>OX465271.1:6037441-6637441 GCA_949987775.1 Aproaerema taeniolella
GAGACATGCCTTCTTTTATCCAACGACACCTCAATTTGTTCTGAATCTGAGGTGACGTCCTATGATCTCATGCGGTGTGGCTCTGTGAAAGGCCGTCTGATTCGCGACCAACCCTCCTACCGAAGTCCGACGCCAAACAGCTTGCTGTGTTCCGTCAGTGCGTAAGAGTACCAGTGCCTTAATTGGCATCATTACAAAAATATAAAAATAAAACTGAACAACTTTGGGGACATCCATAATGTATACCTAATATTATTACGTTATCGATTATTGCAAGTTTTCGACCCCCCCTTAAATCAATCCATCATCATAATAATAATCCATTCATCATAATCAAATGCTATTTTCATGAATGTAACATAAATCATCTGGTCAATTGCCCATCATCCGCAGATTCAAAATTTTCGATTTAAAATCGATTTAAACAGTTGAACTAATTTTGATTAAATAAAGCTATTAAATATGCTAATTAAAAGTTGATAAAATATGGCACAGTAGCTCCTAAACGAAGGGACCGTTTTCGATGATATATTATAACTCATAGGAGGAGCGTCTCAGTTTGGACTAGCGTCTCAGTTGTTTTTCATGCTGTCTCGATGTCCACCACCCGCCTTAGACTTGTGCGAAGGGACAATTGCAGCTTTCCGGCGAAATGCCGAGTTTTATTTCCAAAATTATGAGTTTAGGCGTCAATGAATTCCTACCCCAAAAACTTAATGAAATCGAATTGGTAAGCGTATAAACGAGGTTCGTACGTTTTGTTTTTTCCAAAATTGTTCTTAGTTTTTCAACAGTCACCTCTTAAATGTTGAGAATTTTTTTGGCAAAAAATGCTGACTTTCAGTCTCAAATATCTTCTTGTTTACTAAAAATATCAAAAAAATCAAAACGTACGGATCTAGTTTTTTGTGTTCCTGATACTATACCAAAATTTCACAAGGATCCTTTGACGTTTAGGGGATGGAATCCATTGACGCCGTTTGTATGGGAAAAAACACTGAGACGATCCTCTTAAACGGCTGAAATATTTTTTTACAAATATAGTAAAAAACAAACAAAAAAAACCGCATCGAAATCGGTCGATCAGTTTAGGAGCTATGTTGCCACAGACAGACACACAGATATCCATACAGACACACACCTCTTTTTGTTGGGGTTTAAAAAGCAAAACCACATTCCAAAAGCAACTGGTGAACCTGTATTATGGCCGGTCTATACTTAACAATTCCATAGAGTTAGCAGCTGGTACAATCTAAGTTTTGCTGGTTTTCATTCTTATACTGCCTCTTGATCGACGGGCCCTAGGTTCGATTCCCAGTCGGAGCAAAGTTTTGTGTAAAAAGTAGCTGGTGTTTTGTGTCTGTTTTGAACCTCCGTCATGAAAAGAGGGATCTTACTTTGTTATATGTATGTGCGTGTTTCAAGTTATACCCAAGACACAAAGGAAAACTTTAGTGTAGCCCTTTGAGTGTGCATAAAATAAATGAGACTATATGGTCCTCATATCTATGAAATTGTTTTTTTCCATACAACATTTCTGGAAAAACTGTTTTTTTTTTCATTTAAACATTTTTGATCATTTTTCGGAGATGTGAAATCCAAATGTAACAAACTTTTGTGAAAGTTTTGGCACAATATTCAGCTCATTAACGCCGGACTTAGTTTATTAAAAGTTCCAATAGAAAAAAGTTAGAGCGAAAATAAGCAAAGAAACGGATGTCCAGTCAAATAAGCTGTAAGTATTTGAGCCTGGTCATCAGTTAAAACCCAAGGCAATTTTGTACAAATTGTACTCATATCCTCGATAATATACTTATAACTAAACATTCAAATCAAAAATAATGTTGGGAATAGCTGCTGAATCAAAGAATGTATTAAGAATAATATAACTGAGAAAAAAATACCAATTTCAGAACGACCCCATATATATTTTAAAAAAATATTCCACTCCCAGTCCAGCGTGGAATCTCTAATTTACTATTATTATTATCGAAGAGACTACATACAACATTAAGGAAATTGAAAACCCATAAAAACTCCTTTAATTAACTACACACGCATAAACAACACACTACTCATATGCCACAATTTTTCATAATAACGCAACATAAAAAACGGAATTGTTACCTTGAACAGTTTGAAAACAAGCTTTTTTGAAATCACTAATGTTTTAGTAACTTAACAAAATAAACAAAATCAATATAAATTAACACAACATGCGTCTAACTCAGAGCATGATTTTAAGTATACTAAAGTTTTAAAAAAAAAGATAACGCAGCGCCCAAACAATTTGAGTAGAGTAGATACAACCAAGCTTAAATTAGAGGACAGGAGCGAACTCAGGCTGTTATGGGATCCTATTTATTTTTATAAAAAAGATGAATTTGACGGCCGGTTTGGTCGAGTGGTAGTGGCGTTGCGTCTTGATCGACGGATCCTATGGGTTCAAATCCCAGTCGGGGCAAATATTTGTGTAAAAAGCAAATGATTATTATCGGGTCATGGGTGTTCATGCCTGTCTTTATGTGTGTTCCGAGGGACCCACGACACAAGGGAAAACCTTAGTGTGGGCCTTTGAATGCATGGAGTTTTATTTTTTATTTATTTTATTATTTAAACTTTGTTCACTCTGTCACCGAGGTCGGAATAGCCAGAACGCCGTTATATTCTAAGTTCACAATAAAATTAATCAAATTTAAGAACCGGGTTCTTTGCCTCGTTCTGGACACACTCCATCATAGCATGAGTTACATCCTCAATAATCTCACATTTGCTACAGTTACCCAACTGTAGGTTTTTTTTCATCAACTAACCATAAGCCCAGTTGGTAATGAGCGCGACTTTTAACCGGTTGCGGGTTCAAACCCTGGTGCAGGCCTGTACCACTAAATTCGTATTCTCGGATTTATGTACGGATTTTTCATTTATTCCTTCCTGAGCGGTGAAGGGTGAAGGGTACACTGCCAGTCTTGCTAAAACTCCATCTAGGTCCGGACGGAAGGGTTGTTGTGGATTTGCCCCGAAGTTAATTCGCCACGTTTTAAAATCTCCATAAATTCAAAGTTGATTTGCCACATGTAATAAAAAATATCTATAAGTAGTTAAGAGTTATTGTGGATTCGCCACACATCCTCATTTTAGCTCAGAATAAAGTACCGTTAGCAAATAAAAATATTGGCGTTTGATTATAATTATAATAAAAATATATTTCTTATTTTTCGGAAGGATGTGTATAAATATACTGTATACACGGAGATGTGAATAGTGACGACAACTTTTACGAACATAAAATCTTAAATTGAGGACACGCCGATCTATAGGTAGCATGTGACAAAGAATTAAAAACTATTTTGGAAAATTACGATGATATGTTCCTAGCTGAAGTTATTCAAAAACTTTCGGTTCTACAACATTTTAGAAATTTATAAATATAACGATCATGGCCATTCGATTTGTTTCAATATATACTATACATATCTGTATATTATACGAATGAAGGTGAATCAGCCGCGAACTGTGGTGTATAAATAAATGTGATTATTACTGTGATTTAATTATTTTTCTACTTCTAATTTATATTTTCGTGGACAAATCAGCCATTTGAAAACTGTGATTTTTATATCTATATCGTTTTGAGCAAATTAGCCATGTGATTTTAATTAACCCTAAATGAGTCAATTACTTAAAATTGTTGTAATCATGAGAAATAAATAAGTTTTGTTTTAGTTATTGTTTAATTTTTCTGCATGAAAAAGTGTGGCGAATCCACAGTAACCAAAATTAAAATTCATCATAAAATAGAACTATGGCAAGTGTAGTAGTGTAATAAAGTATATTTCAAACACAATGTTAATTGTTCATGAACAAAGAAACTAAATTAACTAAACAATCTAAACATCGGGATGAAACCCGCACGTCTCAGAAAATCCATTTTCGCTTGGCGTGCTGCGGTCCACCTACCCGCATTGGGCCAGCGTGGTCGACTTGGCCTAAATTAACTTCGTGTTTCTAAGGGAGGCCCGTACCCCTCGGTGAGGACGCTATGTGGGCTGATAAAACATAAAAAAAACAAAGCTATAGAAAAATAAAACATACTGCGACTGTATGTTTGTTTGCAATATTACGGCTGTATGTGTTCTAAAATAAATATTTTAAAAAAAACTTAAATATAAAAAAAAACACGAGTACGTCCCTGCCCTGATGTTGTCGCCGGCCGACCTGACCGTCAATCGACCCTGACCGCGTCCCAGGCTGACGTGACCGCAGCAATTGTAAATAATGTTACTAGTTATATAATCATACCTGTAGTATAGGTAGTACCAGCTGCCAACTCTTCTCAGGCATACTGTAAAAGTCAGTAATAGAAACGCGGAGGTTTTGCTATATTGTGGGCGAATGACTGACAACCTCTCACCACTACACATCATGTTTCATCTAATAACCCTCAGAATTTAAGTCAAACATAGCATTAAGTGGTTCTGAACCACTGATGCTCTGCCTACCCCGTTAGGGATTATATGCGCGAGCGTTTGTACGTATTTGGTATAGGTAGAAAAACATACCTGCGCGCAGTGCCCAGATGAGTAGTTTATTTTTATTTTTTATTATGAGATGGGTTAGTTAACCAATCTTAAAGTTCTTGACCCCAATCTTGACCAAGGTCATAGATGAAGTCGACGATGGAGCGAGTTAACCCAGAAAATGCCCACTAAGGCACTGCACTGGTATTCTCACGCACTGACAGAACATAACAAGCTGTTAGGCGTCGGACTTCAGTAGGAGGGTGGTCGCGAACCAGACGGCCCTTTACAGAGCCTACCACACCGCATGAGACCATAAGACGCCACCTCAGATTGAAAAGAAACTGAGGTGTCGTTGCCTAAGATGGATTACTAGGAGGCAGATCTCATTTTTTTTCCTTGTTCGCCTCTCATGCGCGGTTAAGGGGAATTGAGTGAAATGGTGCCATTCATGTAGACTGATCACCCGCCGTGCCTGGTGGGCGTCCTCTTTATCTATACTAATATTATAAAGAGGAAAGATTTGATTGTTTGTTTGCATTTAATAGGCTCCGAAACTACTGGACCGATTTGAAAAATTCTTTCACCATGAGAATCCTACATTATCCGTGATGGACATAGGGTACATGATTTTCCCGAATTCCCACGAAACCAGCATTCCTTCGTTCCGGGCGGAATGCTAGTAGATAGATATGGATAGATAGAAAGTAGGTATCTGGCTTTATGCAGAAAATTATATCAAGAAATACAGAAGAAACCTCCACATTCTTATCTGCAGACAGACACTCATTCATTGTAATCAATTACATGTCACCTTGACGTAGTTAACTATGCGATATGAAAGCATGTAAAGTAATAAGTACTTTATGTATATCAGACGTTTATATCTAATCTCCCAAAGGACAATACGCTAAACAACACAGATTTGCAAACTGCTTGACGAGTATTGATTTTCTTTATCTTGATAATATAAATGCCTATATTTCTTGTGAAGGCAACGTTGCCAAATGAATGAATGACATTTTTTGGGAAAAAAAAAATCCCTGAAAAATGTCGAAAAATGCAACGAAATTTTTGCCTGTCCACAAAATTCTAGCTCTATATTGATTCCATTATATTAATAAATTAATTTGAGAAGCCACACAACCAATTTGTATGAGATTTATTAAAGGAAATAAATGTCTATTGTTTGTTTTTGACGTACAATAAAAAGTATCGTCAAAAGGATCAATTAGGAAAATTTGTGGCGTGGCTAGGAAGTGTTTAACTTCATGACTGAGCGACACCTCGCAAATGACAATAACACGGATAGATTTATAGGTACTAAAATTAATGCCAAATCTTCTCTTCTTAAATTTAAGAGCTGTGCTCTTGTCAGTGAAGAATAGTTGTCGGGAAGTAATGTTTTCTATTAATGTAAGTGACAATGCCAATCATACCGTAGGTTCTTGAATCACGAAATAAAACAATTGATTACGAAGCGCCTGTAGCAATTAATAGAGCAAAAGGTTTTTCTTACTTTATTCTCGTCTTTTTTGCAACAGACCAACAACAGACAGGCGCTCTGTCCTATACCTTAATTATGAACGAATACTAGGGTATTCGACCTTAGGAGGTTGCCTGGAAGAAATTGCTACCTTATTGTACATTATTTTTATATTATTTTACTATATGCCTCTGTGTGCAAATAAAAAAATATTACTTGTAACGTAATCAATAACTTTAATTTTCCGAAATTTCGCATTTAGCATTAAATTCCATAACTATGACAAAGTAAATAAAAGAGTCAAATGTAGACAAATCTACTTTTATTTAAAATCACTATTACATGTACTTACTAAAAATTCATAGCAAATTTTGAAAACCACAAGTTTTATTCAGAATATTTCAGTAAAATGAATTCAATCTAACATTGGGCTTCGAGCTTCGATCAATAGTACTCAAACTAGACAACGGCTCACGTACATAACTCTATACAATTGAATATGTTGTATTATCTCCGAAATTCGATTGCTTATAATTTGTAAAAGGCTGGGCTAATTTTGATCAAATATAACTAAGAACCATCTCGATTACTACAGCTTTCAAACAAAAATAAACCACATTCGCTTAGGAGCTACGATGCCATAGACAAACACACAAATATTATATACACGTCAAACTTATAGGTACCTAACACCCCTCTTTTTTGTCGGGAGTTTAAAATCAAATCTGTCCACGTGAATAAGATTAAAAACTGTTTTTAGTTCAACCTAATTACAACCATGGCACCTGGTAATAAAGTCACAAATAAAAAACAAAAATAAGAGCTCCCGTCTCAGTGAGCTGTTATTTCACAGACATCTTAACTACCTACTAATTTAATTTACATTAATTCAATTTAACTCTCCAGAAATTGCTACTTGTTAAACAGCTAATGTAAATTTCTATTTTCAGAATTGTTATCTGAGGGTGGGATCCAGGAGACCTATGACACAGGTATACCCTAGTTTAGGCTCCTGTCTCCCAATTAAATGTATAATAAAAAAGGAATGTACACATAGCTTAAGTTTGGCAGAAAATAAAAACAATTTTTATTATTATTTTTATTTTATGATTATTTATTTACCTAACATTTTTTTTGCGCCGATCCGATATCTAGTTAATGTATAGTTAATCGAAGATATTTGGTGATTTTAAACGAGTTAGTGAACATTGAAGACGTGATTCAGCCCACGAAACTGAACAACTCGGCTGTCAAAAAACAAAACAAAGTAAGGGAGTTTTGGCAAATTTTACAGAACGCGCAAAAACATGCTTTTTGATTCTACCGTATGATTATTTGAATCATAGACAAAAGCGTCGATGACATATATATCAATCGACGCGGTTTGGAACACTAAATTGACTGATATCATTAAAATTTGCCTATTTTGGAATAGTACACTCAAAAGCTCACTTTTTAAGGCGACTACAGCACCCGGTAAAGGCAGCACACATAGGAATAGTACCATCTCCATCTCTCAACAGGCCTGGGCCGGCAGTGCGAACAGTGTCGATACACGAAGTTTACGGACTATGAAAGCGTGCGTGCGTAATAACATGTTCGAAAGTTAGAAAAATGAGATTTATGGAAAGGTAACAGCTTAAATCGAAAAATGCGTTAACTACTTATCGAGAGTGTTCAATCAACAACATTTTGATAGCAAATTCAAGTTCCTGTGTGCATTTTACTATCGTTTTTACTTTTACAGCTTAAAAGATACACAATATTGGTATTTAGAGGTGACTTTGTGAGCTTCTTCTATCGAACCAAAAGTGCTGAGTCATGTTTTCAGCAAACTACTTATCTAGTTTATGTCCTGAATATTACCGTAGTATTTTTTTTCTTCGATTTAATGCAGTGCGTCATTCTTATTTACGCATCATACAATCGTAATTTAGGTGCTGTAGTCGCCTTAAGCTATTGAAACCTAGTGTGTACAAATAACTTTTTTTTTTAAATATATCCTAACGTAAACAAATACAAAGTACAGTAACTCCAAATTCATACTGTGTTTTGGTTTTGTTCTTGTGCCTTACTGTGTTTTGAACTAGTTTTACGTATTTTTTTGTGATCATACCTACTAGGTTTTGATTTACCTACATCTCGGGCTCTAATAATTGTAGAACGACATGGAATAGACCATTTTGTAGAGCGTTACTAGATAACTCAGAAAATGGCGCCAAATTTTTTTTTTTGCAGATGTTCTATACTGTGTTTTGATTTTGGACAGCCGAACTTTCCCCAAGGAACATAGGGCAAAATATATTTTTTTTAAACCATACAACTTTCAAGATCAGTTAACATTATTTTTTGAGAATTTCATATGCCTTGGGGAATTTTTTTTCAGTTTAATGAGAATTTTACGACACACCATGTAGGGTGTAAGGGACAACTTAGCAAACATTTTATTTTCTAATCTATTGTTTCTATTGTAATTATAATTAGTTATAAAATAGTGACATATTTTTTAAAGAGATCCACATGATGAGTGGTGTTCTTGTCTGTCGCGAGCCGGTGTAAGTGGATGTCGCCTTCCGGAGTAAGCAGAGCCTGTAAACATAAGCATAGCAATCTGTACTGTAATAATTTTCGTAGTTTTAAGATTTTGACTCACAATAATAATAATACCACCTGCCCATTTGCTCGTATTTTTCAACATCGATAGGGCAGGTGCCATAGTCCTACCCATAGTCCAGTTACCCAGTCCACTAACCTCTCAACCCAATAGCCCAGTTTCCTTTCTTTTCATTTCCTTCAATAGTCCTGCACTAACCGGGGGTTGTCTTTGGGTGCATACAGAGATTACTGTCGGTTGGTGTCACATTACTAAATTAAATTGTCTATTGAACGGGCCTCACGAGTTGGCTTCGGCCCCACGCATTCCTTTCAAAAGCCCGGGACTTAATTGCCTGAGATTGTGGGTCATCATAAGACAAATTTAATATACGCTTATTCCTCAAGCGGGTAAGCGTTTTAAAAATACTAAATTAAAAATCGTTGATAGGTTTCGCCCTTGTGATAATCTACTTTGCAACAAGTGGTATGAGTCTGTAGTTCTCCGTACGAGACACAGATGGCGCTAACCGACACGTACGACGTAATGTGCTTAGTAAGGGAATGAGGAATTTCGCTGCTTGACTTGATGGCACGATAGCTCAGTTGGTTAGAGCACCAGATCTAATCCTGGGGTCGTGGGTTTAACATCTTTCTTTCCCTAAAAATTATCTATTAAAGTATCTCACCATGACGTCATCCCCACACACACAAACGCTGCCGACGTTGTCCGAATGGGACTTAGCACAGATGTCGCTGTGTGTGAGGTCCCAAACCGATAGGGACCCATCGCGGAGCAGAGTCACTATCGAACAGGGATTCGAATGGGACCAGTGGACTGAAGAGACTGATAGCTGTGGACCAATTTAGAATTTAGACATAGAAAAAACATCGAAGGTGGTTTTTAATTAGACGAAATAAAAAATAATTAATTAAATTGTAATCGTGTGGTGATCAGTTGAGAATAGCACCACCCCATTTCTTTCCGTGGGTGTCGTAAGAGACAACTAAGGAAACACAAATTAATAAGAACTGCCTCCTATCAATCCATCCTAGGCAAGGACACCTCAATTTGTTCTGATTTGTGTTATCGTCCTGTGGTCTCATGTGGTATGGTAGGCTCTGTAAATCAACTGGGTTATTTAGTTTAATTGAACCTACCACATTGTACACACACATTAACAGCATTTTAGTTCAAATAACAGTTTTAGTTCTACCTAATTACTACCATGGCGCCTGCAAATAAATTCACAAAAAAAAAGAGCTCACGTTCCAAGCGAGCTGTTTTTAACGAGATGGTTTTTTTCTTCCGTGCTGGACTGGGACTGAAAGAAAAACTTAGAATGTACCAGCTACCTATCCAGGTATAGGTACCATAAAAGTCTGTAAGTGGGATGCGAGGGTTTTTTTGTATACTTAAGGCGACTACAGCACCTGATAAAGGCAGCACACATAGGAATAGTGCCATCTCCGTCTCTCAACAGGCCTGGGCCGGCAGTGCGAACAGTGTCGATACACGAAGTTTACGGACTATGAAAGCGTGCGTGCGTAAAAACATGTTTGAAAGTTAGAAAAATGAGATTTATGGAAAGGTGACAGCTTAAATCGAAAAATGCGTTAACTACTTATCGAGAGTGTTCAATCACGAACATTTTGATAGCAAATTCAAGTTCCTGTGTGCATTTTACTATCGTTTTTACAGCTTGAAAGATACACAATACCTATTGTGTATTTAGAGGTGACTTTGTGAGCTTTTTCTATCGAACCAAAAGTGCTGAATCATGTTTTCAGCATACTACTTATTTAGTTTATGTCCTGAATATCACCATAGTATTTTTTTCTTCTATTTAATGCAGTGCGTCATGCTTATCTACGCATCATAGAATCGTAATTTAGGTGCTGTAGTCGCCTTAATGGGCGAAAGGCTGACCACCTGACGTCAATATTTTTTAAAATCTGATAACCGTCATAATTTGTGTCAAACGTGGCATTTAGTGGTTCTAGGACCACTGATGCTCTGCCTACCCTTTCAGGGATTATAAGCGTGAGCGTATGTATGTATGTAGGTATGTTTTTTTTTGCGCAAACCCGATATCTAGTTAGTGTATTGTTGACCAAAGGCTCAAAGAGTTCACCTTGTCATCAAGCTGGCTGTGCGAGGATGAGGTTGGATGGGTGACCTTGGCACTGCTGATGAAGCGGCCTTTGTTGTCGGATCTGCAACGGTACTCGGCTTCTGAGGGGGGGCCGTTACTGGAATGAGGAGAAAATAAGATTCTTTTTTTTTATTAACAACGAGTGCGCTCTGGACCACAATCTAGCAGCGAAGATGCGGTCGAGGATGTAGCAAGCTCTCCCAGAAGAAGCCTATTCACTCGTGAAGAGATTCGGGTTATATAAACACGGAAATTCAGACGCAGGAAGGGAATTCCATTCCTTAGCAGTGCGCAATATAAAAGATGATAAAAAGCGCTCAGTGCGAATCCGCGGGATTTCGAGAAGATAAGGGTGGTACCCTGCAGTGCGTCTGGACGTCCGGTAGAAGAAAGGGGCAGGCGGAATGAGGGCATGCAGCTCCTGTGCACACTCTTCGAAGTACAGGGACAACGGCACATCATGCTATCCAAAACTGTCAAATTTCTTCAATCGATTTTCAATTTTATCTCCAAGCACTAGAGTTTACTATCTATTGAGGAAAATCGATAGTTTGTGGTAACCTGATGTGCTGTTGACCGTACATATATTGTAAAAAAACACAATAGTCAAGAAACTTTGCATCTATGAGCTAGGCTATTTCTACTTTATTTTTTACCAGCTTCTTGTCACCGATGAGTCTGACTCTGCGAACTCTTAACATGATCCAAGCTTATATTCACCCCATAAGTGTTTTTCACAATATGTACAGAGGCCAGCGCATCAGATTACTCATTCTCATTGCAAAACCGCTCTTATCATAACAGCACAGAGTGCACGCGTGTGGTAACCTGAGTTGCGGCCGTCCGTACATCCAGACCTCGTCGAGATTCCTCGAATCCGTACTGAGCGCTTCTCTTCATCCTTACTAATATTATAAATGCGAAAGTAACTCTGTATATCTGTCTGTCTGTCTGTCTTTCACGCCTAAACTACTAAACCGAATTTGATGAAATTTGGCACAGAGATAGATTAGAGCCTGGGAAAGGACATAGGCTACATTTTATCCCACAGTTGGGCACGATATAACCTGGAGTCCACGCGGGCGGAAAGCTAGTCTTTCATATATACGTACTCCGCATCGCTAAGGAATGGAATTCTCTGCCTGCGTCTGTATTTCCGGACTCATATAACCCGAGTCTCTTTAAATCTTAATTCGCGCGATGTTTACACACCCGTGTGTGCGGGATTTGTATCGCACGCGGCGTAAACAAACGCAAGACGGGTTAAAGTTCGAGTGAATAGGCATCTTCTGGGTGAGCTTGCTACATCCTCGACCACATCTTCGCTCCTAAGCTAGATTGTGGTCAAAAGCAAAAAAATAAATAAACGCTACACACTTAAAGGCCCACACTGAGGATTTCCCTTGTGTCGTGGGTCCCTTGGAACACACATAAAGACAAACACAAAAACCCATGACCCGAGAACAAACATCTGCTTTTTACACAAATGTTTGCCCCGACTGGGGATCGAACCCAGGACCCGCCGATCAAGAGGCAGCATCACTACCACTCGACCAAACCGGCCGTCAAGCAAACCTATTCGTTATAAATAAAATAAAAAATATATACGAAACAGGCAGAACGACATCAATATGACAAAATTATGTCACACTGGTGTCAGTTTTTAAACGGCTAATTGACCTCTGACTTGATTTAAGGAAAGTATCATCATCATGTCAGCCGCAAGACGTCCACTGCTGGACATAGGCCTCCCCTAGGGATCTCCACATCGATCGGTCCTGCGCCACCCACATCCAGCGGCAAACCGTAATCTTTACCAGATTGTCGGTCCACCTTGTGGGAGGCCTTCCTACGCTGCGCCTTCCGGTACGTGGTCGCCACTCGAGGACTTTTCTGCCCCAGCGGCCATTAGTCCTACGAGCAATGTACCCTGCCCACTGCCACTTAAGGTTAGCAACTCCTTATGGTTTCCAATTAGGAAAGTATGATTGAGTTAAAAAGAGCAACCCTCGGAGTTTCTTTTCCATTCTTCTTTGAGGGAGACTGCACCTTTGCGAATAGGCGTAGGGTTAAAAGAACTAATGTCATCATCATCATCATATCAGCCTATTACAGTCCACTGCTGAACATAGGCTTCCCCCAAGGTGCGCCACTTTGCACGATCCTCCGCTGTTTTCATCCAGCCACTACCCGCTATCTTCTTTAGGTCATCTGACCATCTGGCTGGGGGGCGTCCTACACTACGTTTGCCAAGACGTGGTCTCCATTCGAGAACCTGTCTACTCCAACGCTCGTCGGTTCTGCGACAGACATGGCCAGCCCACTGCCACTTCAGCTTGCTACACTTTTGGATAACATCCATCACTCCGGTTTTCTGTCGGATGACCTCGTTTGACCTAAAAGAACTAAAGTAATTCACTACTTTGACTTATTATAAGTACCTAACATTCTCAATGTTCTATGAAATAAAGCTATTGTAAATACAGAATCCTTTATTCCACACACAATATTGTAACAAACATACAAGCAAACATTTTTAAAGGCAGGGTGGAAAGGGTGTGGGCACAGCAAGCTGATTTTAAGTTTTGTTGACTTTGACTAGGTTTTTTTATTATTATAAGATGGGTTAACTCTTGACCTCAATCTTGACCATAAAGGTCAAAGATGAGGTCGACGATGGAGCGAGTTAACTCAGAAAATGCCTATAAAGGCACTTTGTTGACTTTGACTAGGTTTTTTATTATTATTATAAGATGGGTTAACTCTTGACCTCAATCTTAATTGACCATAAAGGTCAAAGATGAGGTCGACGATGGAGCGAGTTAACTCAGAAAAAGCCTATAAAGGCACTGGTACTCCCACGCACCGACGGAACACAGCAAGCTGTTTCGCGTCGGACTTCGGTAGGAGGGTGGTCGCCAACCAGAAGGCCCTTTACAGAGCCTACCACACCGCATGAGACCATAAGACGACACCTCAGATTCAGAAAAAAATGAAGTGTCGTTGCTTGGGATGGATTACTAGGAGGCAGGTCTCATTTGTGTTTCCTTAGTCGCTTCTTACGACACCCACGGAAAGAGATGGGATGGTGTTATTCTCAACCGTTCACCACACGGATCAAGTCAGGACAGTCTCAATGTTCTATGAAATAAACCTTTTTTCATAAGACAAGAGGTCACCATACCTCTTGTAGAACTGAATAATGACTCCAGGAGCCCACAGTATGGGCACGACATGTCTCGAGTCTTGCGTCACTATCGCGTTTAGAGCTTCGAGGGGTGACAGATACTCATCATTACTTGTTTCTGGCACTAGGGACAGGTCTGGACATCCAATTTTGGATCTATAGTGGACAGGAAATAGAAATAAAGGATGTAAGGGATGGCTTAGTTCATACCATGGACCAAATGGTTAATACTTTAATGGTGGAATCTTTAATGGTGGAAATATTCATATAACCCGAATCTCTTTGAAGTTCGAGTGAATAGGCTCCTTCTGGGTGAGCTTGCTACATCCTCGACCGCATCTTTGCCCTTGGGCTAGATTGTGGTCAAGAGCGAACCCTTCATTAATAAAAAAACTAAAAAAAAAACTTAGATTGACTATTATTTCTTCTCGGAATCGTCAAATTAAGGAACTTTGGTGCAACGCAATGTACCGCGAAACCGCGCCGCACCTCTGTCAGTATGCGATGTATGGACGGCCGCGCAACTCAGGCTACCACACGCGTGCACTCTGTGCTGCTGTGATAAGAGCGGTTTTGCAATGAAAATGGAGTAACCTGATGCACTGGCCTCTGTACATACATTGCTTGTTTTCGAGTTTTAGGCTGTTCTCATTGTTTTTTCATTGAATAATTTGAATAAATAATTTAATTTTTAAGCAGAAAATATTAAAAAACATTTGAATTTTTTTTAAATTTTCCGGAGGGTTTCAATAGAAAATCATTCAGGGCGATCGATGATCTGAGTTCAGGGTTTCATTTTTTTGCTAACCTGTCCCTTGCACTCTGTAAGCAGATGTTTGTTTTCAGGTCATGGGTACGTGTTTGTGTCTGTCTTTGTGCGTTCCGAGGGACCCACGACACAAGGGAAAACCTTAATGTGGACCTTTGAGTGTGACGTGTTTATTTTTTTTATTTTCTTTTTATACCATAATGTAATACTGTAAGATGTCCTATAAAACAAAAAATAAAATAAAAAATAAACTGTGTTTTCAACCAAGCATAAACCTTACCGGCAGTCCAGCGTAAGTAGAACCCTGGAGTCGAGTAGAGAGCAAAGGTGGACAGTCCCAGAGTGAGTGGCCGCGAGGAAGTAAGGCAGGCCGTGGGGCGACACGTCGAGACATGTCACTGGGGACGTGTCCACTGGAAGAGAGGTGACTAGCTTACACGGATTCTTAGAAAGTAGTTAATTTGGCATATAATTTTGGAGGACACAAAAATAATTCTGCGGATGACTGCAGAGAGCTGCAAAAAAATAACTATTTTATTGAATAGGTGACAAAACTGTGGCTTCATCATTATCATTATATAATAAAACTAAGTTAATAAAATGTGCGTGCCGATAAAACTTAAAAAGGAGTCCCAGCACGATAAAGGGACTTACCTATATAGTGTGATAGCACTTTATCCCCTCTCGAACAAGAAAGTTCCCGTTTTAACCTAAAGGGCGTGTTTTTAAAGATATAAGGGCTTTTCCAACCCTTCAACTTGGAAAATAAGTGTAGTGGCGCCATCTGTTGTCGAGTATTTGAACTTCATTCAGAACAACGATTATTTGGGTTGCATTTCGAAAAGCGCTGCGAGCAATTGCAGCATGTGTAGAAATGGCGCGAAATTTAAAATTATTGTTTACTCTAGGACACACTGGATTAACACATAGGCTACATAATTTTCCTCAAATTCCCACGGGAACGAAGTCCCGGGTGGAATGCTAGTAATTTATAAAAATTGCCGCCAATTACACTAAAATTACAAATCACCCCCGACATTCGATAACTTATAACTTTTAAACGGCTGAACAGATTTTCATGAAACATGGCTTCTTAAGCCACTCGGGATAAAATTATCTAGGTATGACACAAAAAGTAAACGAAAATTAGTTCATCCGTTTGGGAGCTACGATACCAAAGACAAATACACCAAAATACACAGATACACAGACAGACATGTTAAACTTGTAACACCCCTCTCTTTTTGCGTCGGGGGTTAAAAATAAATCTGGCTGCCAGCTTGAAATAAAACGATACTTAAAATGTTTTTAATAGGTTTTTAATTGTGAAAGCTAATTTAATTTTTTGAAGACACTTTCACATATTGTCGCTTTAATTCGATCCAATTTTTTTTTGCTTTATTACCGTTTACATATTGCTGTGGTTTCTGCCTACCCCGGTGGAACAAAGGTGGGAACCTATGTATGTATTTCAAACTTGTTTCATTAAAATACCCACAAAAAATAATTAGGTCACTTTAAATTGGAGAAAAGCCGTGTGAGTCCCCGGCAGAGTAGAATAGGACCACCCTCTTTCTTACCGAGGTGTCGTACAAGGCGACTAAGGTAAATACTCAAGCAAATTCATCTGCACACAGAGATGGAAAACTCTGCAATTATGTCAAAACCCTCGCCAACCCGTCTGCCAAGCGTGGTGAGTATGGCATTTACCCCTCATGTTATTGAGGGAGCCCGTGCCCCAGCAGTGAGGACGTATATGGGCTGATGAAGTAAATTGGAGAAAATGAGGGATGTTAATCAGCTTTTTTGAAGTTATACTTCTTTAGGCGCGTTATGAAAAAATGATGAGAGTGAAATTTTAAGATGCGCGCGCATCTGTGACACAAAATTAACAGTATGAAGCTAGGCACGTTATGAAAAAATGATGAGAGTGAAATTTTAAGATGCGCGCGCATCTGTGACACAAAATTAACAGTATGAAGCTGTCTGCTTAACCGCTCAAAGAAGTATAACTTCTCACGCGCGTACATAAGTACACGCACCCATTTTTTTCATTATAAGATGGGTTAACTCTTGACCTCAATCTTGACCATAAGGTCAAAGATGAGGTCGACGATGGAGCGAGTTAACCCAGAAAATTCCTATAAAGGCACTGGTACTCCCACGCACCGACGGAACACCCTTTACAGAGCCTACCATACCGCATGAGACCATAGGACGACACCACAGATTCAGAAAAAATGAAGTGTCGTTGCCTGGGATGTATTACTAGGAGGCAGATCTCATTTGTGTTTCCTTAGTCGCCTCTTACGACACCCACGGAAAGAGATTGGGTGGTGTTATTCTCTACCGATCACCACACGCACGGTATCAGCACACTAAAGCAGTAAAACTTTATCTCAAGGCTAGTGGTACTTACTTGCAACACAAAACCTCTTCACCTTCACAGCTCCAGCGATTCTAGTGCAGCATAATACTTCTCCAAAATTCTTAGCCACCAGAAAAGTATCCGTCATATTAATAATCATGACTTTCAAATCGTAGCATACAATACCGCTTTCCCAATTTTGCGGTATTTTTTTCTCAACTGACAACAGTCTTTTTAGGCTGGCAGCACTGGTTGGCCTTGAAATGTCAAACTCCGAGCTGCTACTCGATTTTGGTCTCAACGGCGCTTTTCTTAAGGCAGCTTTTTCAACTTTTTTGTTTGACAGTCTTCTTTTTGCCGCGTTTAAATTAAAACCTATAATATTATCGTCAGAGATTTCTTTTGTAGGTAAATCTATGTGGTCTAATAAGTTGATGGTTTGAGTTTTTTCTAGCTGCATTCTAGACCAAAACGCTTTGCCTATATCAGTGTGTTTAGCTTTTTCTTGAACTATTGACCAGATGTTTAGCACACCCATCCTTTGTAACGAACATACCTGAAAATTGTGACTAATTACCAGGAGATATTCAGTGTAATGAGCCAGTGTTTGATAGCCCAGTTGGTAATGAGCCAGACTTGTATTCCGAAGGTCGCGGGTTCAATCAAATCCTGGTGCGGGCCTACAGGCCACCGCTAAATTCGTCTTTTCGGATTTATGTACGGATTTCTAATTATCACTTGCTCAACGGTCAAGGAAAACATCGTGATGAAACCCGCCCGTCCAAGAAAATTCATTTTCGAAAGACGAGCGATCCACCAACCCGCATCGGGCCAGCGTGGTGGACTATGGCCTAAATCCCCTTCGTGTTTCGAAGGGAGGCCCGTGCCTCTCGGTGTGGACGTATATGGGTTGTAAGAAGATTCAGTGTAAACCATTATACTCGTAAACAATAGGTTAGAATCGCTAAGTCAAGTTACTAATAAGAAGACTATTCAACAGCTTCAATAGACACTGCCAACGAATCGACAGTTGTGGGTTAGTGATTTCCAGTTGATGCAAATAATTATGTTAAACCAGATTTTTGTTCCTATTCCTGAGGTTATGAATATTAAGGGCCAACCTTACCTGTCCTACAATCTTCCTGCCGCCATCTTGACTGTGCAAAGCACACGATTCTCCCACGAACTCTAAACCAACCACACTATCCATTAACTCAATATTGCTCGTCATGTTGGCAGCACTGCTTGTGTATGCACACGCCTGTAACGCTTGCTGGAGAGGTTTCTGAAAAAAAACTACGATGGTGAACTATCAAAGCTACAGAAAAACCTAAGTAGTGTTATAAATTGTAAACAAATTAGGACCAAGAATAGACCCCCGAGGCAGTCGTCTTTTGTCTAGTTTCCAGACCAACTTATAGGGGTGTATCGTCTTCTCTACGTAACATAAAAATTTTAGGCGTTGTTCGAATTGGAATAGGTTTTATATTATTTTAAGCTTGCATCGGAAAAATAACAATTGCAGCAGTTACAGAGTCAAATGCCTTTGAGAAGTCGAATATGGTTAGCAGAGAACCTTTTCCTCCTGAGCTGTTAAAATTATCATTCATGAATCAAGATAATGCACAATGAGTTGTCAATTTAAATTATCTCATTTTTATGGCCTCTCTATGACTTTAGTGAACTATAATTGCCTTAAGCCTCCCTGACGTTTATAATTGAAATCGCTCAATCAATCAAACCGTTTGTTTGCACAATATGAATTAACTAAAGGAGGCCTGAGACTTCGTTCCCGTGGGAATATCGTAAATGTAAAATGTCTACGTTATATAAAGAACCATTGGGCTAAATTTCAGCTTTCTAAAACCAAGGGTTGATGAGTCAGTGAGTCAAGACCGTTTACTTTTTTATTATGAGGGGGGGTAACTCTTAACCCCAATCTTGACCAAGGTCATGCATGGATGAGGTCGACGATGGAGCGAGTTAACCCAGAAAATGCCAATTAGGGTACTGGTACTCCCACTCACCGACGGAACACAGCAAGCTGTGTCATCGGACTTCGGCCATTTACAGAGCATGAGACCATAGGACGACACCACAGATTGAAAACAAACTAAGGTGTCGTTGCCTAAGATGGATTTTTACTAGGAGGCAGGTCTCATTTGAATAGAATAGAATATAAAAAATCTTTATTTTATAGGACATTCAGGATGCCACTTAAAACGAGTCAAAATTACAATGAAATACATACAAACGTACGCATTCGTTCTTTTTCCTACTGACTCTACGCCTATTCGCAAAGGTGCAGTCTTCCTCAGAGAAGAACAGGCAAGAAACTCTGAGGTTGCTCTTTTGAATCACATTACAAATTATGTTTCCTTAGTCGCCTCTTACGACACCCACGGAAAGAGATGGGGGTGTTATTCTCAACCGATCACCACACGGCGGATATAGCTTTATATATTTAGATACAGTGTATTCTTATCGAAATCCCGTTAACACTCAGTGTTCTTATTTGTGTACTCGCGATTAAGACTGCTTTAAAAATTAAACTACCTCTTCCTTTCCCACATTGCTATTCTTTAAATTCCATTCTCTATCTATCTCCGTTTGTGTGAGTCGATCGCTCTTAACTTCTACTAAGTTGGTAGGTTTTTCTTCGCTGGTAACATCGTGCCGCCATGATGGCTCTTCGGAAAGGTCCCAGAGGTGAATTGAACTGAAAATGTAATTAAAAGTAAAATAAATAGGAAACCCAAGTTACAGTTAACTAAATCAGTTGGTGTCAGAATTGTAGAACAGGTAAGAAGTTCAACAAGCAGTACTGCCATTTAATACGGCGATGGAAAACGTGGTGACCGACGATCTGGTAAAGATTGCGGGAAGTTGCTGGATGCGGATGGAGCAGGACCGATCGATGTGGAGATCCTTGGGAGAGGCCAATGGACGTCTTGTGGCTGACATGGTGATCAAGTAGGATAAATAATTTCGCGAGATAAGGCAAGCTCTTCTAATAACAACAAAATACTCACCCATCTTCCAAAGCCGCAACGAAAATTCCATCTGTTCCTCCTTCAAATCTACCAATCGTAACATTGTCTATGGCAACCAGTACTTTTATAGGTTCCCTTCTAGCAACACTAACGTCCCACAGGCATATTATACATTTCTCTGCTACTTCTTTGTTAGATTTCTTATGTACAGACATTATCAAATTGTTCTTACTGTCAGATATTATAATGTTATTAATTTTAATACTTTTGAGAAATGAAAATTGTTCTCCTGTAATATCTTTTGTAGAAAAAGATAAATAACCTTTACTAAACGGCAGTTTTGAGCTATTAGCTAATTCAGACAAATGTTTATCACCTGCATTGGTACTTAAAACATTACTAACTTTATTTTCTACTTTCTTTAAAAATTTACTTAGTCTAATCGTATTGAAACTACTATTTTCAATCTTATTTTTATAACTTTCATATGGCAACATTTCACAGGAACCTACACCATCTTTCTGTTCGAAATATATCCTCAACGGATTTTCTTTGTAACTTTTATCTAAGTTGATTTTATTATTTATTTCCACATTAGTTTTATTATTCACTAAAAACGTGAATTTCGTCAAATAATCTTCTTCATTTCTGCTGTATTTACTTTTGATATCACTTGGATATAAGTAAATATCGTGTTCGGAAAATTCAACCGGATGTTGAGTCCATTTTTGATCGAAAGTAATCTCTTCCGTTTGAATTTCTTCGTTGATTCCGTCATCAAAAGTTTGTACAGCAATTTGAGTGGAATTCGATCGCCCAAAAGTTGCCATAAATAGGTCATATGGGATCGGTTTCATTTCAAACAGGGTATACGACATTTCGTGTAAAGTAATCATGCTCAAGATATCTTGAGCGCGTTGCTTGAGGCGCTCGTTAAGTTTCCGTTTTCTTTTGGTCTCCTTTGACTTTGTGAAGTCTATGAAGTGTGGTCTGTAACATATCATGTTATCTAAGAATATAGTATGGAAATCGTCCCAAATCATTCGTAACTATTTCTTGGTTAAAAAAACATTACGTCTTAGATTCCTTCATCTATGACTAATAAAAACATCATTTGGAAAAATGCACATTCATGTCTTGAAGTAGTAGACAAAATTGTCTTGTTAACATTTAAGAATATTTAAAAAGACAAACCCTTTAAAAAAATACACTCGAATAACGTCACAAAAAGTTTAAAAAAACTGACTCACCGTTGTGAGGCTTTTAAACTCGATACAGCGCTAGAGCTGGACATATCTTGGAAGCCTTCATCAGTCAATGATAGGCGCTTTTCGTCTTCAGAGTCTTCCAAAATAAATGCCATTACAACTGGCTTGCTGCGATTAGCTGAACGGGGATCGCGAAGGTCAAAGCTGCCTGAAATAACGTCATCCACATACCTATACTGCAAGAATTGTAGGTTCTCGCAAAGATTTTACACACGTTACAAACGTATTTTGTGGCCGGTAGTTACAGTGGCAGTTTAATGGTAATTTTGCTTTAAGTCAGGTAAGTAGGTACTGAATGTACCTAATTTAGAAAATATAAAGAAAACTTACCCGAATCCATCATTCTCTCTTCATCTTTCACCTCTTTAGGACTATCCTCAACAGAGGCATCATCTTGTGAGCTGTTTTCTTCATCACCACCTCCTGCATCATCATTGTTGGCTTCTTCTTCCTCATTAAGATCCTCATCTTTACAGCTGCAGTTAGTGGAATGAGCGCTATTGTCAGTGTGATAAGAGTCAAAATCTGACTCATAGCTTTCAAAATCGTCTTCGTAGCTTACTTCTTCATCGCTTGATTTCTTTTCCTGAACCTGAAAATATGGCTAATCAGTTTTACAGCATTCATCAGGAAACCTTTTTAGCTTAAGCAGTTTTTGTTAGGAATATAAGTCAGATATTGAGTTAGTAGTTAAACTACACCCTTGGTTTAGTTATATTTACTTTCTTACCTTTAAAACTCCTTCATCAAGCTCCACATAAAATGCTTTAGGCTTGGCACTAAGTTTTTGACTTAAATTCAACATCTCCGCATTATTATCCACCACTTTAGTCTTCAAAACTTTAACTTCATTCTCATCCAATGTCCTAGTTTTAGTTCTTTGCCTTTCTGTGCCAATTTCTTTCGAATCGCCTCTTTCCAACTTTGGCGCCACGGCTTTCGATTCTGACTTTTTAACTTTTGTATCTGTGGTCAAATTTAATTTGCGTTTCGCGATTGGTGAATTCACTGTTACATTCGAAAATGGAAGTTCTTTTTTGGGCGGTGTTGCTGGCGTTCGCGCCGATTGTATTGGCCTTGTTTCTGTTTTCCTTGAGGATAAAATTTTTGGTTGTGTGCTGGTAACACTGCGAAAGCTAAGTGAGCCTTCCGTTTGGGAAGATTTCAAGTAATCTTTCATTGGTGTTGCGTTTGCACTAGTATGAGTTGTACCAACAACTTTTTTTGGCGCTTTCATTGTTTGTGATGCCTTTTTTTGAGCATAAATATCGGCTGTCGAAGTTTTCTGTACAAAGTTTCTTGGGGTAGAGACGCTATAGACTGTTTTTTTATTCTTCTCTTCTTCTTTCCCCTCTTTCCTGCTTCTAATCGACACAGGTTCTTCTTTACTTCTTCTAGAAGATAAGGGTTCTTCTCTACTCTTTCTAGAAGGCAAGGATTCGTCTCTACTCCTTCTAGAAGACAGTTCTTCTTTACTTCTTCTAGTAGACAGAGGCACTTCTCTAATCTTTCTAGAAGATAAGGGTTCTTCCCTGTTCTTTCTAGAAGATAACAACTCCTCTTTTGACTTCTCTTTTGGCTTGGCTTTTTCGCCAGTTTTTCTTAGCGTCGTCTGCATTTTTAAAATAAATATCTGAAATCTGAAAAATATGTTATCTATTTGCATTTAAGTTTAACAATGGTTTGCAATAAAAGGTGAATAAACCTAAAAAAACCCAATAAACCAATAAACCTAACCTTAGTTACGTACCTAACGAATATAACCACTAAACATTTTGTCAATCTTTTTGTAAACACGCATGTTGTGAAAATAGAGGATCGACTACCGCGCCCATGTCCATACAAAAAGGGAAAACGTTTTGCTACCCCTAAATCTTCTCCGATTTTGATAATTTTTCACTATGTTGTTGTCCCTATCAAAAACTATGCCTCTATGTTTTCCTTTTTTGAAAATTTTGTTTAGGTAAAAAGTTATAAGGATCTGTAATCTTGCTTTATTGGGTTTGAAAAACATTCATTTTAAATTCATTGTATTTCAGAAATAAAGTAAATTTTCGGAAAAAACAAAAAATAGAGGCATAGATTATATTCTGCTGAAAAGATTGATACCAAAAAGTAGTATATTTAGTACAGTTTAGGGGTTGGGAAACGTTTTCCCCCCAAACGCGATTTTCGACAAAAAAATACCTAGAAACACAGCCGAGCTGCAACTGTCTCTATCGCACGTTTGCGAGCGGGGCCGAGCGCGGTCGCGACAGAGAATGATTCTCCAAATACCTATTTTCCTACGCTCGCGGCGCTATAGAATATTACTGTTTCTTTTACTGTTGGTCCTCCATTGAAATAATAATAATAGGGATTTATGATAGCCATTCAAGACCAGACGATAGATACTAGAAACTACAGGAAATTTATAATTCGGGACCAAAACTTACAGACTGACCTATGCCGATACTGTAAAGGCAATTCTGAAACTATTCAGCACATAACAGGTGCATGCAGGGCCATAACACAAACAGACTATAAACACCGCCACGATCAAGTGGCCGCCATTATTCATCAATACATTGCCAGCAAACATAAACTAATAGCTGAAAGGGTTCCTTATTATAAATACACACCACAGGCTGTCATTGACACAACCGAATTCAGACTCTACTGGGATCGAACGATAATTACAGACAAAACTATACACCACAATAGACCGGACATCACTTTCTATGACAAGACAACAAAAACAGTTTACCTAATAGACATAGCCATCCCAAATACACACAACCTTGCAACCACTCACACAACCAAAATGACTAAATATACAGACCTCACTATAGAACTCAAGACACAATGGAAAGTTCAGACTGTCAAAACGGTACCCATCATTCTCTCATCTACAGGAATCATCCCTCGCATACTTCACACCAGCCTACGACTACTTAACATACATCGCCTCACATACATTCTTTTACAAAAGGCAGTAATATTAAACACGTGTAGAATAGTTAGGAAGTTTCTCTCTCTGAATATGTAAAAAATAAAACAAAAAACTCCCCTATCGTTTTGGTCGCAAGCCCGCGATAGAGGCGAAATCTCCAGAAATGGGAGAAGAAAATGGTTTTTCTCCAATAAAATAATAATAATAATAATAAAACAATAGATTTACCTTAGCCAAGTAAGCAATACTTCTGTAATATTAGGTCTTTAAAATATAAAATTGCCGTTCTCCATACAAATCAGGAATTCGGGTAATTCCGAAATGCAAACGCAAGCAGCGAATTATATCCCTTAGCAATGCGCAATATAAAACATGAAGAATATCTTATATTTTATGTGAAAACTAAGCTAAATAAATTTATTTTTCTTTTTTTCTTTCTAATTGGGCTAATTAGAATAATTACAGCTTACCTTATGCACCTTGACCCGATTCGTTAATTATTAAGGTCACACTAAATTCCTTTGGTTAAAAACTATAAAAACACCTGATTAGAGTATTTCAATTCACAACTTTATAAATTCGATCTAAAATCAAGAATAAACATGTGAATTTTCACATAATTTTCTTTTTGGTAAATTATTTCTCGCGATTGTGTTGAAAATTGCAATGACGTTACAAAATATACAGTGTATGTTACCTTGGTAACGTAAGTACCAAACATTGGATACACGCAACCGCACATCCGACTACCCACATGGACCTAGCACTCGTAGCCTAGTGGCGCTCGCTGATCTTAACCGATCAGTGAGGTTAAGCAACGTACACAGAGTAATGGGTGACCATAATAGCAATTTATCACGAGCGTTTCCGTACATCGGACTGACTGCAGTCATTAAACCAAGTCAGAGGCCGTTTAGCAGTTTCAAAACTTTGGCACCAGCAGCTCGAGCACGATGTGATAGCGCGCGGAATGCGCCGCCGTCCTATGTCAAAAAGTCAACATTGACAACGCCAGAGAGTACAAATTAATAATAGTAATCTGTCAACGACACCAGAGGACGAGGAAACCTTTGCGCGGGGCCCTCGCGCAATCAAAGTGAAGTTTCACCGTCAGCGCGAGTTTGTCGCACATCATGCTCGAGCTGCATGGTTAGTCAAGTTCGACAATATACTCGATTCTACCTTCAAGATAAAGGAAAACTCGCATGGATCTAATAATATTACTTCTAGAGGACTTATCGTTGCTCTTATTACGTTTTTATAGTTCGCAAGCCCCGTCTCCTTTTTATTATAGCTTTACGACCGTCTCTGCCACGAATTTTATTGTGATGTCACATGACGTAGTCAAATTTGGAGCGTGCTCACGGACTGTTATTGATGACTGTTTAAATTTTTTTTTAATTCTTTTATCCCACACGGGAAAGGCAAAGGGAACTTAATTTAAACCGTCCATAGACAGAAATTAGTGAATTTAGGGAGTGTAGTGAAGAGCGTCGCGTCGGTGGTCTAAATAAAAGCTGGAAATGAAAAAAATATGGAGTCGTTCCAAGGAAATTCAATCTTCTTGATTTAGAACTCCATGTGTCTATGTGTAAAGGTACAAGGAACAAAACAAACTGTTATAAGTCACTTTTTCTATATTTTCAGTATTATTCATTTATAATAATAAAACGTGATTTAACGTTCTAAAACAACATTTTACCGAAATAAATATACTTATATAAAAAAAATAAACAACGAATTGAGGTTTTTTCACGTATTACAAGTAATGTACTGATGTTGACTGTTATATTATACTTAAGACTCGATTAAATAATACATACATAATACGAGCTTATCAGAGACGATCCCAAACCGAGTGATTACTACTAGAAAGAGACGAAAAATCGGCACGATATCGATAGACACAAAAAATGTCTTTGGAAAGGGCCAAAATTACTCACTTTTGGCGCTTCACAAGACAGTACGTTACGTATTTCTTCTTATAAGCTTATGATAACTGCTCTCGATGAATATTTGATACATTGGATTTTTTTAATAAATTACTCTGTATTCCGAGTAGTTATTACACGTTTTGGGACGCACCTTAATAAATAAATACAAACGAACAAGACGTGCACCACTTGAGGCAACTAAAACGCTAATAACTTTTAAATTATGATTTTTTTACAAGTTTTTATTTTTATTACCTACCGTCTCACCGGCCAGCATCGCTTAAGGAACTCTATTTTTGAACAGCACTTCGATTTTTAAATTCAAATGGCGCATACTATTCTCGCTCGTAAGATTTATATTTAAAATGGAATCTGGTGATTTTAAAAATAGAGCTACCGACTAGTCAAAGTGTACAAGTAAAATGCTTAATTTAAAATTAATGACAAAAGATGCGATTAGTTGTAGACAAATAGTAGTAAAAAAATCGGTTACCTACGTGGTAAAAAGCTTTTATCAAATATTTAATGCGACTTCTGCATGCCTAGTCAAAATCAAGTCTTAAATAATGTAAATACAAAAGTATAACGTGAAAATTACTTTTTTCTGTTACGTATTATGCGGCTTACAGGAGTTACAATAAACACAATGTTATCCGACATTGTGTTTATTTTGTTCACGAGTAACTTTCAACTTCGCTTCGAATTTGGACAAAGCGATAATTTCGGAAAGCTGTGCGAGTAACTTTTTTATTTTACGTAATTTGTCTAAAACTACCTTCCCGCGCTATTTTCGAGAATGAAATCTTTCAAAACGCACTTGAAAGATTTCATTCTTGAAAAAAGCGCGGGAAGGTAGTTCCAAAAATAGAACTCGACGCGAAAAATCAATTCGAAATATTGGATAGCTTTTAGAATACTTATTCGGTAACGATGCGGCCAGACGAAACGGCACTAAATACTTTATTTGTTTAGCGTTGTCAGATTCCGATTTTGACAAGCGTTTAAATTAATTTTATTATTTGATCACGGATTAAATTACTTATTTCTCACTTGATCGATGGCGTGGCAGTGAGGTTTTAAGTAATCACTCATTTGACGTTCTAATCTCAAATGTATGCACCGAGTGTTTCGCGCCAAAATGTTGTTTATCGCTCAGGACAGTTGAAGTGCTGTTTTAAGTCGAGAAAATAACGAAAACGACCTGCGTCCAAAATGTCAAGTCAACCATGCTTGATACAAGTCAATGTAATTGATTATTATCTGTCAAATATCGAAACTAATGACGGTGAAGTGATGTAATGACAGTCCGCCATTTTGTTTTTAATCAATACTCTTTACGTCACGTCCTCTTCTTCACCAAAACAATTCCTCGATCGCTAAATCTGACAACGCTTTTAAAAACTTTTTACAATCCAGCAACAATCGAAGCTGGCTCCTCCACCCCTTCCTTGATCTTTCTTAGGAACATGACAGCTTCACGGCCGTCAATAAGCCTGTGGTCGTAGGTCAGAGCGATGTACATCATCGGCCGAATGACCACTTGGCCATTCTGAGCAATTGGGCGTTCGAAGATCCCGTGCATGCCAAGGATAGCTGACTGCGGTGGGTTGATAATAGGAGTGCCTAACAATGACCCGAATACTCCACCATTACTGATCGTGAAGGTACCTCCGTCCATTTCTTCAATAGTCAACTTCCCGAGTCGAGCTTTCTCCGCTAACTGAGCGATCGTTAGCTCTATGTCAGCGTACGTCATGTTTTGAACGTTCCTGATCACAGGTACGACTAAACCTTTCGGCGTCGCTACAGCCACGGAAATATCAACAAAGTCACGGTAAACAATCTCGTTTTCCTCAATAACCGCGTTCACAACAGGCTGGTCCATCAAAGCGTTTGCAGCAGCCTTGACGAAAGGTGACATGAGACCTAGTTTGACACCATGCTTTTTGGTGAACGCGTCTAAATTCTTCTTCCTAAACGCCATTATGTGTGACATATCGATCTCGTTGAATGTCGTCAACATAGCGTTCGTGTTTTGAGCGTCCTTTAGCCGCTGCGCGATCCGTTGACGCATGCGGTTCATTTTGACGCGTTGCTCGGTTCTAGTTCCAGATATTTCTTTGCTGTAATCTGCTGGTGGGACTTTGACACTTGCAGTTTCTATCGCCTGCGCGTGTCGGATTGCCGCTACTGGGATTGAGGAGATAGGGCCGCCTGAAGGGGGGGGAGGTCTTTGTGGTGGTGGCGGTGGTGGTGGGGGAGTTGCTGAAGGCGGTGGTGGTGGAGGGGGAGTGGCAGCTTTAGGGGGAGGTGGTGGGGGTGGAGCAGCGGCTTTGGGAGGTTCAGGGGCCGCGGCCGGTGCGGCTTTCGCCGGCGCTTCCCCTGTAATATCAATCTTGAAAAGCTTCTGCCCCGCTTTGACAGTATCCCCGTCTTTGACATAAATCTCTTTGATAATCCCGTGTCCAGGGGCCATGACGGGAATAGCCGTCTTATCAGTCTCGATTTCGAGGACCACTTCATCAGCTGCGACGCTGTCGCCGACTTTCTTGTCTAGCTTTACGTCTCCTTCTGAAACGGAGTCGGGGAAGGCTGGAGTGACCACATCCTGGACTGCTAGGAGTGGGTTGGTGAAGTGGATGGACGCGACCTGGTTGTGGGCCGCTGTGATGATCCTCGTGTGGACCCTAGCAGCCGCCCGGGGCAGGACTCCGCAGACCTGGAAACAAATAAAAGGGTAAGGGTTAGCCGGAAGAAATCCCTGTAATGGCATAAGTTCGTTTTTGTACATTTTGATCTGAGTTTTTACACACCTATTGTTACTATCTTTGTTTATGTACAATAAAGTGTTTACATACTTACATACAGTCATATATGTATACCTTCATACAATAAAGCTTCATCAGTCTACAAGACATCTGCCCCCCGATTGCGAAGTTTGAACGTGTTTACCAAAGCTAAACCGCTCACATTTTCTTTGTATTCAGCCCAATATCAATAGAAACATAACGTGAGTGATTCAGCTTTGGTAAAGACGTTCAAGCTCACTGCGATTGGAGGGCTACTCCAGACAATCATCATGGGCAAAGTCGAGGGTAAAAGAGGCGTAGATAGACCGAAAATGACATGGCTCGACCAAATCAAAGCATGGTGAAAGACCTTCCCTTTGGCAAGAAATGAGCCATTTATCTATGAATTAAAAGTCGTTTGAGAAAAGCCCACATTGGCGGAGTTATCACGTAACAAACACCAAATAAAAAATAAAAAACCCATGATCGATAAATAAAAACAACACAACATTTTATCAGAATCGGTTGGAATATGGATGTATACCTTGGGCACCTCTGTGGACCTGAACCGGAGACTCTGCCCCTGCCTCCGGTATATGGTTTGCAAATGACTCGAGCAGCGTCGTAACATGATGACTACTTAGCAGAGACTGTTTCCTGGAAAGAAAACAAAAGATGACTTTATTTAAAAGCTCTGATACGTATTGAATCAGCCGAATACATTTCAATCTTATGTTGTAAACAGAGCCACAAATCGGCATTTTATAAAATGACACATAAAATAAAAAAAGGCTTAAATGTAGACAGATAAACTACACTATTTGACTTAAGACTTTATAAATCAAACCGTGACCACTCGGTAACTTTTAATAAAATTAGATTTAGTGTTTCAATAATTTGCGATTTTCCCACGAGCTGAATTTTTTATCAAAAAAATTTAATACGGAGAGCGCGCCGGAAGCTATACTGGTTAGGACGCTGACGTTATCGAGATGGTTCTTAGCAATATTTGATCGAAATTGGTTCAGCCGCTTAAAATTTATAAGCAACTATCTTTCCGCCCGGGACTTCGCTCCCATGGGAATTTGGGAAAATTATGTAGCTTATTTGTTAATCTGGGGTGTCAGCCACCTCCATACTAAATTTTATCAAAATTGGTCCAGCTGTTTGAGCGTGAAAGAGTAACAAATATCCATATATCATCACAAACTTTCGCATTTAGAATATTAGTTGGATCGAATGTCGGGGGTGACACAAGATTTTTAATATTAGAGTTATTTTGTCGGGTGTTTAAAAAGAAATCAAAGTTCAATACCACAGAAAGATAACAAAAAAGAAATTAAAACTACAAAAAGCAGTGATTTGAAACAATTGGTGATAACGACGATAAAATACGAGTTAAATTACATCATGTTATTTGTGGGCTGTGCCTCAGGTAGATAAGCGTTTTATCTTATTTTACAATTGCTTAACAAGTAATACATTGCTATGGAAACAATCTTGCGCATATTACGGCATTACATGCGTAAATAGAGCGACATCAACCGATAGATCTGTGCACACTATGTAAATAATCAAGTTTGTAGAATAACTCTAAAATTAAAAATTCAAATATAGCTTAAGAACCATCCCAATTAAGAGTGAAGAATAGTACGAAGTGGTCCATACAAAAAGAGATAACGTTTTTCCACCTCTAAATATTTTCAAATCTGAATGATTTTTTAGTATGTTATTAACACAATGAACCACTAGGTTTGTAGTTTTCCATTTTTCAAAATTTGCTATAGATTTAAACTTATAGGTACCTCAAATAACGTTATTTTCGTACTAAATTTTGTCGAATTAAGCCGTCTGTTGTACAAAAAGCAATGTATTTATTTTTAAAAGCTAAACCTATAAGCCTAGAATATAATATGCAGAACCGATCGACACCAAAATCAAAGTGTTATGATTTAGTTAGTGGAAAACGTTTTCTCCCGAAATGCAAATTTCACCAAGAAAAGTACCTATTGTCAATCGCGAGCTGCAACGGTCTCTATCGCACGCGATGCCCGGAGCTTGAGCGCGCGAGCGATAGCAAATGTTTTCCTAAATTCTTATTTCGCTAGAATCGCGAAGCTATTCTTCCCTCTTAAGTCAGCTTGAAAAAAAACCGCATCGAAATCGGCCCATCCGTATACATACACAGACATACAGATACAAAGATCCACACGTCAAACTTATAACACCCATGAAAATGTTTTTTTCATGTTTCAACCTGTTTCTTGGGGACAACTTTCCCCAAGAAACAGGTTGAAACATGAAAAAAACATTTTACCTCTTCACAACTTGTATTGGATGCGTTGCTGACATCTTATGATTTGAATTTTGTTTTTGATTTGAATTGAGTGATTGTATTTATAGCAATATTTTATATCTAAAAGACTAAATTTTTGCAGAAGAGTTTGATTTTTATCAGCTGTTTTACTATTACATTCCGTCAATCGGGTAATATTGTTGTTTCGTACCTATTGGAGTATTACAAGTTTTGTTCGAAAGAGGTAATCAGGTCAGGATCTGATAATGGAATTCCAGTGAAATCGAGGGAAACCCACAAATTAAACAGGCACTTAAATTTTTTCTCACCTTCTTTCAAATATTTACACTAAAAATAATTAACTTTTTACAAAAAAAAGAAAACAGACTTCAAAAAGCGAAAAATAAAAACGTTGAATTTAGTGAGCTACGTAACTACTGATCAGTTTGAAGTCAGTGCCAAGCCAAATAAGTTTGATAGACTTCAACAGATCAGTAAGTATGTACATTTATATTTTTCGCTTTTTGAAGACGGTTTTCTTTTTTTGAAGTTTTGAAGTCTATAATGTGTGAGATACTGGTAATATTAAATAACCTAGTTCAGGTCTATTAGTTTATTTTTTTATTTTTGTGCGTCTAGCCCTTAGTTTTTACTGTGAAATTCTTAGTTTAAAAAATATATAGATTTATTATTAAATGATCCCGTACGTTGCATTACATCATTAAATACATAAAAGATGGTAAGTAACAGCATGATATTTAGAGTGGCATTAAATTTAATGGACGTTTCTGCAACTGGGCGTCATACTTATTATTTTTACCTCAATAAGATTTAGGGTCATTTTCACTAAAAATCAACCCACAGTTGACCAGTGGTTAGTAGCTAATTACTAATTAGACAAAATATTAAATAAAATATACCTAAATGAAAATGACTGTTTTGAGTCTGGTAATCGTTGTTTGAATATTTTACGAATATGGGCCTAACTGTATTCTTACCAAGATTACTTACTGTATACCTAACAGCAAAAAAAAAACCTAAAAATGAAATTGCTCAAGATAGGTACCTATATATAATATTTCATAAGTATGAGTTACAGCATTTTGCACGATCCCCGAAAATGGGTTCCGAAAAAAGAAAAATAATTTAAAATTAGAACATCTGACATCTAGCAGATTTTGACAAAGGGTTAGTGAAAGGGAACTGCAAGATTATCGAATTATTTATGTAAACTGCGCTACAAATACCTTATTTTCGTGTGGAATTAGTACTATTATACGAGAAGAAGTAAAAGTATAAGCAAATTACAGTAAAAAGGGCATAATTGAGCCGGCAGTTATGTATTAATAGGACAAAACACAGAATACAATTTCAAGGTTAGTTTTACGAATATCATGCAAGCTACAATGAAATATAGATTTAAAACACCCACCTCGGTTCCTTGGGGAGGTAAACAATCACTATCAGCGATAATTGTAGTGTTTCAGGGACAAAAATGTTACATAAGACCAAGTCTCATGACACTACGACAAATTGTTAGCGAAATTCCCGGCGGTATAAAGGTGTTAGCTCAACGCATAGCGTGTTTATGTGCCAATAATGACTGAAACTAATACTTTACTTTGTTTTTCACGCTGCTTTTCACTTTATTTAGGTGTTGTGGCCCCAAGACCTACATTTATTTCGATTTCGAAGGGTCTCCAGTTGGTCGAAATTGGAGCTGTCAAAAATTGCAAAGGTGTGGAGTTTGCGTTTCGTTGGCGTAAACTACAAAGAAAATACTTAATTTTTTTTCTTGAGGAAACTTTAATATGATGTTAAGAAGTCTCTGTAAGTTAAAATGTATGTATTGTAAATAGTAAGGTTAATATTATTAAATTAGTTAGTGACTTTACAATCTTAGTTTAATTTTGGGAAAATAATTATTTGCGTTTCGTAACACTTCCTTCATTTAACAAGAGAGTCGAATTTGGATTGCTGACCATGCAGTGTTTCTGTGCTTCGGGGAGCGCTTTAATTTAAGCTATGATTAGATACTGGTTTTTTTAATAGAGAATAGGTTACGCTATCGTAAACTATCGTTAAACAAAATATCTTTTTAATCTAAAAAGAAGGTACTCAAAAAGTTTTCTCCGCCATTTTTCAATTAACAAAAATACTTACTCCTACTGGAAATCGAACCCGGAACCGGTAACTTATCTAAATTGATGCTATGTTAATTTCGCTGCACTCGTAGCCCAGGGCCGCTCGCTGATCTCAAGCGATCAATGGTTAGGCAACGTACACAGAGACATGGAAGCTGATGGGTGACCAAAGTGGAAATTTATTACAAGTGTTTCCGTACTTCAGAGGGCACGTTAAGCTGTCGATCCCGGCTGTTGACGATTGACTACAGTCGCAAGTCAGAGGCCAATGTACGGTTTTAAAACTATTAAGACCACACACTTGATCTTAAACATTTTTGATCTCTTATCTACATAATTCTACAAGCCAGTGATATGGGTCCAGGCAGCCATTGCCATTTCCTAGATAGCTACAAAAACAAAAAACCTCTTTTTTTTAAGACGCCTCCCTCCTACCGAAGTCCGACGCCAAACAGCTTGCTGTGTTCCGTCTGTGCGTGGGAGTACCAGTGCCTTTATAGGCATTTTCTGGGTTAACTCGCTCTATCGTCATCATCTTTGACCTTATGGTCAAGATTGAGGTCAAGAGTTAACCCATCATATAATAAATAAATAAAAGACGATTTAAAAACATGATTAATAATTTAAATTGTTTATTAATGAATTAATAATTAAGTATTCACAATCAAAGTACAAATTAATCACAACGTAATAATTATTTATCGTAATTATATAACATTTTACTTAATTATAAGTATAATTATTTTTTAAAAGCCCTTACGTCCCCTACGAGGGACACGGGCCTCCCTTAGAAACACGAAGAGGATTTAGGCCATACTCCACCACGCTGGCCCAATGCGGGTTGGTGGACCGCTCGTATTTCGAAATCAAATACTTTTTTAAGTAAAAAATTTAGGACTTAGCAACCGAAAAGTTGGTCCCAAACTCGACAGGTGGTGCTACTCCAATATAATTTAAGACGAAAATATTTCTGGGAGGGTACCATTGATGGTGAAGCCGATAAATATGGATACATAGCTTGTGCATAAACGGAATTTAACTGAAGGGGTAAGCCAAACGCAGCAATGTACATTGTTGAGTCTAAATCGTTTATCGATTAAATCACTGGAAGCTCTCCTGCACCCATATTCTTCATCATTAGGCGCTGTTTACACAAAAGCGACGTGGCGCGGCGGTTAAAGCAACGTAAAATGAATCTTAATATATACGGAGCAAGAGTATTTTGTCGAAAATAGAAGCACGAAGGAACATCCGCCGCCTCAAAACAGAGCGGCGGACGATGCTCCGTAGATTTTAAGATTCATTTCACGTTGCTTTGATTGCCACGCCACGTCGCTGGTGTATAAACAGGGCCTTAGGTACAAATTCGATACAAAACAGTCGGAAGGCTCAGTGCATATATGGTAGTATGGTAGTCATTTTGAATGATTATGAATCCATAAATGGGCTGTACAGCATACAACAGAGAAGCCGAAACATCGCAATCAAGCAGTGAGCGCCACCTGTCAAGTGGAATAAAAAAAACTATCGCCTAAAAGCCTCGGTATTTTAAATTCAGTCGTCATCATGACCACTATCTTCCTCCATCTCTCCATCAGCAACGAATACGTCTTCGGCGGCCATATTGACAGTCCTGGCGTTGGAGTTGATCTGTAGTACTGACGCCATAGCCAAGCCCGCGCCAAAACTGTACTCGTTGGGGCGCAGACCCTCGTCTTCTATTTTGTCTGTATAAGAGTTAGCACCTGTCGAAATAAAAGATTTTTTGACTTCAAGGAATTAAGATTTATTGTTCGAATACTCCAGCCTAGTCCCTTATTGTCTACCTCAAGTGTGTAATTTCAGTTTTCTAGCTTCAAATATTAGGGCTGAGCGTTGATGAGTTAGTCATGCTTTAGCACGTGTTTTGGAGACTAGAATTAACTGGGTTAAAAAAATTACCCTCCTTAGGCGCTTTTTATACACAAGCGACGCGGCGCAGCATGAAACGAATCTTAATAGCTACACAGCAAAGGTTTTTTTTGCCGAATATAGAAGCTCGAAGAGACACCTGAAGACGGAGCAGCGGACGAAAAAAACTTTTGCTCAGCTTTTAACAACTTAAATTTTATTAATTTTAAGTTATTTTGATCGCCGTGTCGCCACGCCACGTTGATTGTGTATAAACAATGCTCTAGGACCTAGAGTCTAGGTTAAGGGTGGTGCGATTTCTATCTTACGCGGATTTGGGTGCGGAAGCGGATTCAACAAGCACGCTGTTACCCACAATCTTATTTTCTATATGGTTTTTATATTAAGCAGAGACGTTCAGATGCAGATCGTTTTCTTTTCTTTTTTGAAATCTGCACCCGCATCCAAATTAACCTAAGAATCTGAGTTAAGTGAGACTGCTCTGCAGCCATGGGGCAGATTAATTTCTCTCTTTGTATGTTGAATGATAGACTTAACCTAACAACTTATCCTAATTTCATTCAGACGGCCCATGTTTCATGAAATTTTAATTTTAGGGAAAATTGTCGCTAGAGATAATAATTTCGCTAGTGATATTATAACATTACGGTTTTTACAATTTCCGGCGTTGGCTGTGTTTTTTTGTATAATTCGATAAGGATTCCTTGAAGAAAGTTGTTCAGTTCATAGGTAGAGTCAAATAAGTAACCCTAAAGATCCGTTACTAATTTAATTGAAAGTTACATCGAAAAGATATGCGTGGGCCGAACGACATCTGGTTTTGGTGTTGAGATCGTTCCCCTGGAGTCCAGCAGGTCCACAAATTACCGGTCCTTCCGGGTTCGTGTTCCTGCTGTACACCAGACAATGTTCCTCAGCCCGGACTTCTGGCCCGAGGGGATAGTGTTCCGGCGCTACAGGGAGGCGAACGCGAAGACCTCCGTTCGACCTCCACTTGGTTGTCACAAGCATCACTCTGTGGCTTTTCGTGCCAGTTTTCGTTTTAGAGCGACAAAAATATGGAATGACCTACCCCCACCCATTAGGAATCTTAATTCGAAGTTTAACTTCAAAACAAAATTTAAGTACTTTCAATACAAAAGTCAGGTATCCCAAGAAGCTTTCTCAAACGATAACTGGCACTTCCATCAAGGATCAATTATTTAACAATTGTGACATATTTTGATAATAGTTATTAATTCAATTAATTGTTTAATTTATTGATATTTCCCTTACACACCGCACCTCACCATCACACACTAGACATCACACATAACCAACCATAACACGCACAACACAACACAACAGCCTTATTATTTCTACACCCCGCGTTCCACTCACAGGCGAGGGCTGAAAATCAGTGTTGCCAGTCTGAAATACAGACTGACAAAAAATCGCTGAGCCCAGGCCTTTTTACTCACTGCAGCATCGATACGCAAATTAATATGTTTATATTGTATGTATTTTTGTTTATTTTAAATCTGTGTTTTTTTTGTGTTCGTCTAAATGTTTGTATCTGTGTGCTGCATGGTAAAATAAACGTTTTTATTATTATTATTATTAAGATCTGCAAGTCCCTACGCAGCTCGTAGTTTTAAGTTGAAATTTTATTACCTTTTAATTATGTTTTATATGTATGTTTGTCTTTAAAGTATTTATGTATGGGCCTTAGTTGCCTGAGAATAAATGATTTATTATAATTATTATTATATGCAGAGTCCCACTGAACCGGACACGCCTATCCAATAAGAGACTTTAACGAATATTAAGGAGCCCACTACATTCTTTCCCCAATGCAATATCCCTTTTATGTATTATACATGTTACCGGAAATTGTATACAATTCCTAAATTTCATATACAATTCCGAGGCTGTCTAGGAAATGTATAAAATATTGTTTCAAAGATTTTTTAATACACACATATCCTAGGAAATGTAACATTTCCTAGGAATTGTATAAAATTCCGAAATTGCTCTAGGAAATGTATAAAAATAATGTTTTCAGTGAATAAAACTAATAAAACAGTACTTCCAGCATGCGTGACGCCAGTGCAAAACACAAAACAAAAAGCCATAAAAGCCAAAAAACTTTATAAAGTAAAATAATCGACAACAGTAACAAAAACACAAAAAACCAATGACGTCATTTTGTGGCATCTAAAATTCAACTAGGGAAAATTACCACTTTTACGAACAATGTTAGAAAAAGCTTAGAGTAAAATAGACAACAGTTTATAAAAGAAAGGGATAGCGCTCTAAGGAGTTTTAATTTAATAATGCATTGAGAGATGTTGGTAAATTGGGATCTGACCTCTCTTGTCTGGACGTGCCTTCCTTCTATTAGCTCTGTACCGCCTTAAATCCTTTAACATCGCTTCTCTTTTGTGTATCTCGTCATCATCTTCGTCCGTACTCGATAAATGTTCTAAATCTTTCTTCGAAAATTTGTAGATTAGTGTTTTTCCGTTGTCCTCTTTATTATTACTGTTATGACTCACAGATTTGATACCTCCTTCCTTCCGGACTTCTTTAGTGTTACAACGACTCAAAGCTTCGTCTATAGAACTAGTATCATGTTTTTGCAAAGATTTATTAAGCCAATTCGCGATTTCTGTCTCATTATCTGTATTATTAACATGTATTGTGCTATTTTGTCTTATTCTACCATTAAAATTAGAGTTTGCATTGTATATTGTTTGAGACTGCAATGCTAATTCGTTTTGCAACATGTTCATTGTTTGTCTTGATTTACTTTTCTGCATCTTTCTTCTTGGTCGGATCGTGTATTTGTTGAAAAGTTTCTTTTTCCGTGTGTCTTTTGATAATTTTGAGAAGTAACTTCTCTTTTCTGTCATCTCGTTCAAGTTTATCTGGCGAGGGAATTCTGGAACGTTGTTCTTCAACTCTGGCATCGTTTTCATAAGTGCCTGTCTCTCTCTTTCCCTCATCATGTCTTCTCTCTTTATCAGTTTCCTTTTCAACTCATTCAGAACTACTTTTGTCGCTTCTTTTTCTTCTTTACCGGGCTGCGTTAATATATCACTCGAAGCTTGTGCTACATTATTATCATCTTCAGTTTTAAGTAAATAAAACACTTCATCTTTCGTCTCTGGTTCCTTATCATCTATTCTCACAATTTCTTTCTCATTTTCAACGACCTCACATGCATTTTCTTCTGTATCTTCTTCCTTATTACTGAATTTGTTCATTAGTTTCTTTAACCGAATCTGTGATGATTGAACTGTCACTAAAGATTTTGTGATAGTTCCTATTAATCCATCGATGTCTTTGTTTAAAGCGTTCAGGTTGATTTCTTGCTGGCTTATGGCACATGAGTCTAGGAACAAATCTAGATTACTACATTTGTTCAGAGCTAGTTTAAGTTCTAAGTTTGCCCTAGCTATGTCACTGTGTATCTCTGTGTAGAGCCAAGAATCTTTCAAGGCATGTCCCAGTGTCTTATTGTCCTTTTGTTCAGCATTGCCATAGTTTTTGAGCATTCGATACATTCTTTCTAAAGCTGCGAAGTTTTGTTGGAATTCTTCAGTGAGATTGACTATTAACGTGTTGTGGATCCAATGTAACCTTTCATTGTGGTTTTTGTACAGTTTTTGCGCTTGTATTGACGGTATGTAGTGCGCCATAGCGATATGTTTGAGTAGCGTTGACTGGATGACTAGGAAAGCGTGGTGAATTTGCTGGAAACAAATAAAAAGAGACTTAGGTTGAGAACCGTCGCAAGGATTTCCCAGTTAAGGCGCTGTTTATACACAAGCGACCGGTGCGGCGATCAAAGCAACGTAATATGAATATTAAGAGCCACGGAGCAAGTTTTTTTTGCCGAAAATAAAAGTACGAAGAGACATCCACCGCCTGAAGACGGAGCGACGGACGAAAAAAACCTTTGCACCGTAGCTAGTAAGATTCATTTTACGTTGCTTTGACCGCCGCGTCGTCGCACCACGTCGCTTGTGTATAAACAGCGCCTAAGGCGTCGTCCTACTACCAACAACGCGCAGTAGCGGGTTAACACATTTGCCGTCAGTAAAAAGAAAGATTAAAAAAAACAACGCTTCACACTCAAAGGCCTACATTAAGGTTTTCCCTTGTGTCGTGGGTCCCTCAGAACACACATAAAGACAAACACAAACACCCATTACCCGAGAACAAACATCTGCTTTTTACACAAATATTTGCCCCGACTGGGAATCAAACCCAGGACCCGCCGATCAAGAGGCAGCGTCACTACCACTCGACTAAACCGGCCGTAATAGATTTATTATTTTGGATATCAACACACATAGAACAGCCAAGATCACACAATAATACAAGATACACTAGAGATAAACATAAAAACAATAACGAACAACCTTTAGATCGCTCTGCTTACCATCGAGTTATTTCTGTCTTTAATCGCTAGCGTCCCAGTTTATAGTTCCGATACAGTTTCTATTAAATATATAAAAAATAGACCAATCACAAAACACAAGGCTGTATGTCTTCGAATCCTTAGCTCCTGTCAAAAACGCCGGCCGGCTCCTAACCTCAAAATTCTAACCTGCAACTCACCATCAAGTTATCTCCTTCTTTGGCGGGTAGGGCGCCCCACGCGACGTCGCTCCGCAGCCAGGGCGCGTTGCCCAGTATGGCGGCGGAGGCCCGGGACATGCTTACTGCTAGCTCGCTTTGCTGGCGACATAGCATCGTGTGCGTCGACTCTATTATTGATGAGAATGAGCCGCTGGAAGAAGTTTAAGGACTTAAGTTAACAACGAACTCAACGGGCATCTAATCAGTGTTGCCGGTTTTCGCCCCATCTACGCGAGGATGATTGATTGCTAATGATCTCTACTATCTCCCCTTAATTAAAGGGATCGTGACGTATTTCCATTAACCCTGTATAGACGTAAGTAAGTATCTATTGTATTGTTCGTGTTTGGCTTACTTTACTTTATTGTACACAAAATTTTTAAACAAACATTTTACAGAGAACAGGATACACAATGGACCCCCGAGATCCACCACCTACATCCTGAAAACGGGAACACAATTTTTAAAAACCACAAATTTAACTCACAGTTCAGCCCTCAAAGCAGCGCATTCTCTCAAACACGCAGCGGCCCTCCTCGCTAGCGTCAAATAGTCCCGCATGCGCGCTAATAGGGCAGGCAGAGCGCCTCGACAGAAATGACGATGACATGTCCTAATGGCAACAGGCACTGAGACGTACAACGCTAGGTAGGACAGGGCCGAGTGGTTTAGTCTGAAAAAGGACACAAACTATTTCAAAAAATGTAAAAATAAATAAATCACAAACAGGTTTCTGGGATAGAAATAAAGCCGTAACTCCTTCAAACACAGAGTACGGTGTCACTTTTTGAAGCTGTTATATGATTCAAGCTGACTTCTTCATTCTTATATTATGTATTTATATATCTATTATAGTTATGTATATTCATATTGTATGTATGTATATTTATTATAATTACTTTATTTAAGTACAAGTATGCATTTGATTATATATTTAGTAGGTATTACAGTTATTTTCCTTTGTTCTTAGTGTAGTTTCATAGTTATTAAAGTATTTTCATATATTTGTGATATGCACCTACCACGTACATCTCCCAATCACCCTAAGGTAGACTGGTAGATAATGCCATTAGGCATTAAGTCCGCCCATGTACTTTTGGTGCATTAAGTTAAAAAAAAATTAGTGAAATCATAGATAGGTTTCTTCTATCTTATGTATACGTTTATTTGGCCATAGAAAAATTTCTGGGCAAGCATCTGAGATCACAGAAAAGTTTTTAAAGATCATAGATCAGCTTTCTGCAAACATAGACTAGGTACTTTCTGGGATAATAAACTAGTTTCTGGAATCCTGGGCAAGTTTCTAAGATTATGCACAGACAAGTTTCTGAGATCATAGACAACTTGCTGGGATCGTAGAGAATCTTTTGGAATCTTAGGCATGTTTCTGAGGTCATGCAGCAAGTTTTTTTTTTTATTATTATTATAAGATGGGTTAACTCTTGACCTCAATCTTGACCATAAGGTCAAAGATGAGATCGACGATGGAGCGAGTTAACCCAGAAAATGCCTATAAAGCAGGGGTTCCCAACCTTTTTTTGTCTACTGCCCACTTTAAGAATAAATTATTTTTTAACGCCCCCCTTTTTAAACATACTTAAAAACCGCTAAGTACTTATAACTGATTATTGAAACGCAACTTTATAGTATTCGGACAGAGTATCTTTTATTGAAAATAAAACAAACATAATCAATTCTTATATAAAAACTAATGTGAAGGTTGAATCTGATGCTGTTCAATAAGTTTGTTGATATCAGGTTCCAATTTACTCAAAAACAGCCGCAAGTCGCCACGTTCGGTAACACGCAAACGATTTCTCTTTTTAGTAAGCAGCGTTGCCACAGCACTAAAACCACGTTCACACAAATATGACGATGGGAATGCTATCAAGAATCGTTGAACAATTGACCACAATCCAGGGTACAATTGCAGGATCGGTTTTTGAAGCCAAAATTCTTGATATCCATTTTTGAACTTGATTTTTATTTCTTCGTTTGTTGTCAATTCTATAAGTTCTTCTTCCAGCTGAGGTGACATTGCTATGTTGACATTTGAAAACGGATCCAACACCCAGTCTGGTATTTCCAAGTTTAAAATGTCCTGGTATCGTTCGGTGAAGTCAATGTGGAGGTTTTCCAAATGTTGGCAGTAGGCAAACAAGTCGTCGTTACTGCAGGATACTGATAAATTCGGAAAATTGTGAAACTCACGTCTGCCCATATTCTTTTTGTGCAGAAGCAGTTTGGCTGCGAAAGCAGCAACGACATTTTTTGTTTTAATTAAATTTAGTTCATCGCCTTGCAGTTGGAGGTTCATATCGTTGAACAATTTATACAGGTCTGTCATGTAAGCTATATCATTCTTTGATGTTATGAGCTTGTTGCGCAGTTCTGTATCTTTAGTTTCCAAGAACTCTATCACAGAGTCAAACAGGTTGTAAAATCGAATCAGACAATTGCCTCTTGACAGCCAACGAACTTCAGTATGAAGCAATAAACGGTTGAAATCTTCGTCATTAGTAAAACAAAGCTGATGAAATAATCTATCATTCAAAGAGCTGCTACGGATTTTATTGACTGCTTTGATGACATATTGCAGTGATTGAAATAGTCGTTCACTTAAGTTTCTAGCAACCAGATGTTGTCTATGAATAACGCAATGTATAGCAAGGACATCTGGAATTTTATTTTTTAAGTACGCTATGAAGCCTTTATGGCGCCCTGTCATAGCCGGAGCGCCATCCGTAGCAACTGATATAATATTTTTCAAAGGAATCTCTTTCTCTTCACAAAACTTTTCCAATGTTTTGAATATTGTTTCGCCTTTTGTATCTGTCTCCAAATTTCTGGCAAACAATAGTTCTTCACGTATTTTCTCATCTTTAATAAACCTCACGTAAGATAGCAACAACGCTTCATTAGTTGGTAAAGTGGACTCATCGAGCTGAATTGAGAATTGACTAGTCCTCAGATGATTGCACAATGATTCTTCAATGTTTTCAGCCATTTCATCAATTCGTCTTTGCACAGAATTATTACTCAAAGGAATTTTTCGGATAATATCTGCGGCCGGTTTATGAAGCACAGTAGTTATTACTTCCTTTATTGCTGGCAAAATTAACTCTTCTCCGATGTTGTGTGGTTTGCTTTTTTGAGCAATTAACAAAGAGATTTTGTACGAAGCTCGAAGTCCGTCGTCATCTTGCTTAGCAGCCGCCGAAAATAGTTTTGATACACTTGGCTGAGTATTATGCTTCTTCTCTAGGTCTTGAAAATATGCTACATTCTTGTCTTTCTTATCTGGATGCATTTTATTCAAATGATCTTGCAGTCTTGAAGGCTTCATTGCTTCGTTCGAAAATGTTTTTAGACATAGAAGACACAAAGGCGACGACGGGTTTGTGGGATTTTCAATAAATCCGAATTTAATATATTCCGCAGAGTATTGCCGTCTCTTCTTTTTTACTTCCGACATTGTTTTGTTTTGAGAAATACGTAAGTGTTATAATGAAGTACTGCTTATCTATTATGCGCGAAACCGCAAATGAAAATAAAATAAATTTACGTCGTTTATATAGGATTGCATAAGCAGCACGCACCAACAGGAATAAGACAAACGTGCATAAACTCGTTTATCTCATTCGACGCCCAATCGTACTCGACAAGCAAGAACAAGTATTATAGAACCAGCCGATTGATACAGGAATGTACAAATCGGATTATTTAACAAAAACTTGTTAAAACATGATTGCCCACGGTCTATTATATCGAACCGAGTTTGAGCTATATCTTAATTAATATTAGTTGATGTTCACAAGATGTAGTCGAGAGTCGAGAGCTCAGTCGGTGTCTAAGAGTCTTCCTAGCTAGGTAGATGAAATTATAAATCGACCCCAAAGCCCTACACAACGCCCCCTTTTTTTTCTGGGTCTCTTACCGCCCCCCTTTAGGCCTGCAGCGCCCACAAGGGGGCGTTATCGCCCACGTTGGGAAAGACTGCTATAAAGGCACTGGTACTCCCACACACCGACGGAACACAGCAAGCTGTTTGGCGTCGGACTTCGGTAGGAGGGTGGTCGCGAACCAGACGGTCCTTTACAGAGCCTACCACACCGCATGAGACCATAGGACGACACCTCAAATTCAGAAAAAAATTAAGTGTCATTGCCTGGGATGGATTACTAGGAGGCAGGTCTCATTTGTGTTTCCTTAGTCGCCTCTTACGACACCCACGGAAAGAGATGGGGTGGTGTTATTCTCAACCGATCACCACACGGTTTCTGGGATTATAGATAGCTTTCTGGGGACATTGAGAACTTTTTGGGATCATAGAGAAGTTTTTGGAATCTTAATCAAGTTTCCATAGTCATGCAAAAGCATGTTTCTGGAATCATAGATAACTTTCTGGAAACATAGACAACATTTTGGGATCAAAGAGAAGTTGCTGGAATCTTAGGCGAGTTTCTGAGGTCATGTATATAGTTAGGCGGCGACGAAGCAATTTGACATTTTCCGTCGGACTCTCTTCTATATACCTAAAACTGGTATGTACGTGTTCCTTGTGCTGTGTAGAACACGAAACTGCCTGTTTTAAGAAAAGGTAGTGGGGACACGCATACCTGTGACGTCACAAAGATGGCGGCCGACCGTACCAAGTTTTTCTTAATTTCTCGAGTTCTACTGCGTCAATATCGTTGTTTGATATATCATTTGAAAGGTCTATAATTGTTCTATAATTGCTCTCTAGAAACCTACTAATTTATATTTGTTGTTTTTAAAATATTCACTAAAAACATTTTTTTTTCATACACTTTTTCTTATTTTCCGGTACAACTAAATAAAGAGAAACATAAATGCATCTAAGTTAATAACAAATAATGAAGGTCATTTTGTTACCTTCTAAAAATATGAACATCATTGTAGTGCAATAATAAACAAACAAGTTGTGACCAATTCTGTTAAGTAAGTACTTACCAACTGTTTTTTACCGTCGTCTGAACTATTGATTTTAAATGATGTGTATTTAAGAAAAATACAAATAAAAGTATAAATATAATAAAGGTTTACTTTTTTTTTATAATATCACACATCAAGCACATAAGAAGTACGTGCAAAGCTAAAAATACAAAGCAAAGTATTATAGTAATCATAATAACAGTGCAAAGAAAAACTTTTCATAAGGTGTAGTGAAAATTACTTATTTTTACGTAAACCGCATTGTACCTATAAATAGTAATAAAGTATTGAATGGGATACCTAATGTAGACACAGTTGAATTATCAAGTTTAGTGAAGAGACCATAGCAAGCCACATACTACTCACTCATCAACATCCTCAAAGTTATGCTGATTAAAACATAATTATTTTCCAACATGGCAAACTCCTATCATACATTTCTGCTTTGAGCGTATACTGCCGCATGAAGACCGTTATATCTCAATTTCAAAAAGAAGAATGTCAGAGTGTGCATGTACTTTTCGATCGTTATAATGAACAGTCTATAAAATCTGGAACAAGAGAAAAAAGGAAGCAATCCGTCACTCCCGTGGAATTGAAAATTGCAGATTCTGGTACCCTTTTACGAGAGATCGTTTTATCCACCACTCCAGCAATAAGGCTAATCTCGCTTAATTTATATTTGAAAATAAAGTTCAGCAAGCGGCGAGTCTTGAAGGCGATTTGGAACTATTGACTGCAGGTGAGTTTGAAGATCCTCTTGATGTTAGGACAAATGTTAACCGAGACTTCATTTAATATGTAATCACAAAGAAGCAGACACAAGGTTTGTGATACATGGAATAGATGATGCCCAGATAGGTTACGAGACAGTGATTGTAAACAGCAGGGACACTGATGTCATGTTATTGTTGACCTATTTCTATGAGAAACTACCGTCGAAAGTATGGGTACAATTTCGTTCATCACAAAAGTCGATATATGTATTCATGACATAGCCCAATCGATGGGACCAGAAAATAATAATTTACTTGCTTTTCATACTATAACAGGCTGCGATAGTACAAGCTCACTGTCTGGTTTTACCAAAAAGTCCAGTCAGAGTTGGAACTTCTTGATCAATTTGGCTCTAAAGAGGAACTAAGAGAAGACTTAATGATGAATGGAGAAAAGTTTATAATTAGCATTTATTGTAACAAAAAACCAGCACTTCAAGCCTTAAACAGCATTGATGATCTCAGAACCGCAGTTTTTTCTAACATTAAAAATCTATACAAATTACCACCCTCTAGAGAATTTCTGAAGCACCATCTGCACAGAGCTAATTACCAGGCTTTGGAAAACTGCAAATATCCCGATCCAAACCTTACCCTCACCAGAAAACTGTGGCTAGAGGTTATATAGCAATTCTCTTGTTCCCATCACAAGCCTAAAACCTCCAATATCTCTGAAAGATATCGAGCTAATATCGTACCAGCAGTGCAATCGCGCTAAAAAAAGTGGATTGATGCGCAATTGAAACGCAGCTGGGGGGCTACCACCTAAGCGAAGCTGATGCTGATTGAACGAATGGAATGATGTACATTGCTGTGTTTGGTTCATGTCGTTAATCAAGGTCTCCTTTTAAAGAAGCAATCGACAACATTCCATTCGTTTACCCAGCATCAGCTTCGCTTAGGTGGTAGCCCCCTAGCTACGTTTCAATTGCGATTCAATCCACTTTTTTTAGCGCGATTGCCCTGCAGTGTAAGACTGACTGCCGGACAGTGAAATGCGGCTGTGTACGCTCAAAGCAGAAATGTATGATAGGAGTTTGCCATATTGGAAAAGAATTATGTTTTAATCAGCATAACTTTGAGGATGTTGATAAGTGAGTAGTATGTGGCTTGCTATGGTCTCTTCACTAAACTTGATAATTTAACTGTATCTACATTATGTATCCCATTCAATACTTTATTACTATTTGTAGTTACAATGTGGTTTATGTAAAAATAAGTAATTTTCACTATACCTTGTGAATAGTTTTTCTTTGCACTGTTATTATGATTAAAATAATACTTTGCTTTATATTTTTAGCTTTGCACGTACTTCTTATGTGTTTGTTGTGTGATATTATAACACTATTATAATAAAAAAGTAAAAATTTATTATATTTATACTTTTATTTGTATTTCTCTTAAATACATATCATTTAAAATCAATAGTTCAGACGACGGTAAAAACAGTTGGTAAGTACTTACTTAACAGAATTGGTCACAACTTGTTTGTTTATTATTGCACTACAAAGATGTTCATATTTTTGAGAAGGTAACAAAATGGCCTTCATTATTTGTTATTAACTGAGATGCATTTATGTTCCTCTTTATTAAGTTGTGCCGGTAAATAAAAAAAAGTGTATGAAAAAAATCATGTTTTAGTGAATATTTTAAAAACAACAAATCTAAATTAATAGGTTTCTAAAGAGCAATTATAGAACAATTATAGACCTTTCAAATGACATATCAAACAACGATATTGTCGCAGTAGAACTCGAGAAATGAAGAAAAACTTGGTACGGTCGGCCGCCATCTTTGTGACGTCACAGGTATGCGTGTCCCCACTACCTTTTCTTAAAACAGGCAGTTTCGTGTTCTACACAGCACAAGGAACACGTACATACCAGTTTTAGGTATATAGAAGAGAGTCCGACGAAAATCGTGAAGGAGACGACTTATAATTTTTTTGCCGCCTGACTAATAAGCAAGTGTATTGTTTCTGGGATCATAGATAACTTTCTGGGAACATAGGCAACTTTCTGGGAACATAGGCAACTTTCTGGAATTATAGAAAGTTTCTGAAATCTTAGGTAAGTTTCAGAGTTCATGCAAAGGCAAGTTTCTGGGATCATAGATAACTTTCTGGGAACATAGACTACTTTCTGGGATTATAGAAAGTTTCTGAAATCTTAGGTAAGTTTCTGAGTTCACGCAAAGGCAATTTTCTGGGATCATAGATAATTTTCTGGGAAAATAGGCAATTTTCTGGAATTATAGAAAGTTTCTGAAATCTTAGTTAAGTTTCTGAGTTCATGCAAAGGCAAGTTTCTGGGATCATAGATAACTTTCTGGGAACAGGCAACTTTCTGGGAACAAAGGCAAATTTTTGGGATCTAAGGCAAGTCTAAGATCATGCATAGGCCAGTTTCCCGGATCATAGGCAAGCTTCTAGCATCACCTTTTAGGATTAATGTTGCTGTGTTAACAAGGTACGGAGGGAAACCTTTAGTATGGCTGTGACTTACGTATTTATAGCTTTCCACCTGGGACTTCGTTCGCGTGGGAATTTGGGAAAATTATTTAGCTTATGTTTTATTTAATCCAGGGTATCAGCTACCTCTATAATCAAAATTGGTCTAGCCGTTTGAGCGTGAAAGTAACAAACATCCATACATACATCCATAAAACTTTCGTGGTTATTATTATTAGTAAGGATTTGTTTACAACTCACGATTTCGGTCTAGCGAAGGCTAGCGTTCCGGCCACGGCTACTAGAGCCAACAGCCGCTCTCCAAGTGTGAACCAGCCGCTCACCCCGCCCCCCGCGGCACTCCACACCTCCGCCGCCCCCGGAGACTCCTGTTCCACTTCCAAGCTGTCTTCTCGGAAGAGGAGACCGCTTTCCAGGATCAAAATGATGTTCTTATGGCAGAAGAGAAGCTGAAAGATGTTCTACAGGTACAACGGCTAGCGAATCGGACAGCTATGGGAAAGGTACAGAGTTCGATTCCCAGATATACCAATAACTCATTTTCTAAGTTAAGTATATTAGTTGTACACTAACCGATGCTCTTACGGTGAGCGAAAACATCATGATGAAACCTGCACTCAGGTGAACGAATGTGTAAACATGATCCAATACATTCAGGCTGTCCCTATAACCAAGGTCACAGAGGTCGGATGGCAGTCGAAATAGCAAAATTTGCACATTTAATGCAAAAACAAATACATGACATATCTCACTAGTTCAAGTATTACGTAAGCAGATTTATTACAATTATTTACTCCCCCCTCCCCCTTGTCAGCAAAAGTAAGCAAAGCTCTTACCCCTCCCTCCCATGCTTACGTAAACATTGTTATATGCAGTTTGTGCGAATCCCCGAAAATGCGCTTCGTTTTCAAGCATAGACAATGGGTGGGTTGCCATTTGTGTCAAAAAATATATAACTAATGCTGACGTAATCACCATCTAGACCCCCCCAAACCCCATGTCATCAAAAATAAGCAAAGCAAAGACGCCCCCGTCCCCCTATAGTGCTTACCTACCTTTAGAAAAATTTAAGACAATAATTAAACAAAAACTTTGTAAAAAGGACTATTATAGAATTTCTGATTATCTGTTAGACAAGCATCCATGGGAATAAATTGCTCAGCTCCAGAGTTATTCAGATATTAATTCAATTAAAATTAGAAGTAAGAAAATTTATATGACTGACTTAAAAAGAGCAACCCTCAGAGTTTCCTGCCTATTCTTCTCCTGAGGAAGACTGCACCTTTGCCAATAGGCGCAAAATCAAAAATGCTAATGTAATTCACTATTTTTCTCAATTATTTACATTGATTTTGCTAATGTATTTTTATGACATTTTCAAGAAACACTTTGTATGTTCTAAGAAAATAAAGCATTTTTAAATTTTGAATTTTTTTGAATTTTATGTAATACTTGAATGGCCCCCTACCTTGGTATTCCTTGGTGTGTGAGTATGCAATGTTTATACGTAATACTAGAGGGCACATCATGGGAATATAAGAAGATGCGTATATTAAATTCTAAATATTTAAACATTAAATTCTATTGTAAATACATTCGTCTATACATATTTAAGTAATTATATTCTATTATTAGTATTTATTAGGACTTTTTATTTTTATATGTTGCATTTTTATTAACTTAAAATTATGTTAGCTCTTGGAGCCGAAATCATTGCGTCTCAAGCTCGCTCGTACTTGGGGCAACTGGCCAAAAACCAGCGTTGCAGTTTTCCTGCAACATGTAGCTGAGCCATTGCCCATTCATAGGTGCGGTGCTCACACTATGACTCTTGCGCCTACATTGTGTCCTGTGTGTACTTGTGTTTTATTTTTGTTGTCGTATCATTTCTGTCTGTAATGTAGTGTGTACCTGTGCTTGTGAATAAATTGTATGTCTATGTCTATATAGCTTGAGTCAAATTTCAACATTCTAGGTTCAAGGGCTTGGGCTGGGCATTGATGAGTTAGTGAGTCAGAACTGTGATTATGTTTAATGCATAATGGGCCATGTCAGAGCCTAAAGGCGGAAACGGGAGCCATTATCAACTATCATGTAATTACCATATTAGGTCTGAATTGCATAGCGATCCACTTTCTAGAAAGAATGGGAGGGTTGAAATCTTGCTTCGCATACAGCGCCATCTGAAAAAAGTCAAATTTAATCAATTTTCAATAATCAGAAGCCTGCAAATTGTGAAGAAAAGTGTTTAAAAAATTAAGTTAGATTTGTAAACGATCTGCACCCATCAAAAGCATTAGATAAACACACATGAAAAAAAAATTAATTACTCCTAAATTAATGGACAGATTTCGATGCGGTTTTTATGTTTGAAAGCTGGTGTCATTGTGATGGTTCTTAGCTATATCAACAAAGTTGGTCGGCGTGTCGGAAAAGTAGCAGCCCAACAACTTAGAAAATTTTAGATATTTTTGCAATGAGGACACTTTAATTTTTTTTTTGCGACTGCCCCTTTTGCGACACTCTAACAGCGGTGAGCCTAGCCCTAAAGACCCACTGACCCTAATCAGTCTTTCCTGCGAGTTTGATTTATTGTTGTTGAATAATTTCGACCTACAGTATACAGTGCATGAATTGCTTCTTTTATTATGGATAATAACCTATACGGTGTTCGATACATAACTAAATAAGCTATAAACTCAAAGATTAGATTTCACTTTACTTCTTAATAAATAATAGTTTCATTTCCACGATTTATATAATAATTGTTTACTGGTATATTATGTCAGCCGATTCATGAAAACACTTAGTCGGAATTATAGAAAAACCTAATTAAATTGTGACCAAATATGCTAAGGCGCATACCGCCGATGACATCGAAATATAATTTGATAACTTACATTGTAAATCATCAATTCTTTTTGATGAAAATTGGAAAATCCAGTTCAAATCCTGATCTAATACATTTTTTTTCTAGCCCACCAAAACAAAATGACAGTGACATTATCGTATACGTTTATTTTCCTTCAGATATTTTTTTGTGTTTCATAATAACTATTTGTTACCATTTTCACTTTCACGTTTGCTCTCTTTTCGTACCAGTTATACAGAAAAATCCTTTATTTAACAACTATTCAAAAAATAACAACAAAATAACGGCAATTTTCCCAAAGTGAAATACGTATCTTCATAAACACTACGACTGTTGTTTTTACAAGCTTTTTTCGTTCATACTTTCTCCGAGGTACCACAATTTTTTTAAAGCCTATTTTCATGTCAGTACATTCATATTTTTATGAAAGAAATTCAGTCTATATCTATACATATTATAAAGAGGAAAGATTTGATTGTTTATTGGTTTGTTTGCGTCGAATAGGCTCCGAAACTACTGGACCGATTTGAAAAATTCTTTCACCATTAGAACGAAGTCCCGCGCGGGAAGCTAGTATATAATAAATGCAGTGATCTATCTAAAAGGATTGGACGGCCGGTTTGGTCGAGTGGTACCTAATGGCCCTGCTAGATCGACAGGCCCTGGATTCGATTCCCAGTCGGGGCAAATATTTTAAAAGTGTTTGTTCTCGCGTCATGAGTATTTGTGTTTGTTTTTGTGTATGTTCCAAGGGACCCATAACACAAGGGAAAACATTAGTATGGGTCTTTTTTGTGTAGTGTTTATTACATGTGCGTCACCTATAAATAAAGATCCATTAAGATAAGCATGCGATTAACTTGCGTAATTACTTTAATGGTGAAAAGCTTTCCACCACGAATAATTTGACTCTAATTAGTCTATTGAATACCGATATTAACCATTACGTGCATTAAAACTGAATTTAGGGCTATAAAACAGACAATGTTGACGCTATGGTCAATTGAAAAAGATATACCTAAGAAATGTTTATGACGCCTATTTTTTTTTTACCAGCCCATATAAGTACGTCCCCACCAAGGGGCACGGGCCTTCCTTCAAAACACGAAGGGGACTTAGGCCATAGTCCACCATTAGGCCATAATCCACCATTATTATATGACGCCTTTAAGACGCCTATAGGTAGGAATAACTAAAATAAAAAAATAAAATTATCACTCCCGCCATCCGATTGCTTATATATATATAATATAACTTTTAAACGGCTGAAACAATTTTGATCAAATACGGAGAACCATCTCGATTACCTATGTCATTTTAAAACAAAATAACCGCATCGAAATCGGTCCATTCGTTTACGAGTTACGATGCCACAGAGAGACACAAAGATACACAGTCATACAGATGCACAGAGACACACAGATACACCCGTCAAACTTTATAACACCCTTCTTTTTTGTGTCATAAAGTGCGCTGAATCATTTTCGATAAAATGTATTTATATGGGACCACCTCTGGAGTATACTCTTTCGAACAAAAAAAGAATTTTGAAAATCGATCCCTAATCGGCGGAGAAATCGGTGAACATAGGTACATAAAAAAACATACAGTCGAACATAGAACCTCCTCCTTTTTTGAAGACGGTAAAAAGCAATTTCAAGCTATATTACTGACTAGCTTATTCTGCCCGGGACTTGGTTCCCGTGGGAATTCGAGAAAATTATTTAGCCTATGTGTTAAATCAGGGTGGCAGCTACCTCCATACCAAATTTTATCAAAATTGGTCTAGCCGTTTGAGCGTGAAATATAATATTAAGAAGGATAGGATGAACATCGGAGGCCAAGTTCCACTTTGGGTCGTTGAGCCAGCGAAGTTAGTCAGGATAGGATGAGGCCTGATTCACAGTTTCCTTAACCGATTTCATGGCCTCAATGTCTAATATCATAGAGTACATACCAACCTACGTACCTTACTAATAGATAAAGTCTCCCATAGTAAAAGTATAAATAAAACACACACGTAGTACTACTCGTACAGCCAACTAATAGTAAAAAAACCAGACAAGAATACTGCATTAACTGAAATGGATAAATCTACCAAAAAGCGGAAAAATAAAAGAAAGGTAGGTAGTTATTTAAGAATATACTTTTGTTTTGAACATACGACACAACAAAAGCCTTAGGGGGCTTACTTAATCATTTGATAGGGTAATTCACAGTCTTAGCTTTAATTTTATAATTTAGAAAATGTGATATTTTATTCAAAGAGTTATCCGAGGTTTTTTAATCAGTACGTAAACTTTATGAAAAAACAGACCCGTATTTTTTTCTATATCGTTTCATATAAAAATTTCAAGCTAGATCGTCTGAAGCCAGAAGTAAATCAAAATTTTTGTATGGAAAAAAAATAACATTGTCCAATGGACTTGAAACTTGGTAATAGTACTTTTTAACGTCATAAAGGTGAATTAATCGCAGAAACATGGATGTCAAAAATTGTGTTGAAGAGTACTATTACCAAGGTTTAAAACCTAAAAATTTTGAAAAAAAAATTTTTTTTACCTTTTATCAACATATCACAACGTTACTGACACCGTAAGAAAAATACATCATCTGCGAAAATTTCAACTTTCTAACTATCATGACTTTCATGAGATACAGCCTGGTGACAGACGGACGCACGGACGGACGGACGGACGGACGGACGGACGGACAGCGGAGCCTTAGTAATAGGGTCCCGTTTTTTCCCTTTGGGTACGGAACCCTAAAAATTAGCGATCCGACATTCGATTGCTTATAACTTTTTAACAGAGCCGAACCAATTTTGATTGAAATGTCGATTACGCCAGCTTTCAAACAAAAAAAAATTACGTGTGTATCTGTATGTCTGTCTGTGGCGTCAGACAGACACGTAAAACTTTTACCACCCTCTTTTTTATTGGGGGTAAAAAATACAAATCTTTTCTCTATCATGAAAGTTTAGATGAAGATGGATGTTTGTTGCTCAATCACGCCAAAACGGCTGAACGGATATAGATGAAATTTGACACAGAGATAGATTTTATAGTCTGTAATAAATAGCACACATGCTACATAATTTTCCGGAAACGAAATCCCGAGGTGGAAAGCTATACAATACAATACAAATATACTTTATTGCACACCAACATTACAGAACATGAGACAGAGTAAAAGTTACATTATGAACAGTAATAAAGTTAGGGTACAAAAGGCGGCCCCATTGCTAAGAAGCAATATCTATTCTATCCTGTAAGTATTATATCTCGATAGTAGAGATACGTGTAAGTTTTTTATTCTACCCTTAGTTGGAAGGTAAAGCCAACGGCTGCACAGCTTGCACTCAAGCGCTAGCCCTAAAGACCAAACGTGCTTTGCGACCTGTGTATTCAACTTACGCTGCGTTCTGCAAGGAGACCACAATCCATGGGCTCAGGCACACTGTCGACGAAGACTTCCACTGGTTTGAAAGGTACGGATATAATGGAAAGTAAACAAGTAACATTGTAAGTGCCCAATAAATTCGAGGGTTGCCCTTGATATCCCTGGGATCCCATCATCAGATCCTGACTTGATGACAACGGGATCAACTTTGGAGTATTCTCTTATTTAACATACACCAGGGCCCCGAGTCTGTAACTTGTGTGTCGATGGAATGGTCGCTATTTTATCCATTCAGGTGGCGAAATTGAGAATTATCCAAATTTCATACATCTAATGCTTTGACTGGTGGCGCCACGGCCAGCTGAATTTTCAGTTGCTAGGTAGTTTGCAACTTTACGGTCGGTTGGCGGTGGCGCTGCTGGTCGAGGTGGTTGTCAGCAAGTACATGAAAATTAAATAGTACTCACTTTCACCACCTTAACGGACAAAATTACCTCTTTTCCATCGACACACAACTTAAGTCACAAATACAAAATCGGGGCCTAGTTATTTTGTTTCCATTGCAGGTTCCTTTGGTTCATTTTAACACTATGCGCGTTTGTCGGAGCAGTGTACTGCGCGCTAAGCCAACTCTCTCGGTACAATTCGGAGCCAGTCGTGGTTTCTTTACAAAGGGACTATCGTAGTTGGCGAACTACTTTCCCAGCCGTCACGGCATGTTTCTTGAACAGGGTAGACAAAGAGAAGGCCCAGGAGGTTATAGAGACGTAAGTGTTTTGGTTTTTAGCTTTCCAGCAGATACATGGTGTACGGGCAGCTTAGCAAATACTTAAATGGTGGAATCTACCAGTAACTATAATCGACTACAAGTATTTTTTTTCCCGGAAACGTCAATTTACGGAGATTTGTCTCCGCGCTGTGTCGTTGTCAGAATGCGATGTACATCTTCTTTTTTATTAGAAAATGGAGTGTATAAAATATATAACATAATTTAAAGCAAGAAATATTAAAAATGATGAAAAAGGAAATTCCATTGGATAATCATTCAACATGGGTTTCAGGTTTCGCTAACTTGTCCCTTACACCATGTATAAACTATGTAAAAAAACTCAATTATAATAATAAAATTCCAGATTTACTTGTGGTAAGTAAGACTTTTATTTTTTTTTCTTCTTTTTTTATTTTTTTTTCTTCCCAGAAACTGGAACGTAACAGAAGAGACGAACCCTGAGAAGTACCAGTACTATCACGGCTTCATAGAGCTGGTCTCAGACGTGTCCTTCAGGACTAACCTGCAGAACTTCTGGAAGTACCAGACGGATGAAACGGTTAAGGATATAGACCTGCTGCAGCTGGCGCTCAGTGTGCACCCGACCTTACCGCTGAAGGTCATGGTCTCTCAGACTAATAAAGAGGTGCGTAGTTTTTAACCAACTTCGAAATGGGAGGTTATGCTTGGCTGCATGTATCTTTTTTAACTACCGACAAAAGAGGGGTGTTATTAGTTTGACGTGTGCATCTGTATGTCTGTGTGTCTGTCTGTGGCATCGTAGCTCCTAAAGGAATGGACCGATTTTTTGGTTTGGTTTAAAGCTGACGTGATCGAGATGGTTCTTTATTTTATTTTGTAGATTCAAAATGTCATTTTTATTTTATTTTAGTCTGAGTTTAATTTAAGTACTCATTAAGAAAATTCAAATACAATTTTACTATTGTTTATGAATAAATAAATAATAATAATAATATAGATTAAGTACTTCAGGTTCAGCCATTTAAAAGAAATAAGTGATGAATGAAAAATATATTTTTTTAATTTAATTTATATTTATTTATTAAATAATTAATATTAATAATAACATTTCATTTTTTTTTCTTTATTTATTTATTTTGAACACTAGAGTTTTATTTTTGAAGTCAGTACAATTTTTTTTAAAGTTTTTTTTTATCAACTTTTTCTCAAAAAAGTTTGAGAAATGCTGCACTTTAAAAATAACGTTTTCGGCATCTTAGGTTCAATGGATCCCAGTAATGACTGAAGTAGGCATGTGCATGTCTTTCAACTCGGAGTACGCACAGTTCCAGTTCATGTTGACGGACGTGGAATGGATCAGCGAGGAGCTGCTGAGGTGTCACTACCACACCGGGCAGTGCTTCGTTAGAATCGACTCTATGAATAACGCTATAAGGGTGAGTTTTGTAGTTTACAGCGGGGTAGGATGGGACCTACTTTATTGTTACTTATTAGGCAGGCTCGTAGTTTTTAATCTTGATTTATCTTTAGTCTGTTTCTTTCACTATAAAAATGAAAAAGACGACTGCTGAACTTAAGTATAGATCAGAGTCTGAGTCGCGCTCCTAACGCGACCTATAAGTGCTGTTGCTATAAGAACGGGTTTTCAGTGAATTGGGATAACCTATTCTGCTGGCCTATAAGTGCTGTTGCTATAAGAACGGGTTTTCAGTGAATTGGGATAACCTATTCTGCTGGCCTATAAGTGCTGTTGCTATAAGAACGGGTTTTCAGTGAATTGGGATAACCTATTCTGCTGGCCTATAAGTGCTGTTGCTATAAGAACGGGTTTTCAGTGAATTGGGATAACCTATTCTGCTGGCCTATAAGTGTTGTTGCTATAAGAACGGGTTTTCAGTGAATTGGGATAACCTATTCTGCTGGCCTATAAGTGCTGTTGCTACAAGAACGGGTTTTCAGTGAATTGGGATAACCTATTCTGCTGGCCTATAAGTGCTGTTGCTATAAGAACGGGTTTTCAGTGAATTGGGATAACCTATTCTGCTGGCCTATAAGTGCTGTTGCTATAAGAACGGGTTTTCAGTGAATTGGGATAACCTATTCTGGTGGCCTCTGTAGAAACGAAAAGAGGCTGTCAACTACTTAGTTAAGCATGTATGTTTCGTTCATATAATACTTCAATGGTTTCGTTGCAGTATTTTGTTCACTCTCCATTCGAGATATCGACAGCCATTTCGAATCCAACTGGAGAGATAATGCCAGGGGAAGAGCTGATCATAGATTTCAAGGTATGTAAAGATTAAGACCTAAACCAGGGTTTTATTTTGTATCAAGAATCCCTTGGGACATTCCTTCTTCCCTACCTATATCCTTCTAATACATGTTATAAACGCGATAGTAACTCTGTCTGTCTGTTACGCTTTCACGCCTAAACTACTGAACCGATTTGAGTGATATTTGGTACAGAGACAGACTGGAGCTTATTATTTCCAGGAGGATTCTGTCTGAGCTGTTCGTCGGAGTTTCTGTCTGAGCTGCGCATAATGGGTCATATTAAAGCCTAAATGCGTAAATGGGAGTTGTTAGTTGAAATCAACTATCAATAGGCTAGACCAGCGGTTCCCAAACTTTTTTTCTCAGACACCACTTTTAAAATTTTGCTGGTTCCGGTGGACCCCCTACAGCTGCAGCTAATTTGTAACATTTTCCCAAAACTCGGCACAAATGTAAAGATTAGATATACCTACGGAAATTTGCGTTGCGGCTTGCGGCTGAATTCCAACCACGAATAAACAGTTTTCGGAAAAAATAGTGAGAATTGATTGGTTAACTAATTAATTGATTGTGCTGGGAGTGGATCTCAAAAAAGAAAAGTTGGGCAATCAAAAAGGTGATTGCATCCAATTTTAATTTTTTGACATCTACTCGCAGCACAAGAAACCAATTAATTCTTAGTTTAATCAGACCAACATTAAGTTCTTCACTATCGAAAGAAGATAAACGTGAACCCCCGCTTACGAATTGAGAACCCCCATTTTTTTGTCACGCCAAAGTAGACCCCCGTCGCGTCTCTCGTGGACCACTGGGGGTCCACCTGGACCACTTTGGGAATCAATGGGCTAGACGACTAGATAAAAAAACGATTTAGTCCGTCAGTTAGATTATCAAAACATTTTGGACACGTATTTTTTCTTTTTTCTCATAAACTAAAAATTACGACGATTAAAGTTTCGCGTGACGTCACGCCTAGGTACAATTTTTACATAGAAGTGACGTCACAAGCCCCCACTCCGGAACTTTGATGCTCTTTCTTTGTATTTTTTTATTAATTTGATCAAGCGAAAAATATGTGTAAGTACCGTATTTTTGGACGGTCTAACGGGCGGACTAAACAGAATGCCATTTATTAAATGTAGAACAAAATGTCCTTTTATTCTCAAAGACAGTGGAAATCCAAGCAGCAGACGGCGTCAAATCCCTGCGTCCTGAGCAGCGGCGCTGCCGCTACCCTGACGAGTGGCTCAGCAAATCCATCCAAGCTTACAGCTTCAGCCTTTGCCAGATGCATTGCCGTAGCCGCATGGCTGTCATGTTTTGCGGCTGCCGACCTTACTTCCACGTTAAAGGAGGTGGGTGGTACTTAGTTCTCTTCTTTTTCTTCTTGTATAGTAACTTGAAAATATCTTGAGTTAGGGAATGAACTAGTACATTCTTACTTTCATATGATAAACAAAAAAGGACATTTGCCCTGCCTATACTAGTAGAGAACGTAACAAAAATGTCGAAAAGTCGTCATCGAACGTCGTATAATCTTTTTTCTAACACAACAAAAACTTTCTAACCGCACTGGCACACGAAAAGAATTCGAAAAAAAATCAATTTGAAAACTGTCATTCAAACAAACATTCTAGTTCTCCAGTTTGTCATTTGTCCCCTTCAAGAAATGTTTTACGTTTGAAAAAAATAATCTAAATTTTATATTTCGTGAATTTATTAATTTGAAGAAAAATATTTGTCGTGTTTCAAGATGGCGACGTTTGCGACGCGCACGGTATGGCGTGCATCGGGCGGAATGTTGAGATACTCATCAATTTGCCCAAAAATCTCGCAAAATGCTCCTGCCTTCCTCAGTGTGCCGAACTCAACTACTATTCTCACACAAAAAAGATCGTTGTTCGGTAAGTAGGTACTTACTCTGTCCTTCTAAATTATTCAGTTCCTCTAACTTTCGATAGTAAAGTAGCCCAAATGTCAGTTTCCCGAAGACTCTGACTCAAAACATTTTTAAGTTCTCCTCTGTTAATTTTTATACGGATCTGAATCTGAGTAACAAAACTGAGGATAAGTAGACCATAGGGTCATGTTTGGCAATAATAGCTGGATGTTGGGTAATCTTTTGAACCTAAAGTAGGTAAAGAACAGTTCAACCAATCCCAATCAAACTATAATAAATAATAACTAAAACAACTTCAACGAAAGCATAATGGGATTTGGGATGGTAATAAATCTTTTTTTTTTCCAAAAAACGGTTAAGGGTTACGGTAAAACTATTTGAAAAAAATTTGAATCCCAGCTGATCATATAAATGTCTACTATCTCTGAAGAAGCGACGAAATTTTATTTTTATGCCATCCGTATCTGGGATTCCATTGTTCATATATTATCGATAGAAATGGGGGGCCTTTGCCAAATAGTGGTACTTCAAATAGGCTATCAAAAAATTATCGTTCCTTAGGAAAAGCTAAGATTTATATTTAACCAAAAGTTGTTTAGTAAGCTGGTTAATGGTTTACCTCTAATCAATTTATTAATACTGAGCCTGCCATTTCGACCAACATGAATGGGAGCTACGCGGAATCGGAAGAGGGCCCAGTGGCAGCCGTCAGATTCAACCTTTTGCCGCCAAAATTTCGATTGCATCGTGACGTCATCTTCACGCTCGAAGACTTATTTGGTTCGTTGTGTTCACCGTTTGGAGTGATGAGGGAGAGGGTATTATTTGAGTTGACAAACTTAAAGCTAAGCCATACAGAAACTATTAAAATTCAGAAGCCAGAAATTCGAATCAGTTGTCTTACCGATTATAATAGAAAATAGACGATTTCAAGTTACTTATAATGACTATAACTAGAAATCGTGACTAGAAATCGACTATTTTCTAGAAATCGAGTATGAAGTAAATCTTGTGTCAATAAAAGAGATGGGTTGAAGATAAAATAGAAAAATATTTATTTTGGTACCTCTTCTCCCTTAACGCCCCATTGTTCGCCAATGTGTTTGATTTTGTCATTGTGCTTTCGAAGTGTTGTCGCCTTATTTGTTGCATACAGTGTAAGTGCCAAAGTTTCATAATTTTTTTATTAGTAGATTTAATTTTTTTAAAGACATTTTTGTTTCAAGTCATGCACGAGTATGTATCTGTGTATGAGTCCTATTAAGGAATTCACGATAATAGGCAGACTTTCCCTTTGCGGCCTTGGATATGTTGCATTTTTATTAATTTTGTTTACGTATTCACCATGTACAGTCTATCCCTTTTAATTAAGTATCCAACCAAGTTTTTTGTTTGCTGGTGATAAGGTTCAAATTAAAATGAACTTGACTCTTTAATTGGGGACATTGAGTGATTGAGTGTACTTATAGATGGCAGCACATCAGGCTGCATGTTGACTTTGACGTTGCTCTTCATCGTGCTCGTAATAGGGCTTTCGTATTGCAAATGAGAAAACTGATGTGCTGCTGTCTATACATTGCGTGCTATTTCTATGGTTTAAATTTTTTGTTTTTATTTTTACATTTTTTACTATTTTACAGCGTCGCTGGGTGGAACTACAGCGTTATTCGTCGGAGCCAGCGTTTTGACTGTGGTTGAAACAGGATTATTCATGATACGACAGCTTGTGGCTTTCTTATTCAAAAGAAGACTTCGCAAGTTCAAACCCTAAATAATTGGAAGAGATCGTGACTTTTCCTACATCTTAATTTTATACATTTTTATGGTTTTGTCTGTAGTGGAAGTAAAAATCTTATTTATACCTTGCGTTTCTATTTTACGTCAACTTTCCACTGCTGCTTTGCTAAAGTAACCAAAATAAGGGGGCGCTTGTACTTTAAGCACGTAGAATAAATTTTTTTTTATTTATTTATTTATTAAAAAGCATAACACAACTTTTGGAGCAGCCTCTTTTGTTGATACTACTTGATCGCAAAATATGAAAAACTAAACGCAATACCTCTTTGAAGTTTGAAATCTATACGGAGCGAAACGTAACTGTCAAAACGGACAGACCCACCCTTATCAACAAATAATTTCATAACCTAAAACTAACAAATATTAATATTAACAATAACAACTGAAACGAACGACCGAATATGTTTTTAACGACCATTAACTACGCTTACACGACTTTTACGTACTTTTTATCTACAGTTTATTTCATAATTTTAATGTTACACACAGTTTTGCCTTTCGGAATCGATGTGGGTTTACTTGGTATGGCAGCGTATTATTTAACCAGATTGAAAAGGCCAAATCCTCGCAATGTTGTTAATATTTTCGGGCCTCAACCTGGGACTAAGGAGAGCGATCAGAATCCTGATAAAGTAGTGCACTGTATAGCTCACCGAGGCGCCGGTTTGGATGCGCCAGAAAACTCTATGGCGGCTTTCAAATATGTAAGTGTTCCTTTTTTAAAACTCCACAAAAAGATAAGTGACGAAAGAGATTGTTTAAAACATATCAGATTAAGGTTTTATCTGTTCAGGTGTCGAACTAGGTATATAATTTTTCATAAATTTGCTAACAGCCACCCTGACCAGCTATGCAACCATCAACTGAATGTTAAGTTGCAACTACCTGGCAATTGAAAAATCAGTTGGCAGTGGCACTGCTAGTCTAAGCGTTTGTTGTCAAATGTATGAAACTTTATTTTCAATTTCGCCACCTAAACAGATACAACACTAAAAATGTTGAATCACCCCCGACATTCAATTGCTTATAACTTTTAAAGGGCTGAACAGATTTTCATGAAACATGGCTAAGAACTCTCGGTATAAAATTATCTATGATACAAAAACACTTAAGTGAATATCCGTTCATCCGTTTAGGAGCTACGATACCACAGACAAATACACAAATACCCTTTAGGTACGTAATGTCTACTTTCCCTAAACGTCTACTTTCCCTAAACGTCATACTTCCCGAAACGTTTACTTCCCGAAATGTCTACTTTCCCGAAACGTCTACTTTTCCGAAACGTCTACTTTCCTGAAACGTCTACTTCCCCGAAACGTCTACTTTCCCAAAACGTCTACTTTCTTAGGTCGCGCGTAGACGATTGTCTGTGAATACGATCTAAAGGAGAGGATTCACCTTACTTATGAATCGATTCGAAAGAAGATCGTATTAAAATGAATCGATTCAAAAATCGCTAAATCGTATTCACTTGAATCAATCTTCAAAAAATCTAATCGTCACGTGCATCCCTATCGTGTACATAGCGCGGAGATGCAGCGGCGCGCGGCGGTGCGGTGTCGGCGGCGCAGAGGCGGTATTGTGTAGGTACTTACGCGATAATTATTTGCTTTTTTACCGACTTTCAAAAAAGAAGAGGTTCTCAATTCGGTTGTATTTTTTCTTTTTAGGGTTCCGTACCACAAAAGGAAAAAAACGGAACCCTTATAAGATTACTTTGTTGTCCGTCTGTCTGTTCAAATTAATAAAACAATTAAATACAAAATAATCTGTACTTAAGAAATATTTCTCAGAGGTAAGGGCCACAGGGATTCTAACCCAGAACTCTCAGATAGAGGTCACGTTCTTAACTACTCGACTACCACCGATTATTTATTATACTTATAGCTGCTGGTACCTAATGAACGGGGCAAACGGAAGACCAGGTGCCGAGGTACACCCCTTGGCCTACGCTGAGTGTGTCCCTTTAACATGACACCACTACACGTACGGCAGCAATTATGTTATTCTGAGTGTACATATCAATACTAATAATAGTTCTTATTACCTATGAAATTGCCGATTTAATAGTTCAATAGCTTTGAAATTATTTTAACCAAATATTGTTTGGCAAACAACAATAAAATAGAAAAAAGAAAGATATCTTATTCGACATAAAATTAACAGCATTGTTGAATGAAGTTGAAGAAAACAATATTACACATCTTCAATTTTTTAGAAAATCGTATACTTAAAGCTAAAAACGTGTTACCTATAAGTTTAATAATAAATACCTAGCTATTTTACTGCATACTGCTTGCAGACTGTTTTTTTTGTTTAGTAAGAGATGCTCATGATTTTTTTGTTTGTTATAAGTTGCCTTTATAAATACGTGTTGATTAATCTAAATTTAAAAAAAACTTAGTTAAACATTGAAATTGGATGTTACTTTTTATTTAGTTTAAGATTCTCTGTTTTGATTGTTGTAAGAATAAAATGTCTACTTTTTTTTTGCATCAAATCTGGGTCCTTCCACGGTAGACTGGGAGTGAAAGAAAAACTTAGAATGTGCCAGCTGCCTACTCTTCCCAGGCATACTGTAAAAATCAGTAAGTGGGACATACCCTTATGTCACATAAGGGTCTTGCTGTATCATGGGCGAAAGGCTGACCACCTCTCACCATTACACAACGTGTTCCATCTAGTAACCCTCACCATTTGTGTCAAACGTGGCTTTGAGTGGTTTTCTAGAACCACTGATGCTCTGCCTACCCTGTTGGGGATTACAGGCGTGAGCGTATGTGAATCTGGATAAAAAAATAAAGCCTCTTAGAAAATGTAGGTACTCTTTGAGACCAGAAAATAATCCGTTATAAATACAACTGAACTGAGAACCTCCTCCTTTTTTAAAAGTCGGTTAAAAAGTGGTAATTTTTGTTAAAGTGTAATTGTGCTGGCGGTGGTCATTATGAAAAAGTAGTCATTTTGGTAAAGTTGTCTTTTTAGTAATGTAGACTTTATGTGAATTGTTGGCCGCGATAGTCATTATAAGAAAGTAGTCATTTTGGTAAAGTGTTCTTTTTGTGAAAAACAGTAGTCATTATGAAAAAGTGGTCATTTCGGCAAAGTGGTATTTTTAGTAAAGTAGACATTACGTACCTAAAGGACAAATACATAGATACACAGACAGACAAGTTAAACTTATAACACCCCTCTCTTTTTGGGTCGGGGATTAATATAATTTTCCATGTTAAAAATGTGTGAGTCACCGACTTCAATCACAACAACAGTTGGCACAAAGTAGATATCTAGTATTTTTTGCGGATTACAATGCCTTTTAGCAGATAACCACAAACGAAAATGTCACTCATTTATTTTGATGACGTTCTGGTTTGTAGTATTTTTGTTTTAGTTGGTTTTTTTAAAGCGCTGAATCATTTTCAATAAAATAAATATAGGACCACTTCAGGAGTATACTCTTTCGACCAAAAAAGAATTTTGAAAATCGGCCAACAGTTGACGGAGTTATCGCATAACAAACATACAAAAAAAAAGAAACATACAGACGAATTGAGAACCTCCTCCTTTTTTGAAGTTGGTTGAAAATGGATACCATTGTCATTCCTACACCAGAGACGCCACTGATTAGTGGAATAGCTCCTATTGTAGGCAGAATTATTAGAATTAAAATGGATCCAATTTTTACTCTACTTTAGCAACGTTACAGCCTTGATACTGACGTTATCTTTAATTTACATTTCAGTGTGTTGAACAAGATTGTAGGTTTGTGGAATTAGACGTCCGGACGTCAAAGGACGGAAAGCTGGTGCTTCTTCACGACCAGGGCTTGGAGAGGCTTGCCTCGTCCAATATCACAGATGTACAGATCATGGACTGGGAACATATCAAGGATATTGATATAGGAGCTAAACATCCTAATAGGTATTAAATTAATTCTTAATTTTGTTTGTTTAAGTAGATGATACATAGATGAACTTTATTGCTTCTTAACAATATAACATTATACACTGTTCTTATACAATTAAAAAGAGTTAACAAAATATGTGATTTAGAAGCAAATAGGACACAGAACTCAGCATACTGATAAATGATTTTCAGCTAAGTAGTAGAAGTAGAATTTCTACCAAATGTCACGCAACACATTTCTTAAAATATAATTTAATCATGAGCACAGTATTTAAAGCCTATACAGGGTATAAGGAACAGCTTAGCAAATACTTGAATGGTTGAATCTATCCATGACTATGGTCAGCTAGCTACAAGTAATTTTTTTTTTGGTAACATCAAGTTAAGTCTGTGTTATTTACCTAATTTGGCGCTACGCAACGTACTGCGTAAAAGCGCGCGGTCCCCCCTGTTGCGGCGCTGTTACAATGCGTAATAAATTGCTGGTTTTTATGTGTTATGCTACCATTATAGTTTGTTTACATATTAAAAAGTAGTGTTTTTGAATAAATCATTTAGTTTTTGTTTAAATAAAACCGGAGGAAAATTCCACTGAAAAATGATTCAGAATGATGTTCTAAGTTTAGGGTTTCGTTTTTGCTAAGCCATGTATTACCAGCAGCTTTACCGCGGGCGTTTGCCGTGACACTCGTTCGGAACCGAAACGTCTAAAATATCAAAATGACAAATATATAAAAATGTCCATGGTATCAAAATGAGTAATACTAAAATGTCTTATTATTTAAATTGACTAACCTATCAGATTGTCCAAAATATAATTAAATCAAAAATTTCTTTAGGAAACTTAGATATTCCCATGGGAATATAGTTTCTCATGAGAATGTTGTTTCTAGTATGAATAGCCGAAATTACCATGGGAAAGCAGTTGTTTCCCCAGAAATTCCCGAAGGAGTGTTTGTTTTTCACGGAAATATTAGAAATTCCCGAGGGGAACAACATTCCCAAGGGAATTAGGTGTTTACTATGGGAATTTCTGAGTTTGGTTCTGTTCTGATAAAAACATTTTACTCTATCCCACACATAAGCTTGTTTAGCCATTATATCCTGTGGTTGTGAGGAAATATAAACTAGAATTTCGAAAATAACTTTTAGCGCTAAAAAGCGCTCCTAGCCCAGAGGCGCTTTTTGATTTGAACCAATCAGTGAGGATAAGCAACGTACACAGGGAACCAAAGTGGAAATTTATTACGGGCGTTTCCGTGCTTCGGAGGGCATGTTAAACCGGCAGTCCCAGCTGTTGTCGATTGAATAAAGTCGTTAAACCAAAAGCTAAAGCTTTTTATAAAATTGACTTACTGGAAATTACACTACCCGAGCTAAGGGAGTCGGGAACAGAGGTTGATATAGTAGGTCTTAGGTCCGCATTACAGAACGTGACTCAGACTCTGGTCTATACTTAAGTAACAGTCGTCCTTGTCATTTTGATAATGAGAGAAAGAGACAAGCAATACTTAAGTATATCAAGACTTGAGTGTCCTATAGTAGTACGGGCTTTAGTGAACGTTTGTTGTAGCCCATTTAACGAAGAAAAAATAGGGGAAATAATTCGTGTATAAGCGAATTTTGGCATAGTTGTAGGGAATGGTGTCTGAAGCAACATACTTGAAGTACTGATGAATGGGGGTGGAGGTAACGTGTAGGGGGCAGTTTAAATGTCCCATTTTTAAGTTTTTCTTAAACAACCGTAAACGGTGGCGAAAACGAAAATCTTTTTTTATTTTTTTATTGTAAGATGAGTTAACTCTTGACTTCAACCTTGACCATGGTCATAGATGAGGTTGACGATGGAGCGAGTTAACCCAGAAAATGCCAATAAGACACTGGTACTCCTACGCACCGACGGAATACAGCAAGCTGTTTGGCGTCTGACTTCGGTAGGAAAGTGGTCGCGAACCAGACGGCCCTTCACAGAGCCTATCACACCGCATGAGACCATAGGACGACACCTCAGATTCAGAACAAATTGAGGTGTCGTTGCCTGGGCTGGATTAATAGGAAGCAGGTCTCATTTGTGTTTCCTTAGTCGCCTCTTACGACACCCACGGAATGAAATGGGGTGGTGTTATTCTTAACCGATCACCACACGGCACAAAAATCTACATAAAATTCAAGTAATCTACATAAAATTCTCTACAAAAAGGTTCTGGACACTTTTTCGCTGGGATCAATATTTAAAGAGATATGAAGGAAATTTTATAAGGTTAAATTAGGTTTTGACCTAGACATTAATAATTATTACTGAGCAGGAGCTTTTGGATAGTGTTCGGACACCTTCCAGAACGACACTCGGGAAAGTCCCTACACCTCCCAGGTGGGGTTGCCGAGATATCCTGGAAAAACTGAAATTTCCAGGAAATTCTTCTTTCCTTCATATCTCATTAAACATTAACCCATGCGGAAAAGTGTGTAGAACCTTTTTGTAGAAAATTTTATGTAGATTACTTGAGTAATAGATTTTTTTTTTGTCTATGAGCCACCTTTTAGAAGTTGTTTAAGAAAAACTTTGAAATGGGACCTTTAAACCGCCCCCTACACGTTAGCTCCACCCCCATCCATCAGTACTTTCAGTATGTTGCTTCAGACACCATTCCCTACAACTATGCCAAAAATAGCTTATACACGAATTATTTTCCTTTTTTTTTTGGTTTTCGTTGATTGGACCATTGAGCAAGGTTCATAAGAGGCGGTATGAAAACTGACGCCAATTCTTGATTAAAAGTTATCAAGTTTCTTAATTAACATTTTGAGTTGCAGAGGGAAGTTTAAAGAAGTGAACCTGTGCCTGCTCGGCGATGCCCTGGATTACTTGATACAAAAGAATGTGAACGTCATAATAGACGTCAAAGGGGATGATCAACAGGTATAGGGTGATTTAAGTTTGCCACATATTTTTTTAAAGCGGTGATAGCCCAGTTGGTAATGAGCCAGACTTGTAATCCGAAGGTGGTGGGTTCAAATCCTGGTGCGGGCCTGTACCATTAAATTCGTCTTTTCGGATTTATGTACAGATTTCCACTTGCTCAACGGTGAAGGAAAACATCGTGATGAAACCCGCCCGTCCAAGAAAATTTTCGAAAGACGAGTGAGTGGTCCACCAACCCGCATTGGGCCAGCATGGTTTTTTTTTACCAGCCCATATATACGTCCCCTACACGATAAGGGGCAGATAGGTATAAATTTCATGGGGAAAAAAAGCATTTTGGTAGATGCTAACCCCTTCCAGAAGTGATTGATTGCTGAAACATTTTTTTTTCTGAACTCCCAAAATATCCAATCCATACCCACAACGTTTACGCCCAAAATTCTTGTGCAGCTATTATATTCCCAATCTATTCCCAGATCGTTGATTCCCTAACTGACCAATCCGTTCCCACGATGTTTGTTCCCAAGATTTAATTTCAACAATATTTATTCCCAAAACTATCAGGGGCGCGATGTTATGAAATAAACTTGTTTTTGTTGTACATTTCAGGTTATAGACGGTATTGTAGATATGTACAAAAAAAAGCCGGGCCTGTACGAGCGAGCAGCTGTTACCTGCTTCAATCCTATTACGCTATATCAGGTAAGCTTGGCTTCAAAAAAACACCACAATCCAGCATATTTCACAGCAAAAACTTAAATGGATTGGCTACCAGTATTTTTTTCGGGAAAACTTAAGTAAAGGAGTTTTTGTTATTTATTTATTTTCATACTACACAATGTACAGCAAAACCACGACACTCCTGCGTCGCACTGCTGTCAGAATGAGATGTTCCTTGCTGGTTTTCTTGTTTTACGCTGTTATTAGAGTGTATAGCGCCAAAATAGGTAAATACCGAAATCTCCCTAACTTTATGTTTCCGGAAAAAAACTCAATTGTAGCCGATCATAGTCATGGGTAGATTTAAGTATTTGCTAAGCCGTTCGTCATACTGTATATCAAATTAAATTCAGTCCATGTCCCGTTTAAGGTCTTATAATCAAAGGATTTATTCCAGATTCGGCGGAAGGACAACGATATAGTTGGCGCGATCAGCTACCGACCATACGCCTTCAGCGCTCTCGACTACGACGCAGAACATGGACCTAGCAACCCTAGGTAATTTTAGTAAATCATCTGTAAAATATTTTTTATTTTCCTTTTTCCCAAAAAAAATACCTGGCGGTTTTGAACTCTTTCTTTCGAGTTTTGGTCGCTTTGGCCTCGACAATTGCCGTCTGCATGGACACCGGCTATACACCATTAGCCCTTACTTCCTTACCAATATTATAAACTGTTACCCTAAGCTAGAGCGAACCCATTAGTTATAAAAAATAAAAAATGATATTTTGTAAGTATGGATGTTTGTCTTCCTCTTTCCTTGTCTTCCTGGAAATTTGGTATGGAGATAGCTGACACAATGGATTAACACATAGGCTACTTAATTTTTTCAAATTCCCGTAAATTCCCGTAAGGCGGAAAGATAGTTTCTTATAAGTCCGCCTTTGCAGACAGCTATGTTTCTTTTGTATTAATCTCTAAGAGTTTACATACATACATTGACTAGCTTTTCGCCCGGGACTTCGGAAAAATTATGCTTCCTATGTAACTCACTAACAAGAGAGCTTTCTAGTGGTAAAAGTTTACTCGTTACAAAAATGAAAATCTTTTCTCTTTAATTAATAATATTAGTTTAGATTAGAAGCTTTTCAAGTTAATTAACGATACTATTGTGTTATCCTCACTCCGGGCACAGATTAATAAATAGTTACTAAATAGTTGCTCCGGGTACTAAATGCCATGATGTCATAATGTGCAAAGATAATGGCACGAGTGACAAAATGTTCAAAATCCTCATGACAGAACTCGATTCGCTCATGTTACAGATTAGGTACTTAACGCAAGAGTATCGTCCAATGTTTTAAAATGCAGTAGCCGAGGAAATAAAACTGATAAAACTTAGAACCAAAATTAAAATCTTACTGACCAAAATTAAAATTGAATTATTGTAAAGTATTACTTTGTATTGTAAAGTTATATACGTATATGCCCTTGTCTTCAGATTCGGCGAGAATCTTCCAGTTCACGCATGTTTACGTACATTAGACGCGCTGCATGCCGCCGTGTGGCGCTGGAGCGCGCGCTGGTGCGGGGTCAGCGCGGTACTACTGCACAAGGACATCATCAGCCCGTCAGTATATACAAAGTTTCCTACAAATCAACGTCAAGCTGAAAAATGGCACGTGAAACGTGAAAAAATTTTCAAAAAAAATTGGAATTTAAAACGCTCCAGTAATGTTGAATTTGCAAAATGTTGATTTTTTTAAAATGTTGAACTCCTAAAACTTTGAACCCATAAATGTTGAATTTGCAAAATGTTGAACTGTAAATCCCAAAATGTTGATTAGTATTTATGGCAGAAAAAGTTAGAATCCAAGATGGTGGATTCGCGGTGTCTTTTTCAAGGTTTCTTGGGGTGCTAATGACGAAAATGGGCAAAGGTTGAAAGATAGCCGGCGGGAAGCTCATAGTTTGTCCGCCATCTTGGATTTCAAAATGGATGACATATTCGTAATGGCGTAGGTATGTATCATTTTTGGCGACCGATCCTTGGACCACCATCCTTCTTGGTTGACCAAGGTCTCGTCATTCAACATTATGCAAATCCAACATTTTAGGATTAGTTTAAAATTAACCTTTTGTAAATTCAACATTTTGGGATTCAACTTTTTAGGAATTCAAGATTTTGTGAATTCGACATTTTGCAAATTCAACGTTTCAGCCCTGAACGATTAAAAAAAAACTGAAAATATGGCATCCTGTGATGATCTTTCATGTAATATCATTACAAATATTTTTTTTTCAGTTTTTCATGAAAAAAATACCATGAAAAATTTAAATACGGGTGCAGTGCATTATACTATACCGTATGGATATTAGCTACAGTATGGATATTAGATTGAAATAAATAATTGATTGTTGAAGGAGTGAAATCCAGTACTGGCGCGAGCTTGGCATCCGTTGCGCCGGCTGGTGCGTCAACCGACCTGTGGAGAAACTGTACTGGAGGAGTGTGCTCAAGGCACCCTACCTCGCTAACACACTACTAGGCGAGCCTGAGGTATGTACCGTGGACTTAAGCCCGTACTACAGAAGACTCAAGACTTGATCTATACTTAAATATTGATTGTCTCTTTCTCTCACCACAAAATGACACTTAAGTATAGATCAGAGTCTGAGTCGCGTTCTGTATTACGGACCTTAGATTAACAAAACTCCTTTTATTATGGATAACTAGCTTTCCGCTCAGGACTTCGTTCCCGTGGGAATTTGGGAAAATTATGTAGCTTAAAAATTATGTAAATTATGTGTCAATCCAAGGTGTCAGCTACCTCCATGCTAGATTTTATCAAAATTGGTCCAGCCGTTTGAGCGTGGAAGAGGAACAAACTTTCGCGTTTACAATATTAGTAAGTATGGGTTCGCTCATGACCACAATCTAGCCCAGGAGCGAAGATGTGGTTGAAGATGTAGTAAGCTCACCCAGAAGATGCCTATACACTCGAACTTTGAAGAGATTCGGGTTATATGTTCCCGAAAATACAGACGCAGGCAGAGAATTCCTTTCTTAGCGGTGCGCAGTATAAAAGATGAAATGAAGCGCTCAATATCTCGACGAGGGCCAAATAATTTTAAGGAAAGGAAAATATTAGACGCGAATGGGACTAGAACCCACGACCCCAGGATTAGATCTCCTGGTACTCTAACCGATGAGCTATCGTGCCTTCAAGTCAAGTAGGCGAAATTTCTTATTTCTTTACTAAGCACGTTACGTCATGCGTGTTGGTTAGCGCCATCTGTGTCTCGTACGGAGAACTACAGACTCATACCACTTATTCGAAATAGATTATGACAAGGGCGAAACCTATTAACGATTTGTAATTTAGTATTTTTAAAACGCTTACCCGCGTGAGGGATATTCACAAACAATTAAAAATTAAAACAACATAAATCGACTGAAGAAACCTGACCGGATCGGATCATGGTTAAACATTCAGTCTTCTAAATGTGTAGGTTTCCTCACGATGTTCTCTCACCGTAAGAGCATCATTTAGTATTAGGTAGTTAAATATTTACTCGGACCAGAGTGGGGCGGCGTATTTTTTATTATTATTTTATATTTATTTTTGTGATGAGAGCAGCCAGGAGAAAATTACCCCTCCTCACTTTATTATTGCTTCACTTTACCCACAGTTAGTTTATTTATTTATTATTAAAATGGGTTTGCTCTTGACCACAATCTAGCAAGCTCACCCAGAAGAAGCCTATTCACTCGAAATTTAAAGTGTTCTGTAGAGGTGCAATCTATAGCGATCGTTTCTAAACTTCAGTGACTTTTCAATGCTTTTCACTGATGTTGAGCAGCCACTTGACTAATGGATGGCGGTGCCAAATTGTTAATATGTCAAAAGTTCAAGGGTCAGGTTTAATGTGACAAAATGTACAAATGTTAAAAGTTCAAGGGTCAGATGGCATTTGTGACAAAATAGATAATATGTATATTTTTTTTAATGGGTGATCTCTCGACCACAATCAGCTTGAGAGCGAACATGCGGTCGAGGATGTAGCAAGCTCTCCCAGAAGATTATTCACTCTAACTTTAAAAATATTGTGTTAAATGAGCTCGGAAATTCAGACGCAAGGCAGGAAATTCTATTTACATTTTAGCACGTAGTCATTGTAACATTTAAACATTTTGAAAATTTGACATTTTGTCATTTTTTCTTTGTGAGATACGTTACGTTTTGACATGTTATCAATAAGATACCGTCATCGACTATGTCCTCAATGAATCGACAAATGCAGTACCTAGTACGTTAGGGGGGCGTCCATTAATTACTTGAGGCGTTAAGGGGGGGAGAAGGGGACGAGTCGAATCTCATCCATTATCACGTGGGGAAAGGGGGTCTCGACTAATATTATGTAATTTTTTGAGGCAAAAAGCAGTGTAAAATCGAGAAATTTGGAGAGAATTAATTAAAGTACTTACGAGTTCTATTAATATTTTACAAAATTAAGTAGTTTGTTTAATTGTTACTAATCTAAAAATATTGAGGCAAATTGTGTTTTTTTTTATATTAATCTAAAGCAATTCAAACAAGAATCAACGTAAAAAAATACGCATTTTTAGTAATCTCACGTAAGATTACGGGGGAGGAAGGGTGTCAAGCTAAATCTTACGACATCTCACCAAAGGGGGAGGGGGGGTCAAAAATTCACCAAAATCATCTCACGAAATTAATGGACGCCCGCCCCCTTACGCCTGTAAGTGGAGTATTTTGTTGCACCTCACCCTGGCTGCCCTCATCTGTTTTTATTATTATAATACCCCACAAAACATGTGTATACGTTTACGCAGATGGATCAACGCGAGAAATCTGCACCGCCGGAGCACGCCGGAAGCATAGTCGACGATTTACTCGAAAGCAAATGCGCCGATGTTCAAAATTAAAACCAAAAATAAATCCCAAGTCAAACTATTAAAATTAAACCGAACCAATTTATAAGTCAAAATTATTAAACTGATCAAATTTTTAAGTCGAAATTATCAAACTGATCCAATGATAATCTTTAACGCTGATCAAACGTTAAAAATGACTAAAATGATCAAGTTTGACTTAAAATTTTAGTGTTCTTTTTAGGCCTTTTAAATTACAAAATTTGGCGCTTACTCTACATATTGGAATGTTTTGGTCTTAGGTCGATCGGCCGAAGATTACGGAAGAGGCTGCACAAAAAAAAGAAGAGTTGATCAAAGAATAAGAGGTCAGTATTAACTGCACTGAACGCATTAGGTTTTTGCCTAAGCTTGCTTTAACGCACAATGATTATTAAAGCACTTAAAATGAATTTTATTTTAAGTAGCCAATTAATGAGTATTTTTACTAAAAGCTCTTAGAGGCTCTTCTTATTGTAATTTGAAATAAAAGAAAAGATGAAGTACACGATATTTTGGCCAATTTTTAATAATTTTTGAAATAACTGTCTTACTGACACGAACAAAAACTTTGCGCATAATTTAGTTTTTGAACTATCTCGTATAAGTGAACATCTTTAGTGATAATTAAATAAACTAACTCATCCTTTCAACAGAGGAACCCATATCATTATATATAATAATTCAGTGCTGATACAATAATACAATAGAATCGTATCTCATTAAAAAAAATAGACAGATCCTTTACTTCAGACGAAAATTTTGGTATAAATTGCTAGCTCCAGAGTTATTCAGATATTAAGTCAGTTAAAATTTGAAATAAGGAAATTTGTATGATTGACTTAAAAAGAGCGATGCTCGGAGTTTCTTGCCTATTCTATTTACTATTTTGACTATTCAAAAAACGAAAGTTTTTTTAACACATAGGAATTTGTCGCGACTATAACAATCGAAAATTTTAGAAAACATCGAAATGACGCTCACCTACGTAAATTCTGTGATACAGGGGGATGTTTCATCCCCGGAATTGTTCGCAAACGTTTGGTAAAAGCGTTCGAGATGTTTGAGTGGAATGATGGTGGCAATGCGACTGCAACTCTCACTTTCGACTGTAGATAAAATAGAATATACCTTATTGCACACATTTTTTTTATAAATGTCTGATAAACTTGGCCATCTAATTCGCGACCACCCTCCTACCGAAGTCCAACACCAAACAGCTTGCTGTATTCCGTCGGTGCGGAAGAGTAACAGTAACTTAATAGGCATTTTCTAGGTTAACTCGCTCCACCGTCGACCTCATCTATGACCTTGGTCAAAATTGAGGTCAACAGATAACCCTTACCATAATAATAAAAAGAAAAACAGCGCGCAAAAAAAGTTATATATGCTACCGACCAAACCCAATTAGATGCTAAACCAGTTTGTCCTTTGATAGCCCAGTTTAAGATCTTAGACAGCGTCGAAGTGTTGTGTTATATCGTCACAAGGGAACCTAACACATCCTATCCCGAGGAATTTCTGCAGGGCTTGAACTAGTTTACTTTAAGCCAAACTATTTTCGCCTTTAATCGGGTTTGGCTGGTAACACATATAAATATAATCTTAAGCGCGTCGTGTTGACGCACGTAGCTAGAAGGGTGGCAGCATTTCCCTGCTGAACAGCTAAACAATTTTTAAAGTATTTTCACAATTTTATGCGCATCTATGCAAATCTCATCTTGTTTTTCCCCAGTTACGATGTTACCATTTTTATACCCCGTCCTATTTATTTCTTCTTAAGTCTAATGGCTAAGATATTGTGTACACATCTTTTGACAATGTTTAACAAAATGCATTCTTACTCTGGCAGCTGTTTATAAATAATATAACATTGCCACTCGTGACTGACTGTATCAACAGTAATTTTAGTGGAAACTTTATTAGCATCTGTGTTATTTACCTAAGCTGTTCTACGTCCGGTAGATCTACTCAATTCTGTATGTTTCCCAATTTGTTAAAATAAAATAAAAGCAGTGTCTTAAGGTCTGAGTGCGATTTTTGTACAACAGAAGCCAAATATTTTGGTGTTCTAAAGGTGTTATAACTCAGAAATGCGAAAAATAATCAACTTAAATATTTAATAAATGATCATTACTCAAATCAAATCAATTTATTAGCCGAATATGAGTAAGTACATAGGTTTCCAATAATTAAAATAGAGTTTAGTCACTGGCTAACTCAGTTTAAGGCATTAAATCCGAAACATAGCCAGAACACTGATTTTTAGTGGATTCATTAAATAAAGTTTTGTCTTCTGTTGTGTTAAAAGAGCTATCTGTTCATGACACTGTTGATACTAGGCCCCTATTTAATAAAACAGGTGTAAAATACAATTACAACTCTACATACATGTAAAGTTAAGTAATTTTGAACTGTTATAATTCACTATGACTACGCAATGTAAACCGAATTGTAGTTGTATTTTACAATTGTAAGCCTAAGTCGTCTAAGCCTAAGCTTTTACAATAATGAATTTTAGCTCTTTTTTGAGCTGATGCAAGCTCGGCGTTGTCTTAGATGTTGCAGAGGCCAGCACGTACTATTGCCTATAGACGCATAGTATGACCTGACATATAAAACAATTATTTGCTTTTAAAAGTCTACAAAGACGGCTGACCAGATTATAAAACTTGAAGTACTTGTTTTATAATCTGGTCAGTCGTCAAATAATTAATTAATTCAATATGGCAGTCTTACCTGGAGAGTTGCCATTTTATTGGCAGATAAAATGTTATATTACTTATTTTGACGATTGTTTGTGGGGCTTTGAATTGTTGATGAATTTTTATAGAGAACTTATAACAAATTTTCTATAGATAATAGACTATTTAATCTTGCGATGTGCCTATTTACTATCAGAAGAGTTGTGTAAGTACGTGCCCCACAAAGTTATTTACTCGCAATTTAATTCAAAGTCACTTAAATAATATAATACGACCTAAGATGTATTATAATTATAACTTCAAAACGAACTTGATGCAATATTTAGCAATAAATAAATACAATATAAAATGTATTTATTATTATAATAAGATTGTTATACATATCACAAAGTAAGCGTCGTGGTTTATTTTTGTTGAATAGTACAAAAACTCAAAATGCATTGATTTGTTGTTTAATACAAATTTCTGTCATATATTTTAAAATGTTTAGCTTTTGCGATGGTACGTTTTATAATAAAAAATCTAATAACTTGATTATCGCCTGATTATATTTTCTTGTACACGACAAAAACTAACTTTTTGACACAAATGGATCCCAACAGCTCGCTTCAAATTTTTTGTCATAATTATAGATAGTACAATTTATTAAAATGAACAAATTAGCAAGTAAGTAATTATTATCAGTCATTAAATTAAATAATTATTTTTAATGGATAAATTAGATAAATTACTAAGTGACAAATAGCTAATCTGCAATAATAGTTATAGCAGATCAAATTACTGTTACTTAAATTTATTATATTTTAATTTTTTAAACCGAGTTTAAAATCCGTTAACGTAATTCGTTTTATTCAGTTGTTCGTAATTTAGCAATTATTTATTTCAAATTATTTTGAGTGATAAATAATGTTTTTTATTTATGTAAATTATTGTGATCGTCGGGTAGCTAAAATCTTGACAAGTTAGTGAGAATTTCTGTATAACAGTAAATACAGTTACACAAATCACTTTATATTTTGATCATTTAACAATTTTAATAAAACTGTAAAAACTTCGGCGAGTTTTTAAAATAATATTTTTTTATTTTTTCAAATTTCTATTGTTCCTGGGGGAACGAAACAAAATGGCGGCCATTGTTGTTCTACGAACATGTCTTAAAACTCCGTTATCGGTAAAAAGGTCATTCATAAAATATCTTTCTCTACACCTTCTGTAGTAGTTTCAGCGTAAAGATGTAGAATGTAACGTAACTTGTCAACTTAAAACTGTCCGCTGTCGTGTAGTTTACTTACTATGTGATGTCACCGGAACAAGGCAGATTTTGAAATTGTAATTCAAAGTTCTATACATTCAAAGTTCTATACTAACTTGTCGATTGTAAAAGTATTAAATTACCAAATATAATTTATTGTAATGTGTATATTACACATGTCGGATGTATGTATATTGTGAGTGTTTCAATAAATTGCTTTCTACAGATTTAGTTTCCTGTTTTATTTATAATACACTGCAGGTATAAATTATAATTATAACCCCTCCAGAGTAGTGTTGCAACCAATAGTAGAAAGTATCGATAATCTATCGATACTATCGTAACCTTGAAAAACAGTAAAAATATCGATAGTATCGATATCTAACAGTTTGCGATACTGTTGATGACAGACCAAACTATCGATAGTATTGAATTGTACCGCGCATGTCGAGTCCGCGCACGACGAATCCCGCTACGTCGTCTTCTTACGTCGCGTTTACTTTACGTAGACTTGCTTCAAATCGCGTACAGTTTAAGAAAATTTGTATTGAATAAAATAATTTATGAAACAAAAAGAAAACAAAATGGAAGTATTTATTGAATGTTTATAATATTACGTGAATGTTTATAATTAGACCGTATTGTTTATCATACGATAACATTTTTAGGAATAGTTTTTTTTCATACAGTAAGTAAAAAGGCTTCAGGATGAGTTCGTCACATCCTCGACGGCATCTTCGCCCTTGTGTCTAGATTATGGTCAAGAGCGAACCCATTGTTAATAAGAGGACGGAATATCTGAACCTGGCGCATGAGGTTACCGACGTGGAGGGTGGCATCCACAGAAATAGACCCGATAGTCATATCAGAGAATGGTTTGGTCCCAAAGAAGTCAGTGATAAAAAAGATGCAGAAGGGGAAAGCAGTCCTGCTCGATAATGCCAGGATAGTTCGCCGGTTTCTTTCACAATCGACCTAGAACCCTCGCCAATTGATGCTGGCCTAGCCGGAGTTTTTTTTCTGCCACTCCCTCCTTCAGAGAGAGTAAGACAGTGTTAGTTTTAAGATAAAATTGTCGGTTGGTGTCACCTTACTAAATATAATTGTATAACGGGCCTCTACCTACGTGTGGCTTTGGCCCTACGCATGCCTTTCAAAGGTCCGGGACATAATTGCCACTGATTCCAAGGAATATAGACAAACATAATAATAAAACAACATACATACATACATACGCTCACGCCCATAATCCCTAACGGGGTAGGCAGAGCATTAGTGGTTCTAGAACCACTAGATACCACGTTACCGTTACCGTTACCGTTACAATGGCCACCCCGCCCAGCAGTTCTGCCACAAAGACTCAACGACGATAATCACCTCGGTCTGGCCACTGTGGCACGAATGCACAAATCCCACTATTCATGCTACATTTCAAAAATGTAATGGATTGAGTGATCCGACATTCGTACCAACTAGTACAGTCGATCTGTCTATCGCCGCGGTCAATGGTCGACGGGGCACCATAAGATAGAGTCTGTGACTGTATGGGGCTGTTGCAGCAGGATGTGGAGTGGATAGGAAAGGTGAGTCGACAAGAATACCAGCATCGAGCCAACGTAAGGAGGATAGATTCTATACTTGGTGTGTGATATATAAATGGGCGGGAATAGAGCTGCTGTAACTGATGGTCCTGGATTGTTTCTTCTTCCGACCGACGTGTCTTCGTTTTATCTTCTATTTTACTGTTTTTATTCTTGATTATGTGGTTGGAAGTAGAATACCTGTCTTCGGGTTTCGTTTCAATGTCAGTCTCTGTAACATTGTATATATTCTCGGCTTCTCATTTTTTTTTTGTCGATCTGCAGCAATCGTTTTCCAATACGATTTCGGTTTAGGGGGTCCCTACAAGTGAAGATCGGACGTCCAACTTTTCTCCAATATTCCTTATAATTAAAAGCGTAGAAGATGTGGTTTCCGGCGTCTGCTTATGTGACCGTAGTATGAAATTCTACGTACTTTTATGATTTTCGTTATTGTTTTGCTTTGTTGTATTTCGTGGAAATCTTTTGATACATTGAGCATTTCCTTAAAAATTTGTCTTTCGTATTTTCTTAATCTCGATCGCTTACACTTGGTTAATGTTGCCACATTGAGCCCATAAGTCATTGTAGGCATCTTATAAATAAGACTGCAATTTTCGCGGGATCTCGGAGTTGGTTTCATCAGTAGTTCTTGAGCTGCTTCTTTGAGTATGTTGTAGATATCAGTCCAGCTAGCATTCCAATTGGAAACTTCTAATTTGTCTGAATGGGTGTGAGCGGAAGTATTTGATTCTTGTAAGACTTTCATCTTATTAGCTATCAGTCCTTGGAATTTGTGTTGTACGAATTCCCTTTGTAAATGTTCATATACCTAGTAGCATTTCTTATAGTTAAATGCCATATTAATTGCAGTATCTTGGTGTTTGAAGTAAGAAAGCTAGGGTTTCTATCGATACCTAAAGTAATTTGTGATCTGTGTTTATTAGTTTTCTTTTTTCTCCTACAACGTAGTTGAAAAATACGGGTTTCTTAACACTTGTTAGAATATGATCAATTTGCGAATGTTGGTTTCCACGAAACCGAGTAGTCCAGCACGAGGGCCTTCTCCAAGTATTACTTAGTTTTTAATTGTGCTGTTGTAAGAAGCTTAGAAGCAAATAACCGTTTAAATTGCTTTTTTTTGTGATAGAGGTTGTTCCCGGTCCTTTTACATTATTTTGTAAAGTTAATGCCTATGTGTGCGTTAAAGTCTCCTATTATAATTGGATAGGCTTTTTTAGGTCTCCGGCGTAGTAAAGTAGCAATCTGGAATAGACATGTGCTTGATGATGTTGGGACGTTAGAAGTGACGATAAAAGTTTTATTGGATTGTAAATTGTAGCATTTTGCATTTTTAGGTGAACTGCTAAAGGGGTTACATCCAAACTTGCTAAGTTTTAACTCGTGTAGTTCAACAAAACTTAAAAGTAAGTTTTCTCCGGTTCTTTTAGAGGTGCATTGTTTAGAGTCGTTTTTGCCTATATGTGCGTTGAAGTCACCCATTATAACCGGATATGCTTTTTTAGGTTTTTGGTGAATCAAAATTCCAATTTGAAACAAACACGAGCTTGATGATGAAGGGACGTAGGTGGTATTAATGGAAAGTTCTACTGGACTGTCGGTTGTAGCGATTTTGATCTTTAAGTGCACTGCTAGAGTGTTACATCCTTTACGATGGGTTGAAATTATTTTATATTGAGTCGTTTTTGATATAAGAATGGCGATTCCTATTTTTTCCCTTGGGCGTTTACCGCCCCCAAGAATCCAGTGGTATTTATTTGATTCAAAAGTTCCTGATTCCATGTGTGTCTCTTGAAGTCCCGCTATTATTATCTGTCGATTAGACAGTTCATGATCTATATGGTGTCTATCTTTTAGCTTAGAACAGCCTCTTACATTCCATGTGCCGGTTCTTAAATTTGTACAGGGGGTAGGTACATCGTGTTGTGTTTGCCGTGATGACCTAATTAGACGCTGGCCAGTGCAATCTGTAGAAATGTGACATTGATTATCAAACGTGGCGGGTATTGTTTCATTGGATTGCAAAAAGAGTTTTCCATCGTTTTCTTTTTGGAAGTGTGAGTTTGTTGCAGGACTACATTTATCATAAACATTCTCATCTTCGTAGTTGGATAAAGCTCCTTGATCGGTGGGTATCAAGCTTCTGTAATGGTTGTTTCCGAAGTGTAAATAGATGTTTCCGGGTACTGGTGCATCACGGGGCTTATAAATGAGCGGCTCCAATAGATTTTCGTTTTAAACATAGACGTTAGCCCTATAATATTCCGAAGCTGCTATTAATATATCTTCCCCTCCCCAGAATCCATCCTGGAATTGTTGGTTAATATATTGTTCCATGCTAAGCGTTGTGTCCGTGAGGTTATTAGGTAGTGCTAGTTCTATTTGTGGGTCGTGCCGGTTTTCAGATACGTAGGTTGCTAGATCCTTCCTAATCATTGCGTGGCCAAACGTTAGGTAAAACGTAATATTTATTTGGTTACATATGGATCTGTATAAGCAGTATGCCGTCTTTTTCGATGCATTTAAAAAAAAGGTTGTATTGTTCTGGCTTGCCATAGTTTTCGGGTTGTTGCTGTCAGCCAGATGTTGACCGAATGACTGTGGAGTCTTTTGTTTAGTAGTTTTAAAAATTATAAAGTTGTCGGGCGCATCAAGTTGAAAGACAGCAGGATATAACTTTATGAGCTTTCGTTTCCCAGGCTCCGATATAGTATTATTGTTTTATTATCCTTTTCTCTATACCCTATTGTAAAACTTAGGCAAACTAATGGTTCTTCGGTCGTTTGCTTGCTTTTAGTCGGTATTATTTTAAATTAAAAAAAACGCACTTAGTAAAATAAGGTTGGTATTGTTCCCAAGTTGAGCGATTCCTATGCGATGTGTTTTACGATTGGCTAAGTGATTAGTGATTCGTATGGTTTATCAGTAAGATATGATAAATTTATTATGCGAATAATATATTATGTTATAAGTGTGTCAGGTGGCTTATTGTAGTAATGTCTTTGAAGCACACAATACTGCTAATGGATTCCTAGTTTTAGTGTTTCGTAAGAGACATAAACTTGTATCGCGAGACGCAACGGGTCATTTTGTGTTTCTGTGTATAGGTATTCAATTAATTTAGGTGTCGTGCTGTCCAACGCGCGTGAAATTGCAAATGAAAGTGTATTCAAATTTTATTCTTACGGACATCAAGTCTGTGGATGCAAAATTAAGTGTAAAAAAAAAAAAAAAAATTATTCTTAAGTTCTCTATGGCGAGCTCCTTTATTTGGCGTTAATTGAGTGAATCACTAGCTGCCGTTCTACGTATTTCCCTAGTACCCTAGATTTTCAAGCTGGAGTAAGGTGTTAAGAGGTAACCACCTATCCGGATTGTTAAGCTAGGTTTAAGAATATGGAGCGCCGGTCAGGAACACTAAACGGTATGCTGCGGGTCCTACAAGTAAGTTGCAATAATAATTATGTCGGTTAGATCGGTGCCTTGTGAGTTGATGCTGAAAAAAAATATTATATCCAAAAGGCTGCTGGAACGGATCGCCTTGTGAGTTGATGCTGGAAAAAAATTATACCTTTTGGCTAGAAATGTTTTACAATGGAACGAGCTCACCAGGTTCTCCGCCTTCCTCAAGATGTTGCACGTGTAACGCACTGTTCTTAGCTCAAGTTTCTGTGTCTTGGTCGTCGTTAATAAGTTCCACTGTCAACTACACTGGATGCGTGGATGACGCACGCGATGCGCGACGTAGGTATTACCGAGTGGAACCGGAATGCACTGATATTGTTATATGGGGTACAAAAGGCACTAGTCGCGATATAGTTTAGTGAGTCACGAGTTATTCTATAGAGGCTAAAAAAAACTAAGAACTTTTCAATATGATCTATCGCTTAAGTCACAGTATTAAAATGCAAACGGTAGGTGCGCAGTATAACAATAGCCGACCGAACTTGGGAACAAAGGCGCGGGCGCGGGTGTCGTAAACTTCGTCAACGTTTGGGATAACAGGAGAGCACGTGCAGGGACGTCCGCCCTCGACCGCTTGCCAAACAAGACTCTCTAGAACCACTAGATACCACGTTTGACACAAATTGTAAGGGTTATCAGATGGAATAAGTCGCATTATGGTGAGAGGTGGTCAGCCTTTCGCCCATTGTTCAGCAAAACCCTCGCATCCCTCTTACAGACTTTTACTGTATACCTGGGAAAATTTGGTAGCTGGCACATTCTAAGTTATTCTTTCACTCCCTGTCCAGCGTGGAAGTTGATTTTCAGTAAATAAATCTGAAGTCAAATTGTATTCTATATATCGGTAGTAACTAATATGGTCCAGTTTTCTATAAACAATTATTGTAAAAGCTGTGTAATAAAACAAATAATATGAATATAATGTGTTTACTCAATGCATGTTCAATGATTTATCAGTCTAATCATTATCGATAGTCATGTTTAGTATGAACCATGGATCTAGTATAGTTTACACAGGACCTATAACTATGTGACATTTGGATTTAGGAAAATTAGCATAGAATGGGCAAGATCTTAACATAATAAAGTACATTTTCCATTGTGCCTAAACTTGATATATGTATGTGAGTGCGCTTTCCAAAAGGACCTTATTGTCATATAGTAATTTCTTTACAATGAACATTAGAAGTTTCTTCGTCAATTATTATAGTAACTCTGATAGTAAATTTTCTTCGAATACTTTCAGAACACTGTATTATTTTCATATTCCTGTTAAACATTCATCCTCGAAATTTTTTGAACATATTATGCAAAGTTCCTCCGTGGCAAATCTATATAAAAGAGAAGTAAGCTATATTTAGGTATTCTATCTAGTTATGAATAAAAGTGAACACTCAAATATTTATCTATAAACTCTGGTCTAAAGTGTTGACTTGAAAAGACAACTAAGTCAAGCAGGGAAATCAAGCCAAATTGATCGTAGTTTATCGTAATTATAACGTAACAATATTTTTTTTAAGAAAGGGGGATGTTTTGTCGACTATTTCTTATCATTTAGAGTAGAATGAACATTTTTTTTTGAATGAAACAGTTGGTAACAAACGTACTTGTACATTTACGGATTATCTCCTTTTTTATTCCGATATTTACAATTCACGCTGGTCCTCGTTGCAACATAATAGTGAACATCTAAAACTATATGGAAAATATACTTACACTTTAACTTTAAAATTTGAACAAAGGGCATTGAACATTTCACTATGGAGGCTGGCATATCCTGGTGGCGCCACCTGGTGGACGGTTTAAAACTGCGGCGCACGGTGAAACCTGTGCATATCGATAGGGGGCACTTTTCTATACAAAAAAGCTTTAATGAACCTATGCTCTAAAGTGTCACGTTTTCGAGATATTTAGCTTGAAAGTTCCGAAAAGTGTTGTATGAACAAATCGATTTTACTTTTATACGCGATTGGAATATAGTGATTAAGTGATTTTGCATGGAATATTAGTGTTCAATATACCACATATTTACTTTATTTAAGTAAATAAAGCCTATGTTCTGTTAAAAATGTTTTGTTTTGATTACACTTCGTCTAAGACTACATAGGTAATGAAAGAACTTCGATAAAGTAGAATATTTCCATACTTACACGATTTTTTTTTCATATGACATTTTGATTATGAAAAGCACTATTGAGAAACTAGCCGAATTATACATTGTCTTTTTATTTTTTATACTGACCAGGGACTATAATATAGATACCAGATACACTGCATACTAAGATTTTTCATTTTTCAATTTTCAAAAAAGATTACTTACCTCTCGATCGTCAAATAAGTGGCGAGCATAATTCAGGATGTTGGGGTGCCTAGCAATATAATTTTCAGTTGTCAAGTAAGACTGTATAGGACGCCGAGATCTTCGGCGCGGGCCACGAATAGTGCTTACACCACAAAAAAAACATTGTCTGGCACCAACATGACTGGACATCTTGCCAAGATAACAACAAAAAATCAACAATAACACCAACAAAGTCAACAAAAATACTAACAAACTCAACAGGAATATTAACAAACTCAACTGTGGTAACAAATACAACAGAATGAACAGGATAGTTTCTCAGAACAGAGAAAAGCGCGTGCGCACGTTGAAGATCAAAGTGGCAAACTGACTGAAAGTTCACCCGGCTGCCAATCGTCCTATTGTATTTATTTTGTGATGCTGTCTCACTCACACTTATTGTATGTATGGCTATTCGCTATCCTTGTTGATTCCGTCGAAAGAATAGAAATTCGTGCAACTTTAAACAAAGGACCTCCATTTTTGCAGTTCCTGGAATTGAACGAGAAAGCAAAGTGGCAGTTAATAAGTACACCATTTTGGTTCTCTTACACAGGTTTCTTAAACTTCGAGAATTCTGCTTTATTATAACGAGTAATGATGCCGCACTAAGCGCACTGCGCATATAAAAGTGTAGAACTTTATTTTGTATTTCATTAGATCACGTCGTTGTGTCAAGTAAAATCAAGTTAAGGAGTAAATGAAGCCTATATCGTACATAACACAAACTGATAAACTCAGTTTGCAATTAGTAAGATAAGGTGTGCACAGTTAAGCTTGTTAACTTTGTATATAATGTAGCAATAAAAGCAAAAACCATTAATGTTGCAAGTATTTATTAATATTTTTAGTATTTATTAGTCCTTCAATTTTTCTATAAAGATAAATATGTTGTATATCAAAATAATATTTCATGTATAATCAATCACTTTGTCACTATATAACGATTTTATATAAAACTAAAATCGATTTATCCATAAGACACTTTTCGTAACTTTCAAGCAAGATATCTTGAAAACGTGACACTTTAGAGCATAGATCCATTAAAGCTTTTTTGTTCAGACAAGTGTCCCCTATTGATTAGCACAGGTTTCATCGCGCGCCGCAGTTTTAAAACGTCCGCCAGGTGGCGCCACTGAGATATGCCAGGAAGGTTCATAGCCCTTTTATTTTAGCTACACGTCTTCAGGTTTGTTTACATATCATGACATAATCTGAGTCAAAATCATCAAAAGAGACCCCAAACTTCTACTTCTATGAATCATAAAGAATATTATTGTCATTTATAGAGGACTGCCAGTCCATATATACAAAAAAGGCAAAGGTGATTGACTGATGTATCAACGCCCAGGCCAAACCCTTAAGGCTAGAAAATTGTAATTTCGCACAGGTATTTTTCATGTAACGAAGGCATCCACTAAGTAAGGATTTTTCAAAATTCAACACCCAAGGGGGTGAAATAGGGGATAAAAGTTTGTTTGAAACTTTTTATTCGTTGGACATATTTTCCTCATACAGATTCGTATAAATTGAGTACGGCAAAAATAATGAGTTACGTATTTCAGCGTTTTCTGACATTCAACCCCTAATGGGGTAAAATAGTGGTTCAAAGTTTGTATGAAAAAAAATTTTTTTTTTACAATTTGACTCAAAATTTTGTCAAGATATACCTTAAAGCAAATAAATGGACATTTGTTTCCCGATTTTAAAAAGTCTTCCTCTAAGGGGTTGAAATGGGTTAAAAAGTGATTGACTTATTATGTATCAATGCACAGGCCAAACCCATAAGGGTAGAAAATTGAATTGCGCACACAGAGGTATTCCCGAACGAAAGCATAACGAAAGCATTCAATAAGGAATACAAGGTCCAGAATCACTTTCTGCTTCAACAACACCTAGACTACCGAATACAGAATTTTTGCACAATAACAAATGAAATGACGCAAGAGAATGAAAAAAAAAAACAATTTTCATTCTGTAAGTAGGTACTGTAAGTCGTGTTGCGTGATTTTATTAAAAAAGTTCTTTGCGCGAGTGAAGCTGCGGGAAAAAGCTAGTACACTATATGTCAATGTATTGATGCATACCTAAACATAGAAAAATAAGGTGGTATTGATGGAATTAATTTTTAAAATACTACTTACTTATAGATCTCCTGGTTGCTTCCAGGCTGGACTGGGAGTGAAAGAAAAACTTTGAATGTGCCAGCTGCCGACTCTTCTCAGGCATACTGTAGAAACCAGTAAGTGGGATGCGATGTGGGCGAAAGGCTGACCACCTATCACCACTATACTCATATTCAATTTGATAACCCTCACAATTTGTGTCAAATGTGGGATCAAATGGTTCCCTAGAATTATTGATGCTCTGTCTACCCCGTTAGGCATTATAGACGTGAGCGCATGGATGGATGGATCTTCTTGGTTGCTACTATATCGCAAGACTTACAGAATACTGCACGGATTGTGTGTAATGTCGACCATAGAACAGTCGAAGATGCAACATTGATTCCTGTGTCCTACGAATAATTAAACAGTGTAAATTTTGTCAAAAAGTACACGTAAAAAATATTTTTAGCACTATGATAATAGACACTCCGTGTGGTGATCGGTTGAGAATAACACCACCCCATCTCTTTCCGTGGGTGTCTTAAGAGGCGACTAAGGAAAACTCAGATTCAGTCGTTGCCTGGAATGGTTTACCTGCCTCCTAGTAATCCATCCCAGGCAACGACACTTCATTTTTTTCTGAATCTGAGGTGTCGTCCTATGGTCTCATGCGGTGTGGTAGGCTCTGTAAAGGCCGTCTGGTTCGCGACCACCCCCTACCGAAGTCCGACGCCAAACAGCTTGCTGTGTTCCGTCGGTGCGTGGGAGTACCAGTGCCTTTATACGCATTTTCTGGGTTAACTCGCTCCATCGTCGACCTCATCTTTGACCTTATGGCCAAGATTGAGGTCAAGAGTTAACCCATCTTATAATAATAAAAAACACTATCATCGGTGGTCTAATGGTCTAATTAATTTGTGCAGCGGCTAATGGATCGGACTTGTAAGTGAGAGGTATCGAATTCGATCCCCAGTGCCTGCTTAAATATTTCTTATAAAATACTCCTTTCATTGTTGGAAACCGTATAAAAATCTGTTCGTTAGGTTTTAGATAATACTTTGTATATTTAAAGAAATCGTGGAGTCTGTCGTACTTACTTTTAAAGTAGGTAGATAATTATAATGAATTAGATACTTATGTAGATATTTTAAAATTAATTTAAAATGTCTATTTTGTGAGCGCTTAGTTACACGATATTCAGATACTTAGTACAATTTAAACGGATAACAAATGGTACCTATGTTTTAATGTATTTATACATTAAAAACAAAAAATCAAACCGTGAATCTCAAAACTTCAAAAAAGGCTATCATAATTACTTTTAAATAAATAAAAGCTAGAAACAAATAATGAGCAATTCCAAAATTTTGTAAAATCATTATAGTTTAAACACAAAATAAGACCAAAAAAATATTATACAAACATAATTTTACCGTAAAAACGTAAATTCGTTTGTTAACTGTACTTCATACATTTCGCTCGGCGTGATGACGTCAGAAACGCCACTCGCTGTGAAAGCGGCTCGACGTGGCGGGACTCGCCGTAAGCGGACGCGACATGCGCGGAACAATTCTAAATTTTAATACGATAGTAATTGATTCAAAACTATCAATAGTATTGATCGATACTATTGATAGTTTTGAATCAATACTATCGATACTATTAGAATTCAATAGTATCGATACTATCGATAGTTTGGTCTGTCATCAATAGTATTGCAAACTATTGGCTATCGATAATATCGATATTTTAAATTTTTTTTTCAAGGTAAACTATCTATCGATAGTTATACAACAGTAGTCCAGAGCATCTGGACAAATTAGCGACTTTAAGTCGGTTTGTTAACTGAAACATCAAAAAGCTTTTGCAGTTTCTCAAAATGTGAAGTTGTTAACAGTGCAATGTACGCACACGACAGCACACCAGGCTACACATGTTGACCTTGACATCGCCCTTTATCTCGCTCGATGTTGTTTTTTTTTTATTATAAGATGGGTTAACTCTTGACCTCAATCTTGACCATAAAGGTCAAAGATGAGGTTGACGATGGAGCGAGTTAACACAGAAAATGCCTATAAAGGCACTGGTACTCCCACGCACCGACGGAACACAGCAAGCTGTTTGGTGTCGGACTTCGGTAGGAGGGTGGTTGCGAACCAGACGGCCCTTTACAGAGCCTACCACACCGCTTGAGACCATAGGACGACACCTCAGATTCAGAAAAAAATGAAGTGTCGTTGCCTGGGATGGATTAATAGGAGGCAGGTCTCATTTGTGTATCCTTTAATGTTTGTTTGTATGTATTTCATGTAATCTTGACTTGTTTTAAGTGGCATCCTGAATGTCCTATAAAATAAAGATTTTTTTATATTCTATTCTATTCTTAGTCGCCTCTTACGACACCCACGGAAAGAGGTGGTGTTATTCTCAACCGATCACCACACGGTTAAAAGTATAAAAAATAAAGAGTAATAAAAGTCGCGAAAAATTACTTTTATCGCGACTTTTACTACTCTGTCCAGGGATCTGTCCAGTTGCGGGCTGTATCCGCTTTTTTCCATTAGGTACATATTTCCATTGATGGAAATAGTGAGACATGTTGTCCCACTATTTCCATGAGTAGCGGCAAAAAAACGCGGCTTGCATTTGAGTCATTTTCAAAAAGTTGTCCCGTCACGAAATCGTCAGTAAATTGTGTCGTCAAGAAATGTCAGGAAAAATAAAAGTGTTTATGCAAACATGATCTATGATACCTATAAGTCAGTTTTTTTTTTGCTTTGTGTAATTTGTACTGTAGAAGAGTATGTGGTGGAGAATTATTCACCAAAATGGAAGATAATTAATTTGATCCACATTTATTTTTTTATTGAAAAAAAATTACGTCACGAATTTCATGATTTTTTGACCCCTCCCCCCTCCTTGTCACAGCTGATCACATTTGTAAGACTCCCCCCTCCCTAGCGTGATGTCACATATTTTGCATATTTTCCATTTTTGTAATTTTCTAATAAAAGCAGTACTTAATAGAGTTGTTTTTTTTTTGGGAGCTCAAAATTGATTGTTTCAACCAAAGTAAAAACGTTAAAAGAGTGCTTGGGACTGAGGACGTTAAGTTTGCCGTTAACAGAAATGTGGCGTCACGAAACTTATGACCCCTCCCACCCCCTTGTCACACAATGTCACACTTTGTCGACCCCCTCCCCACCCCTTAACGTGTTACGTAATTTATGGATGGTCCCTAACAAGAAGTGTTTTATTTTATTTTATTCAATAGATTACATTCTCAATATCTCTTTAGAATGTTATTTATCAGGCAGTCCTAAATATTAAAGTGGAAACAGATTCCCAAATAACACAACTGCGTTTTTTTGCCGCAATGGAAATAATGGGATGTAAAACTTTTGTCGCACTATTTGATGGAAAATGGAAACAGTGGGATACACCCTAGTTGCGCATGTGTCCAGATGCTCCGGAGGGTTAAAATGACAGCCGCAAGCGTGCAGTTGCAATTTTATATTCTTACAGGTTGTAAAGGACAGCTTAGCAAAAACTAAAACCCTGAATTCAAATAAGTCAGTAAATTTTCGAATTTTTTTCAAGTTTTTAAAATTAAATTTTTTTTATTTGAATATAATCCATTGTGCATTAAAAAACAATAACCGCGTAAAACCGAAAACCAGCAATGTATATCGTAATCCGATAGCAGCGCGGCGAGGGGCGCGGGTACGCGGTACATTGCGTAGCGCCAAAGCAGGTAAAATAACGAAAACTCCTGATCTTGACATTTCCGAGAAGAAACAATTACTTGTAGTTGATCATAGTTACGGGTATATTCCACTATTTAAGTATTTACTACAACATTGAATGGGCCTTTTTATAATTCGAAAACAGCACGGCAAAATTGTATTACCATTGCCTCCTATGTAATAGTAATACTAGAAGCTGAGAACATAGGAGGCAATGGTAATTCAAATTTTGAATTGCCGTGCCGTGCCGTTCGAATTATAAAAAGGCCCAGTCCCGAAATGTTGAATTTGCAAAACACCGCCGCTCGTGACGATATACCTAGTGTCAGCTGATGTTCTTCGCCGCGCGTGCGTGACTCCTATGTTGCATTTTTCGGTGTATTTAAGCCACTTGTGTGGGCTAAAAGTGAATTATATTGTAGCTCTAGCGTTTGTGAAATAAATTCGTGGTGGAAATCATACCCTGGACCTATAGCAGTCGGTCGTGATAGAACTTGCCACGTCATGCCGCTGCTGAATTGCCGTGACCTTCCCGGTCGATGCCGGGCCTCCAGATGCCGAGCTTCTGGGGATTCTTCCTCCGCCTCATGTAAGTGCATTCATTGGCTTCTATGTTGAAGAGCTTGACTACGGTGGGTGCCTTGCCCCGGGTGACATTAGGTTATATACTAGCTACTTAGCTGCCTAGGTCTACGGTTATTCAGTGGTCCAGGTCTTTTCTATTCGGGCTTCCCGGCCACGACATAATTTTTGCAAAATGTTGTACCTACTGTAAATCTACAAAATGTTGAACTTACAAAATGTACTGTAAATCACAAAATATTGATAACTCTTGGTACCTATTTAGGACTCAGATTACGATTTTTAGATTCAAGATGGCAGAAAAAAGTTTGAATCCAAGAATACGCGTGTCGTTTTCTTTCGAAAATGGAGAAGATGAAAGATACATAACCAGCCAGATGAAAACATGAACCAGCAAGTAGCCCTTTCCCCATAGACATAAAAAAAAACCTTTCCTCCACGCCATTTGGGAGCACTGAGTTTACCGGGCATCTTGGATTCCAAAATGAATGACATACTATTATTTCTACGACTATGTCCAAAATCGTCATCACCACTTGCTAGAGGTGCACCCTGCTGATCAACGGACGAGACTCTGACGTACTAGAAATTAGAGTTTCTTTACTTGATATTAATTTTGGTTAAAATACTCTAACATTGGCAAAATCGTGATGTGGACTGTGAACGCCATTTTTTTTCAACACCATACCTACACTCAAAGGCCCACACCAAGATTTTCCCTTGTGTCGTGGATCCCGTGGGTTTTCAAAGTACCTACATAATTGATTATACATATATTAACTATAAATCAAATAAAAGAAAATATAATCTAAAAATAGAGGTACTAGGTACCTATAGTATTATAATTATAATAAGATAAAGGTACGCCACATGCAAATAAATATGTAAGGAAAATTACATTAATTTATAAGGAAAACTATAGATAGGTACCTACCTAAATATGTGGGTTGTGTAGTATTTATAACTTCTCAGGTATGTTGGACAAAATGAGAAAATCGATCAATGATGGAAGGGGTAAACACTAAACACTGCCAGTCCACGCGGTGTGGAACGGCACTAACTATGTGGTGTGGGCCCCTTTTGACTGATCGTTTTCGCGCGTAGTTTAGAGATCTTTTCATAGACCTACGTAAAGTCAACCGTGTGGCGAACTTGACTAACCCTGGTGTCTGAGTTTTCAAATCGCAAAATGACCTCCGACTTGGTTTTAACGACTATAGTCAATCGACAGCAGCCGGGGCCCGCGACCGACAGCTTAACGTGCCCTCCGAAGCACGGAAACGCTCGTGATAAATTTTCATTTTGGTCACCCATCAGGTTCTCTGCCTCTTTGTACGTTGCTTAACCTCTCTGATCGGTTGAGTTCAGCGAGCGCGGCTGGGCTACGAGCACTTCAAGGCTCGGTGATAACTTATGTATGTATGTTAATTCTTTATTGCTCAAAAACAGTAGTAGAAAACATTTTATAGGTAATTTAATAGCAAAGGCGGACTTATCCCTGGAGGGATCCTTCCAGTCTACCTTAGAGTAGTTGACGTGACCTCCGAAGCACGGAAACACTCGTGATAAATTTTCATTTTGGTCACCCATTAGGTTCTCTGCCTCTGTGTACGTTGTTTAACCTCTCTGATCAGGTGTTGTTTAACCTCTCAGATCAGGTGACACAGGTGACGCGGGTTACGATGCAATTAAAAAGATAAAAAAAAAATAGTAGTCAGAATTACTATTCTAAAGCGGAACTATTCTAAGTATGTGTTTTTTGCATTTTAATTATAAAATATCGAATTAAAGGGACTGTACAACAAATAAAAAGGTGTTTTTAACTGAACGCTACATTCGTCACAAAATAACTAAGTAGATTTAATTAATAAGTGGTAGGTACCTAGTTATTATAGCGGTTTTATATACTTCCCGCGTTAGCCTTTTACTTAGAATGCCTTTTGCTAGAGATTCAGTAATCAAAATCAATTTTTAAGCCGTGTGGTGATCGGTTGAGAATAACACCACCCCATTTCTTTCTGTGGGTGTCGTAAGAGGCGACTAAGGAAACATATGAGACCTGCCTCCTATTAATCCACCCCAGGCAACGACACCTCAATTTGTTCTGAATTGGAGGTGTCGTCCTATGGTCTCATGCGGTGGGGTAGGCTCTGTGAAGGGCCGTCTGGTTCGCGACCACCCTCCTACCGAAGTTCGACGCCAAACAGCTCGCTGTGTTCCGTCAGTGCGTAGGAGTACCAGTGCCTTATAGGCATTTTCTGGGTTAACTCGCTCCAATCTTGGTCAAGATTGAGGTCAATCTTATAATTTAAAAAAAATATATTCCTTTACCGCGAAATTAATACGTTTAGACGCAGATCTCTCGTGGGTTCACTTCAGCGTTGATTCTTTAAATAAGATACGTTAAATAAGACCTACTTACAAGAAAACTCCTCTTTAGCTCTGTTTTTATCCTCCCGAATACCCCTCTCGCTATGGTACCTAGTTAATAAATATATTTTAATGAATTCTTACAATGAACTTATGTACCTACTTGCTTAGTTAATCTATTCTTAATTGCATTACGGAAAACGCATATAACGCACAAGTTAAGACAGGGCTGAATTTAGGACTTACATGGGGCCACTCATAGCCGAACATTATATTGATTTGATTCGTAGAGAAAGGCAAAGGAACCTGACCAAGGTGGCAATTTATCACGAGCGTTTCCGTGTTTCGGAGGGCACGTTAAGCTGTCGGTCCCGGCTGGTGTCGATTGACTAAGTACATTCATTAAAACCAAGGCCATTGTGCGGTTTGAAAACTCTGACACCAGGGTTGGCCAAGTTCGCCACACACGTGACTATACCTACACGATACTTTAACTTTACTTTACTTTAAGCTTTTATTTCCCTTACAAATTAATTACATATGTATTTTGTTAGTTTTGTTAGTGTATAATAAACAAACTTTCATATTATATTTTGTTAGTTTTTGTTAATTACTTAACCTAGGTAAGGGCCGCCTGTGCGGTATAAGCCTCCTCCAGATTCCTCCAAGCGTTTCTGTTTCTTGCTAGCCTGGACCACAAGCTTCCTGCTACTTGAACCAGATCGTCGCTCCATCTCTTCAGCGGTCTACCTCGTCTACGTTTCCTGTATATGGGCCGCCAATTTGTAATAACTTGCGACCATCTGTTGTCCATTACTCTTTGTATGTGACCCGCCCATTTCCATTTTAACGTTTACACGATAAGAAATACTAATTTCCGTTCAATGCACCTCTACTGGTTACGTGCTCGGTGTTATCGGGGCCACAAGTTGCAACATTTCCAAATACGGCCCTGTGCGGGTCATCATATCAATTAAATACTGATAAGTAGATACCTAGTGTTACTCATCTAAATGGCAACTATCGTTAACATTGATTTATTTAATGAAGTACGTCAGTTTGTTTGTTTCTTTAATACAAGATGGACGCTTCGAAGTATCTGTGAGTATACTTACCTACTTTTTTTAATAATTATTAAATTATACAGTGATCATGAACGAAGCCGCGGGCTAATTCATCTCATTCACTTTAGGGGGTGGTCACCCCATGAAACTAAAACTTTCCTTGTGAAAAAGTTTATAGGATAAGTACTTACCTATCAAATTCTAACAAAAACTTTCGACTTCTCATGTACAGTCAAGAGCAGGTCACGCTTTACACTACCAGTTTAAGCTGAGCTCTGATTTATACTGCGCGCCATACAATGCAGGGCCGGTCCAAAGTGTCAAGCTTGACGTGCTCTTGAGTATAAGAGTAGGTATATATCTGCGCTCGTTGATCTCAACCGATCATTGAGACAATAATTAAACAAAACTTTGTAAAAAGGGCTATTATAGAATTTCGGATTATCTGTTAGACAAGCAACCATGGGAATAAATTGCTCAGCTCCAGAGTTATTCAGATATTAAGTCAATTAAAATTAACGTAAGAAATGACTGACTTAAAAAGAGCGACCCTCGGAGTTCCTTGCCTATTCTTCTCCTGAGGAAGACAGCACTTGTGCGAATAGGCGCAAAGTCAAAAATGCTAATGTAATTCATAATATTGACGTGTTCAAGTATCATTTCATATGTTCAATGAAATAAACACTTATGAGTTTGAGTTAAGTAACGTACACAGAGGCAGTGAACCTGATGGGCCACCAAAGTGGCAATTTATCACAAGCGTTTCCGTGTTTCGAAGGGCACGTTAAGCTGTCGGTCCCGGCTGTTGTCGATTGATTACAGTCGTTAAAACCAAGTCAGAGGCCATTGTGCGGTTTGAAAACTCTTGACACCAGGGTTAGCCAAGTTCGCCACATACTTGACTATACCTACACGATAAGAAGAAGACTATCGAGTTCTCACGTTCGAGTATATCTGCAGCTCAAGCGTAACATGCTCGTGGTCAAATGTCAAGAAAGAGTCGAAATGACAACGCTAATTAGGGACCTTCGATAAATTACGTCCTTTAGGAGTGGATTTAGCGGCTCGCGCCTAAGCAAAAAAGTCTGCCAATAGATGCGGGGGACGAGGTAACACACACTAAATAATTGTTGCCTACAAGCGCATTTCTTTGATCACGTCGCTACACACGCTCACTCTTGCAATAGTCAAAATTTACGAACACTAGCTTACACTGTATACTAGCTTACAATAACAATCGCACACATAACCGTCTATAAAATACGTAAACAACTGTCCAGTATAAATAGACTCTTGTTTTATAGTAAGCTGTATCAAAACAAAGGCCAAGTTATTCTGGTTTTATTTAAATGGAACAGTGCATGACACTATCGATATTCATACTATCGATGAATTTGAATAATCAAAGATAATCCTTGGCTAATCAATCTATTATCTATACTGTTTTACATTGATAAATTGTTGTTTTTAGAATGTAAACTATTTTTAGAATTACATGATTGAATTGGGAATTCCTGTAATGATACAAATACAAATATACTTTATTGCACACCAACATTACAGAACATGAGACAGAGTAAAAGTTACATTATGAACAGTAATAAAGTTAGGGTACAAAAGGCGGCCCCATTGCTAAGAAGCAATATCTTATCGGCAACCTTTGGGTATGGAGAAGATGAAATTACACCAGATAAGTGTGGGTGCAAAAATACATACATAAATATACTTACATAAACTACATTACACACATACAATATACCTAATACAAATAAATACATATAATATATATACTATACATAACATACACTTTACGGAAATACACAATAGAAAAGTAATAACATTCTACAGAAAGGAATAATAATAACAAAAAACACATAAGGAATACTATATAGAGACAACCCAGCCGACTATCACTCGACGACAAGGAACTAATAATTGCAAACCAGTTCAAAGTGCCTCCTCAGCAAAGTTATGTATGATAAATAAATTAAAAGAAATTTCTTAAAGAAATAAGCTGTGCCTTTTGTGTTCGTTTTTCTATTTGTCTGTAACATTTGTGATTTTTCCTGTGTACAATAAACTGTTAAATAAATAAATAAATTAAATTATGAACTAGGTTTTTTTTACTTTTTATTTTATAATCAGTAGTTTTATCTATTTTTACATTACAAAAAGTTATTTAAAAAAATTCAACCGACTCTAAACTTAATTGAAAGGAAGAAATAACAATGTCTTGTACAAACCATTTAGTTTTGAGGTCGAAGCCAGCTCTTATTTCGCTTTTCAGTTTTATCTGGCATCGACCTCAAAACAAAATTGTTTTCGTACATAACAACATGACATCGTTATTTCTTCCTTTTCTGTTAAGTTTGAAGTCGGTTTAATTTTTTGAAATTACTTTTGTCGTAGGAAGGCTCGTGCCCCTCGATTGGGACATGTATGGGCTAATGAGTACTTTTATTTCTTCTGCTAAACTGATTTGATGAAACTCACACTATACAACATTACGAGTACCTATACAGGTCGAATTGATAAGCTCCTTTTTTGTTAAGTCGGTTAAAAATTATGCGAGTGTCATCCATCGATGTTATAAATTTGACATTAAAAGGTAAGGGTAAAATATAAATGTAATTGCACATGGTATAATAGTTTATTGCTAAAAAAACATTTATTTAGTTTATTGCTAAATAATTTTAATGTTGGCACTGCATTCGGATTCAATTTTCTTTTATTCTTAGACTGTTCTTTTGAAATAATACATGAAGATTCAAAATGGTCGGAACAAACTGTACTAAGACGTTGAGGTTCCCACATGTTATGATTTCCACAAGCTTCGACCCACGCAGCCCGAATACCCGGTTCTGTTGGAAATCTGTAAAAGTGTACAGTTAGTACTAATATACGTCAAAGTACCGAAATATCGATATCAATTCTATGTTTGTGCCACCCCATCACTAATTTCACCCGGTGTGACCAACAACAATAACTTAAAATTAATACAGTAGAATATACTTAGATATTTAAATTAAAGTTAACTGATTATTATTTATTTTTAAGTAAGTTATTGTATAGAATTTTATAATTTCCTAGACTTAAATATTTATTACGGACAGTATAGACAGATAGATGCTTGGTAGTTATGACGGTTAATTTTAGAAGGTACATACTAGAATGTAAAAAATCGGTAATTTGTATACTAAAAAAATAGTAAAATAGAACTACCTATATTATTGTACAGCTAAAATAACGATTTGACTATTTGATGCTTGGACATTTTGACAGTTTCTTCGATTATAAGAATATTAAATAGGGTTTTAATGTAAAAAGCGATCAAAATTGTGATGTATGTGATGTATGTATTGTGTATAGTGTGATGTATTGTTATATACTTAGCTGAATGAATGTCGTATTATTAAAATTATAAACTTATTAATATTAATCTCAGGGGTTAGTACACACTTTTAAAAGTCCAAGTAAGAACTTATACGGTTACATGGCAACACTTACTTATGGGAAATATTTTTCGGATTTTTGATAATTTTGCACGTTATTTGGTAATATTTAGATAAAATAATACTTACAAATGGTAAGAAGTACCATCCTTCTGCAGACTTGATGTCTCTGCCCTTTTTTTTTGCATCGAAAAACACTACAAGTAAGCATTTTCTTTGGAGCTCGTGCCACGCGCAATACTACTCGGCGAATGGGCCTTTTCCCACTGGACGGCACGGCGACGGCGACGGCGACGGCGAGAGTGACAGAGCTATACTAGGAAGCAAGTATCTCTGTCACTCTACTACCTACCGACTATCGATTTCTTGCTTCCTAGTATAGCTCTGTCACTCTCGCCGTCGCCGTCGCCGTCGCCGGTGCCGGCCAGTGGGGAAACGCCCAATGGCAAAGTCCGCGCGGCAACTAGTTTTATATAACGTATACGACCGCCGGTCGTGTGTCCTTGAAAGCACTTGGCAGAGGGGTACGCGCGTAATATCCACTCCTGTCTGGTTAAATACTCAAAGATTACGTCACACGAATTTCATGATTTTTTTAACCCCTCCCCCCTCCTTGTCGCAGCTGGTCACATTTGTAAGACACCCTAGCGTGACGTCACATATTTTTAAATTTTTGTATTTTTTTAATAAAAGCATGTTTTAATAGTGTTGTAATTTTTTTTGGGAACTCAAAACTCATCGTCTCAACCAGAGTAAAAACGTTAAAAGAGTGCTTGGGACTGAGGAAGTTAAGTTTTTCGTTAATAGTTAACGCGTTTTGATACTCATAACATATTTTGAAATGTGACGTCACGAAACTTATGACCCCTCCCACCCCCTTGTCACACAATGTCACACTTTGTCGACCCCCTCCCCACCCCTTAATGTGTGACGAAATTTATGGATGGTCCCTTAAGTAATTTCCTTGAATTCGTTTCCAGGCTCCTAGCTTTACTCCTGGCTACCGCCTCCTCCAGCCCAATGGTGCAAGACGGAGAGGTAAAAGAAGGAGATGATGACGTCACCACTCCCACTAGTGAGGCCAGCACGGAGGCTGGTATGTTTGTGGCTGGCATGTTTTATTAACTACTAGCTTCCCGCCTGGAACTTCGTTCCCGTTCGGCTGTTGTAGATTGACTAACATAGCAGTCGTTAAACAAAGCCAAAAGCCATTTGGCAATATAAAAACTTTGATATCAAAGTTAGTCAAGCACGACACTTAACTCGATTATTCGTACATGATAGAGCGTCGGTGGTCTAACGGCAGTGGGTCCAGACTCGTAACGTAAGCGAGAGGTACCGAGTTCGCCATGTTCGCGATCAATGAAATAAACACTTTTGAGTTAACCAACGTACAGAGAGACAGTGAACCTGTTGGGCCACCAAATTGGCAATTTATCACGAGCGTGTCCGTGTTTCGAAGGGCACGTTAGTTCGCGATCCCCGTGCCGCCATGTACCAATGACTAATTTTCTGAGTTATGTCATTAGTTGTACACTAACCGATGCTCTTACGAGAGAAAACATCGTGAGGAAACCTGCACATTCAGGAGACTGAATGTGTAACCATGATCCAATCCGGCCAGGTTCCCCTGTTAGCAGGGTCACGGAGGTCAGATGGCAGTCGCTCTACTGTAATGACTTGACCTGTCAAACCCTGAATCAAGGTCAAGCGTAAATGAAAAGCGGGACTAAGTGCTAGGAAGAAGAAGAAGATAAGGAAAGAGGGAAAAGGACATCATTCAAAACATAGGTACCAAAATTTAAAAGTGGCGGCCAAAAAAAGTAAAGTTAATATTTCAAAAGGACACATTATTCTTAACATTTTTTATTATGACAGCTAATCTGTACGACCTTTACGAATTTTCCTTTTTTAAGCTTAAATGCATTTTTATATCTAGAATTTAAATCTTTAACCTAATACGAAAATGTTTTGTATCACAATCTATTGAAACACTATTTTCTATGGCCGGAACATTTAAAATACAGATTTATAAGTGTCAAGAACATATCTAGTACCTAATGGTCGTACAGCTTAGCCATCTTACTAAAAAATGTTTCAATCAATCAATCAATCAAATTATTTATTTGTGGACCATATGTACATAAGATCTTAAATATAGAAATAACATTTTAGTTCCAATATGACCAGTCATTTGGCATACAAATATTCATTTATAATTGTAAAATTAATAAAAATTATTTATAAAATGTGATAAAATTATTCATACGTCTTCTAAAAATAAATTAATACTATATTAACATTTTCTTGTCAGGAATTCATAAAGTTTTTTTTTGAACATGGTGACAGTCTCCACTTGAAGTATCTGCGTCGGAAGGTGAATATATCTTAGCACACATTTTTAAAATACTTTTACTAAACAGAGCTGATTTACAGCTTTGTGTTATACAGATTTTGCTTTGATGGCGTTTACTGCGATACTTTCCGAATAAATCAATATTACATTTCACAAAAACAGAGACTTCAAAGATGTATAGGCCGGCAAAGTCAGCAGCTTCAATCTTTTAAAGTAGGGTTCACAAGATTCCATTGGCTTCAAACCACAAACAGAGCGTAGACATTTCTTCTGTGCAATAAATGCATCCTGTCTATCTGTGGAGTTTCCCCAAAATATTAGTCCATACCTTAATATTGATTCGACGTGTGCTCTGTATGAAATTAGAACTGTGGACTGGTCTGCCACTTTAGACAGCTGCTATAATGGATAGGAGAACTTACTCAAGCGGTCACAAACGCTCTTGATGTGCATTTTCCAGTTTAACTGTGAATCCAGATTAATCCCCAAGAATCTATTTGTATCAAGTCTTTCTATTACTTCGCCTTTTGCACTAATGTAAATTTTCCATAATGTTTTTGTTTACGTGTGCAATAAAGAATTTATTCATTCATTCATTCATTCATTCGCCACCGTACCTAATGTTCAATTTTGATGCTGGTTGGACTCTATTATAGAAACGCATATATTTTGTTTTCTTTAAATTAAGATGAAGATGTTTAGAATAATATGTTCTTTCGAAATAATAACTTAACCTTTTTTGGCCGCCACTTTAAAAATTTTGGTATTTTTTGTATGGGCCGTGAAATGATGTCCTTAATCGTTACAGGATTTACCTGGCACAAGCTCCAGTCTGTATGTCCTCAATTTTTAACGTACCTAGTTATTATCATTTTATGGAGAAATTGTTTTCTAGCTACCCTCTCCGCCCCGAAGAATTGTACAACTGCTCGCGACCTGCCAGGCGCTTGCATCACGAGAGAATATTGCGACTACGGCACCCCCGCCATTGACTTAACGCTGTACGCCCCGAAAGCCTATGTCAAGTAAGTGAGAAGTTTGAACAAGGAAAAAAATCTACCTGCCTGTGTAACCATCTCAGAAGTAAGCAGTGGCGTAGCTAGGTGACCAAAGGCCCTGGGGCAAAAAATGTACTAGGGCCCCAACTCAACTATTTAAAATCGTTTGTTCCGTATTCGTCGTGTTCCGAATTCGACGTACTCCAGACATATTTTCTCACGCGTTATCTCGTGGTCACGTGACTGTTTCGTCAAATGAGATTACGAGAAAGCGTCACGTGACCACGAGATAACGTGTGAGATAATATGTCGTTGCGATCATCATAGCCCGGCAGGTTATACAGATTAGTCGTACTCCAGACTCCAGATTCGTCATACCTAATACAGTCGACTCCATAATAAAATTAAAAACCAAATACAAATTGTAACTATTTTAATGAATAAATTAAAACTGTTTTCTGATAATAAAGTAAAATACCTGGACATGATTACGTTCCTGGAATCTGGTTTATTTATATTCCGAATGTGGAAGAAATTTTCACAGTTCAATTTATAGTTTGTAAGTCAGAGTCCGCCATCCGATAGCTACGCCACTGGAAGTAAGCCGTCCGTCACATTATTTTAAACTTTGGACTGATTTTGCAAAACATCTTAACTTTTAACATAGGTACTTACCTAAGTAGAATTTCTTGGAAATGGTCCCATTAAGTTAAAAAATTAATAGCTCCGGTTACGAAAAATATATCGAAACAAATTACATACGGTTAGAAAGCCTAAAGAGATGTTTTAAAAAAATCAAAAGCCTTTCATCACCTTTGCTTTTTTTTTTAATGCAACATAAAGTTGAGGAATAAAATTATAATTTTTTTGGTTTTGGCGGTTCACAACTTTGTTTCTAGCAATAAACTGCAACGAATATCTACCATCGCCTAGGATTTAATTTTTTTTTTCTGCCTAGCTATAAAAAAGAACGAAAGTAACGAAATTTTAAAAATTAATTTAAAAAATCATATAAAAGTTTTTTGTGACCAGGATTTTTTTTTATTGCCTCAATAAGTAGTAGATAACCCCACCTACCCCCATTTTCGTATGTTCAACTATCTGCCAAACACCCTAACCGAGTATTAAAATCAAAATAATTTTGGAAATATGCCAATTTTGGAATCAAAGAAAGTACGCATATGAGTAATTAGAAGCGCTCGTAGCCCAGTGGCGCTCGCTGATCTCAACCGATCAGTGAGGTTAAGCAACGTACACAGAGGCAGGGAACCTGATGGGTGACCAAAGTGGCAATTTATCACGAGCGTTTCCATGCTTCGGAATGCACATTAAGCTGTCGGCCCCGGCTGTTGTCGATTGACTACAGTCGTTAAAACCAAGTCAGATGCCATTGTGCGGTTTTAAAACTCTGACCAAGTTAGCCAAGTTCGCCACACACTTGACTAGGTATACCTACACGATAAGAAGAAGAAGTAAGTAATTACAATTGCGAAAAAAACAGCATTTTCATAGGACCCAAACCCAACATATGAAACCCATTTACAAAATAAAAAACAAAAAAAAAAGTCAATATATTTATTTACTACACTGGTGGCGCCACCTGCTTTCAGCCAGGTTCACCATACTGAATGTCTCCTTACAGTTGGTACACTGCCAGTCTGGTTCGTTACAGTGTTCCGCTAAAATATGCTGTTTAAAAGATTCCAAAAGCCCTGGACCAGAGTAGTTTTTGTTACAAAGTCGACATTCCACTTGAATGTGGGCTTTCTCTTCCATAACAGTCTCTGGTTCTGCTTTTCCTGTAACAATAAATAAGAAATTACAAATATATTTTTTTATCGGAAGTTTGCGGGTTCATATCCTGGTGCGGGCCTGTACCACTAAATAAGTCTTTTCGGATTTATGCACGAATTTCTAATTATCACTTGCTCAACGGTGAAGGAAAATATCGTGATGAAACGCGCCCGTCCAAGAAATTTCATTTTCGAAAGACCAGCGGTCCACCAACCCGCATTGGCCAGCGTGGTGGACTATGGCCTAAATCCCCTTCGTGTTTCGAAAGCAGGCCTATGCCCCTCGGTGGGGATGTATATGGGCTCGTCAAAAAAAAAATTTTTAGGGAAAGAAAAATAAATACTTAAAATAAACTTATTTTCAACATGCTGAGGTGCAAGACGTCGTCGAGTACATACGGCAGAAGACAAAAGTTGCCTTAGGTCTCCAGAGAGTGAAACCGTTGGAATGCATCACCATGCTACTTTCAAAGAATTTGTGGTGCGGTTCCCGACGTTCATGCTGGAGACAGTCATGAAGGAGAGCTTTTGGCCGGAGGGCGTGGTGTTCCGCCGTTTTCGAGGGAGATTCCCGGTTATAGACACCCCCGGAAAAACACCCGGGAAATAGTGTTAATTAAGTTTTAATTTTGATAAATAATATTTTATATGTACGAGTATGTTAGTCTGTAGGGTATTTATCTATGGGCCTAGTTGCCTGAAAATAAATGATTTTATTTATTATTTATTTAATAGCTAATGTGACATAGTGGTTGATACCTCCTTGTAAGCTGTGCCTGTTGGTGCTAACCCACGACCCCAGGATCAGATCTCCTGGTGCTCTAACCAACTGAGCTATCGTGCCTTCAAGTCAAGCGGAGCGTGTAGGTTAGCGCCATCTGTATCTCGTACAGAGAACTACAGACTTGTTGCAAAGCAGATTATGACAAGGGCGAAACCTATTAACGATTTTTAATAGCTCAGTTAGAGCACCAGAAGATCCAATCCTGGGGTCGTGGGTTCAAGTCCCATTCGCGCCGAACATTTTCTTTCCCTATAAAAATTTCGGGATATACACGCGGGAAAGCGTTTTAAAAATACTAAAATAAGAAATTATTCTAAAATTAAAAATCAACTCAGACATTCATTGCTTATCTACACTAATATTATGAAGAGGAAAGATTTGATTGTTTTTTTGCATTGAAAGGTTCCGAAACTACTGGACCGATTTGTAAAATTCTTTCACCATTAGAATGCTACATTATACCTGTGTAACATACGCTACATAATTTCTACATTACTGCTTATAACTCTTAAACGGCTGGACCAGTTTTAAACTTAAATAGCTAAGAACAATATTGATTGATTAGCTTTCAAACAAAAAAACCGTATCCAAATACATTCATTTGTTATGGAGCTACGATGCCACAGACACATAGATATGCAGACACACACGTCAAACTTGTAATCCCACTTTTTTGACGGGGTGTAAAAATACCTCCACAAAGCCAAAGTAACAAACTCTTTTATGGGTCAATGTATACGCTTCTACAATAAGATTCCCATGTGTAGGTATTTAAAACTTACCTTTAGAAAAATTTAAGACAATAATTAATTAAAATTTTGTAAAAAGGGCTATTATAGAATTTCTGATTTAATCTGTTAGACAAGCAACCATGGGAATAAATTGCTCAGCTCCAGAGTTATTCAGTTGTTAAGTCAATTAAAATTAGAAGTAAGAAAATTTATATGATTGACTTAAAAAGAGCGACCCTCGGAGTTTCTTGACTATTCTTCTCCTGAGGAACACTGCACCTTTGCGAGTAGGCGCAAAATCAAAAATGCTAATGTAATTCACTATTTTGCTCAATGATTTATATTGATTTTCATCATATCAACCACAAAAAATCCACTGATGGATATGGGTCTCCCCAATAGGGGGATATTTGCCATACTCGCCACGCTTGGCAGGCGGGTTGGCGAGCGCAATTCTAGATCTTTGTTCCACAGCTCAGGTAATGCTGCTGCCCATTACCTGGTTTGATCCATTAGCAGGCGCGGTCCGAAGGGTGGGGGGGGGGGGTCACAGGGGACATGACCCCCCCCAAAATCTAAGGTCAAATTGAAAAATCTCAAAAATTTGCCAAATAATAAAAAGAAATTTCTAGCTATCCCCTAACCGCGATAAATTTATAGTTTGCTGACATCTAGTGGTGTTTTTATGAACCACGTACGATGACCAAAATAACTTGGAAATGACATCTAGTTTAGAAACAAGGAACCGAACTACGTAGTTTTGGTAATCCTAGCAAAATCGATATGCGTCGTTATGATAAAGATTATATAACAATATTCTAATAATGTAATTTGTCGGTTTATTGTAAAGATTCAAGATAAAGGCTGTCTACTTAGTTGTGAATTGGTGAGTGACCCCCTCCAAAATTTCAGGCTGCGACCGCGCCTGTCCATTAGTAGGCTTTTACGACACCCAAAGGAAGAGACGGGGTAGTACAATTCTTACCCGGCACTACACGGGGTGCCGGTATATTGATTTTGCTAATGTATTTTTATAACGTTTTCAAGAAGCACTTTGTGTGTTCTATGTACTTGCCTATGTATAATTGGTACATTGGTTTGATAGTTTCCTCGAGTTGCAGATCATATTTTTCAGCCATCTCGTCATTTTTTGCCTCGGGTACCTCTGTGTAAAGATATCTAAAAAAAATTACAAGCATTGGATTCGCTGCGCCATAACCAACTACTTAATTTATTTAACTAATAACATACACCACTGAAGATAGATACTTAGATAGAAATTCTTTATTGCACACATTCACAAAAAAAAAGTTTTACATACTTAACTTAAATACTTAACTAAACAAAAGTGCGCAAAGGCGGCCTTATCGCTAAGAGCAAACTCTTCCAGGCAACCCTTGTTTTAGGGACGACATTACGAAGTCGAGAGTAGTGCAGAGTAATACTTATAGAAAATAATAGACTAATGGAATAGAATAATTATATTTATAGGTTATAATATAATATATAAATAGACAATGTGTACATAAATAACTACATATATTACATTATGTACTGTACTACTGTAGTTTATGTAACTAATAACATAAACCATTTTAATTTATACAGGGTGTAAAAGACAGCAAAAACTGAAACCTTGGACTCGGACAATCATTCTGAATTATTTTCCAGTGGAATTTTTCTCCGGAATTTTTTAATTTTTTTTCATGTTTTTTAATATTTTCTGCTTAATTTTTTTACTATTTGATCGAATACACTCCATTTTGCAATAAAAAACAATCATAACAACGTAAAACACGAAAACCAGCAATGTACATCGCACTCCGATAGCAGCGCGGCGCGCAGGGTGCAGTTTCGCGATACGTTGCGTAGCTTAATAATGAAAACGTAATAATAAAAACTCCTTAACATGACGTTTCCGAGGAAAAATAATTACTTGTAGCTAATGATAGTTATGCGTAGAAAACACCATTTAAGTAAAAAAATAAAATAAAATAAACGCTACACACTCAAAGGCCCACACTAAGGTTTTCCCTTGTGTCGTGGGTCCCTCGGAACACACATAAAGACAAACACAAACACCCATGACCTGAGAACAAACATCTGCTTTTTACACAAGTGTTTGCCCCGACTGGGAATCGAACCCAGGACCCGCCGATCAAGAGGTAGCGTCACTACCACTCGACCAAACCGGCCGTCAGTAAGTATTTGCTAAGCTTCCTTTACACCCTGTATAACTAACTTTTTTTTTTTTTATAAGATGGGTTAACTCTTGACCTCAATCTTGACCATAAGGTCAAAGATGAGGTCGACGATGGAGCGAGTTAACCCAGAAAATGCCTATAAAGGCACTGGTACTCCCACGCACCGACGGAACACAGCAAGCTGTTTGGCGTCGGACTTCGGTATGAGGGTGGTCGCGAACCAGACGGCCCTTTACAGAGCCTACCACACCGCATGAGACCATAGGACGACACCTCAGATTCAGAAAAAAATGAAGTGTCGTTGCCTAGGATGGATTACTAGGAGGCAGGTCTCATTTGTGTTTCCTTAGTCGCCTCTTACGACACCACGGAAAGAGATGGGGTGGTGTTATTCTCAACCGATCACCACACGGTTAACTAATAACATAACTCTAGTTTATGTTACTAACCACAGACAGACACACGTCAAACTTAAAATACCTTTTTTTATTTCGTGGGTTGAAAAGATGATTTAATTTCGTGAAAAGATGATTTGAAAAGATGATTTTATTAAATCATCATTCAAATCATCATCATTTGAAAAGATGATGATTTCATCGAAATCATCATTTGAAAAGATGATGATTTCGTGAAAAGATGATTTAAGATGATTTTGAAAAGATGATTTTATTTCGTGGGTTGAAAAGATGATTATACACGACCGGTTGCCATGATATAAAAAAAAAAAAAAAAAAAAAAAAAAAAGATGATTTACCTGACATAAGGATACTGGGAAAAGTATCTCCTGTACGCCGCTGGGGACTTGAGGTTGTCTGGTAAATCCTTAATATCATCTTCTAGTATTCTGTGTATTACTTTGACTACTTCTTCGTACTCCTTGTACTTAGAAAGGGATTTCAGCATCCTTATGAGTGTATTTTTGTGTAAAGCTGAAACAAAATAATTGTCTACTCAAAGAAAGCTCAGCAACAAGAGGGGTGTGGTACAAAACAATTCAAAATTTTATCATCTTATGCGTAAGAGAGCCAATCCATTGTGTGATCAATGGGAGTCCATGTTGACTTAATTCTGGAGTGTTCCCTGAACTCTTAGAAGAAAAATGTTCCCTCAGGGATTGTATGGTGGAGATATCAATTGTATTTTGGCGGAGAGATTGTGTCCACTTGCGACCAAGCTGTACCGATTTTGCATTTTGCTTCAAATTAAACATAATTAAATAAAACATTGCCTAATACTATAAGGCTGGCATGACCATCCTGATATGGTCAATAGACAATTTAACTTAGTAATGTGACAACAACCGGCAGTTATCTCTGTATGCACTATGGAAATGCACCCAAAGACAACCCCTGGTTAGTGCGGGACTATTGAAGGAAATGGAAAGAAAGGAAATTATTATTAATATGTTTGTCTTATGACCCATAATCTCAGGTAATTAAGTCCCGGACTTTTGGATAGCATGCATGGGGCCGAAGCCAAAATTATAATTATTATTATTATTTCTTCACACTCAAATGGTTGGACCTAATTTGGTATGGAGGTAGCTGACACCCTAGATCGAAATCAGTTGATTTGTTTAGGAGGTACGATGCCACAGACAGACACACAAACACACATGTTAAACTTGTAACACCCCTTTTTTCTTGTCAGGATGTTGTCCCTTGTCCAAACCTTCCTACAAAATTTTGTTTAATTTGGATTTCGGGTTCCTGAGAAAAATTTAAAACCATTTATATGAAAAAATCAGTTTTCCAGAAATATTGTAAGGAAAACGTCAATTTTATCGGTAAAGAAAAGACATACCTCTGCTGTAATTAATAGCTTTTTCCTGAAAACAAGATGGTAATGGCTCAGCTTCACTCCGAGTACACGGAATCTTCTTATTAAGCAATCTGTGTCCAACCAAATGCTCAGAGCTCCGCTTGAAATACAAAATATTACATTTTATCGTCAACGATATATCCCACCAGTTGAAAAGACTAACATATTCAGGAATTTTCAGCATTATCACAGACGGTTCTGTGATTTTTGTGTTGAAAATTGAATAATTCTGATTCGGATGTGGATGTCTGAGGAACAGGTTGTTTAGCTGCTTCCTCGAGCAGTGTATTTCTAAACTAACATCGGTCAAGTCTTGGCTCTCTTGTGTTTTGCTCTTCGGTTTTTCAGCGGCCGATTGTGCAGCTTCTTTTGCCATCGGCTGCGCTGTTTCCAATATCATCATCAGATAAGCCTTCAATTTGTTATACTGCATAACTAACATTTCGCTCATGTCTTCCGTTTTGACCGCTGTCTGTTTTTTTTTAAAATCGCTCAGCATTTTGTCGAATTCGTTCCAGCCGGGCCATTTTTTTAAGAAGCTCTTCATTAAGTACAGGTGGATTGTCACTTCCAGTTCATGGAGCTTGTTTGTCTCGATATTAAAGTCTTTTTGTAGTATTTCAATGATTTCTGCGTCTGTTAATATGGTGTTTTGTTTATTGTTTGGACCAATAAGCTGCTTGACAAGATTCAGCAGCGGAGGATTGTCTGAAAAATTAAGCTACTTTTAGTAAGAATTATTTTATTTGCAAGAATACGATTTACATTAGATCTCAGTTAATAATGCTTACAGTAAGTCACATATTCTCCCTAACCTAATAGGCATGCAAATATTTGTCACAGTTTAGATTAATAACTTATTTTTATGTCTACGTTTTAAAATCAAAATATTATTTTATGTCATAAAACAAATGACATAAAAGAATATTTTGATGGCTACTGAAGCCAGCCAGTGATTCTACGTCTAAGCAAATTGTTAAAAACAATAATAGAATAATAGTTGCTACTCAACTTATTCCTCTATCGGTAATTAGTTGCATAAAGTGAACACCAAGGCCCACACTAAGGCTTTTCCTTGTACCGTAGGGCCCTGGGAACATACACAGAGACAGACACAAACACCCACGACTCGAGAACAAAATAACATGAAGCACAGTCCAACAAATCAGCACTTTGTTTTCATGTTTTATTTTTGTAATCGTTTATTTAATTTTTTTTGTTTTTGTGTCTGTAAAGTGTCTTCAGTGTTTCTGAAGTGATGTCTGTGTTGTACCAAAATAAAGTATTTTCTATTCTACAGGATGGCCAAATAACATGTATACACTTTAGTTTTGTAATTTTATTCTATGAAATATAAAATATATCAAGTATCCCTTGTTAGTTATAATATTAAGGGCCGGCAGTTAAATGGAAAATAATGTCAGACAAATGTCCACCTCTAGCAGCATCATCTATCTATCTATCTATGGAGGGGACGCCCGTCAGGCACAGGCGGGTGATCAGTCCACTCATTTGGAACCATTTCACCCAGTTCCCCACAACAGCGCATGAGTTTTACCTCTGCACTGACAGTTCCACCTCTTTGAACCTACCCGAAGCTTTAGCAAACCCGATTATATCCTTTATGTTAAGCTCTTGTATTTGTTCTTCTTTTACCTCATCCATGCCTATTGTCTCCCATCTTACCAGCGCGTACATTGGACACTCAGTCAGGAAATGGAGACTTGTTTCCTCCTTGTCGCATTCTGGGCATGTGGGATCACTTTTTAGGCCCATTATTGCTAGGTGTCGGTTCAAAGGACAGTGTCCCGTGAGCAGACCCACTAAAATCCTGATGTCCTTTCTATTTAGCTTTATAAGTTGCTTCGACTTTCTTTTTTCATATGTCTTTAGGAAGATTTTTGCCTGACGGTACTGTTTGTTGTGCTTCCATCTTAAATTGGCTTCTTCTGTTATGATCTTGCTTATTATTCCTTTACTGATTCTACTTGATATAGGTAGCCTGGGTTCCGGGCCGATGAATGTCTCATCGGCCCCTTTCCTTGCTAGCTCGTCTGCAATCTCATTACCTATATGTCCTTCGTGCCCCGGCACCCAGGCAATGGTAACTTTAGTCTTTTTAGCTAAGGCGTTAATAGCCTCCTTACATTCTGTTATTAGGGCCGAGTTAGTTTCGGCATCATAGATCATAGATGTGAACCCTTTTCATCGCGTTTTTCATCACATTTTCACACATTTCCTGCGTTATCTCAGTGACTGTGTCTCGAATATTTTGTTTTAATTGCTGAGGTTCATTGGCCTGTTAGCATAGACACGTCCCTGTAGATAGCCCCACAGAAAAAAGTCAGGAGCTGTTAAATCAGGCAATCTTGGGGGCCAATCAATGTCACCGTTTCTCAAATTTAATCGACCGGGAAACATTATTTTTAATGTTTCTACAAACGTTTTAATAATTAAAACACGTTGTTCCGTCGTAAAACGCTCCATGATATTTGCCATATCTACAAAAAGTAATATTCATGCAACAGCTGTCATATTTACCGCCAAAACAAAATGGCGGCAAAAAAAAGTTGTATACCTCCAAGTTGGCCACCCTGTACCTACATCAATTTAAAATTACTTAATAATGCACAAAGTATTTCGCAAATTAGACTGGACAAAAAATGGCTTGAATATAAATGGTGAGCAACTAACAAATTTGAGATTTGCGGACGATATAGTGGTCTTTGCCAGTACAGCAGAAGAATTAAAGCAAATGCTCGAAGAACTGAATACAGCTAGCAAGGAAGTTGGACTCTTGATGAACATTCAGAAAACTAAAGCCATGACTAATAGTAGGGACTCCATAGGGATAAAAATAGATGACAACACCATCGAGTATGTTTCAGAATATATATATTTAGGTCAACTAATGTCTAACTATGACTCAACAACAAAGGAAATAGATAGAAGAATTGGAAATGCATGGAAGAGATATTGGTCCCTAAAAGAAATTATGAAAAACAGCCAAACAAGTATGCACATCAAGAGAAAACTCTTCAACACATGCATCCTACCCATCCTTACATACGGCTGCCAAACATGGGCACTCACCAAGGCACAATGCAAAAGATTAAGTGTAACCCAAAGAGCTATGGAAAGGAGCATGTTAAAAAAGAGAAGAAGCGACAAAATCAGCAATAAGAATTTAAGAGAAAACACCGGGATTGCTGACATAACATATAAAACAAAACAACTAAAATGGAAGTGGGCTGGACATACTATAAGAGGAGGAGAGAAATGGAGTAAGACTATTACCCTATGGCACCCTAGAGGGCACAAAAGGAACAGGGGTAGGCAATTCAAAAGGTGGGCGGATGAACTTGTAGAAATGGCAGGTAAAACTTGGACCAGACTCGTACACAAGAAGGAAGAGTGGAGAATAATGGGGGAGACCTTTGCCCGAAGGCACACAGAAATGGTCAACGAAGACAGTAAAATAGACATAGATTAATATATTATGTATTTCTGATTAAAGGCTATAAATAAATAAATAAAAAAATAATGCACAAAAAAATTAGATACTTACAAGGAAAAATATGAAGTGCTTACATTACAAGGTTCTTAAATTCGTTTACATTTACAACCTAGAGATAAGTAACATCTCTATTGTTTTGCAATAGATACCTTTGCATATACCTTCGCATATTGGGCTTTGGTGGAAGCCGAAATCATTGTATACAATACAATACAAATATACTTTATTGCACACCAACATTACAGAACATGATACAGAGTAAAAGTTACATTATAAACAGTAATAAAGTTAGGGTTCAAAAGGCGGCCCCATTGCTAAGAAGCAATATGTTATCGGCCACCTTTGGGTATGGAGAAGATAACATTATACCATATAAGTGTGGGTGCAAAAATACATACATAAATATACTTACATAAACTACATTACACATACAATATACCTAGCACAAATAAATACATATAATATATATACTATACATAACATACACCTTACGGAAATACACAATGGAAAAGTAATAACATTCTATGGAAAAATAATAATTACAACAAACACATACTATATAGAGACAACCCAGCCGACTATCACTCGACGACAAGGAACTAATAATTGCAAAGCAGTTCAAAGTGCCTCCTCAGCAAAGTTTTGAAAATGGCTAAGGTTTGCGCGGATCTTATAGCATTAGGCAAGGAAACCCAAAGGCGTGCGCCGTGTACTGTGAAGGATTTGGTATGATAGTTAGTTTCATGGACCGGCAGATCTATGAGGAATCTGGTGTTTTTGCGCGGTTCACGCCCGTGGCCATCTGAAAGAAACGCAAAGCGTTCCTTAAGATAAGCCGGGAAACTGTAGGTTAGGTTTGTTAGTAGCCTAGCCTAACCAACCCTTAACAGGTTGGTTAGGCTAGGCTACTAACAACCTTAACGGGTTGGTTAGGCTAGGCTACTAACAAACTAAGCTATAGTTTCTGCCCCGATATAATCTCCGAGGTCCCCCCCTCCCCCCCAACCACTTTTTTACCCCAAATTCAGGATTCGAATTTCTAATGCCCACCCTGGGGCATTAGAAATTCGGATCCTGTGTTTCTAGCGCTAGTTTTAACTATCGCTCGATGTGACAACTAGTTTTATCTGAAAATCAAATATGTCAGTGGTAAATTCTAGTTTTAACTGATTATTTCTAGTTTTAAACTAATTTTAACTAGGGAAAACGAGTTCTAACGAAAAATGGGTTTTATTTTAACTGTAACATATACACTAAATTTTTTACACACATTTTTGTTTTTTATTTCCTACCTTCACTAATCGTTAGTTCTCATAACGTTGATCTATCAGACTCTATAGAAAGCGATAGAGATATAGGTATAAAAAGTAAAATGTATTAAAATTGCAAGTTTGCAAAGCACTCTATTTAACCTAAAAAAATAGGTACTGGGGTACTTACTTTGTAACTCACTTGCATCTTCGTTTGCCGTAGCATTTTCGACATCGATAAGCTCTTTCGATGATATATCTTCCATATTTTCTTGCTTTAGTGCTGCGGCTATTATTTTATGAAAAATAAAACATATTCACGAAAATCATTACTATTTTTTACACAAGATTGATATCATTTGACTTTTTTTTTTTTTTTTTTTTTTTTATTAATTATTTTCTGGCCTGGAAGCTAGTCCTTTTGGCATATCATTTGACAATCAATCAGTGTGACCAGATTTAAATTGATGATTATGCCAGCTGCTCGACTAAATTATGCTAAAGCCTGCTAAATTTATTTTTAATAAATGCTAAAATTCTGCTAAATAAAAAGGTCAAAATCAAACAATATTATTTAATAAAAACGTTTAATAGTAACGTATAACGTACGTACACGAATTAATAATTAATTATTTTCAATTTTCCGTGTCTGTGGTGTCCATATTTTTATAGAGAACCGTCGAGTTTTTTGCGTCCTTAATCATATTTTTTAATGGTATAAAATTTACACATCCACCCTGTTCTTTTACTGCCTGTTTTACATGTAGGATTGCAGCAACATGTTTATTTTTAAAATTGTTCCGCAGGTCAGTTTGTATATTATTCATTTGCGAAAAAAGGCGCTCACAAGCCGTATTGGACATAGGAAAAATCATCATGGCCTTTGCAAAATCGACCAAGTGTGGGTACTTCTTAGTTCCACCCGCATTAGTAATTTTTGAAATGTGACCCCAAAAGCTTTCAGTGTTCATTGGTGTGGAATCAGAACTTCCTCCAGATTCTAACAGATCCGCCACTGCTCTGTCAAATTTAAGCTCCCTATTTTTGGAGTCAATTGCTTGTATGTCAGATTCGTGAGCCAAATTTGGAAATTTAGAGACAGTGTTGGCCAAACTTGTGAAATCCTTGTACACAAAGTTTTGTGGATCAAGAAATTGCATTTCCTCAAACAGTTCGTTAGGAGGTAAACGTGATTTAGTTCAACACAAAGTTGATACTTTATTTTATGAATGGTAGATTTTATAAACATTTCTAACGCAAATACCCACGTGAAAGTGGAAGTGTTTAATCCTGCTAATTTTCTGCGGAGATTTTACACAATTCTGCTAAAAACTGCTATGTTTTTAAATTATGCGACACAATCTGCTAGACCCTTAATTGGGGACCTAATTATGCTAAAATCGCAGGATCCTGCTAAATCTGGTCACACTGCAATCAATTTAGAGGAATATATTTTTGAATCGCTCGAATTTACGTCAAAAATTAAAACATATCTTCTGTTTTTTTTTATCTATTGATTTCCAAATATTTTGACCATTTAATTTGATGGAAAGAGTAATCGAAAACTGTAAAATTAATAAAACATTTAAATCATTATATCTATAAAAAATCGCTCGAAATAAGACTAGCGATTCACAGAATCACAGATACGATACGTTCGTGCGAATGACATTGACATTTGACTTGGGCACGTTCATAATCGAGTATAAGCAAAATCTAGAACATTATGTCCGTTTGTCTGTATGTTACCTTTACCTTTTAGGTACGCCTGAAGTAATTCATCATTGGTTCAGTAATGAACCAATTAGGATAATAAGATAGATGAACCTCGCAAGCGAATAAGATTGATAACGAAAAGCTCTTTACCTATTTTACGCAAAGAATATGAGAATTACTATTTAATGTTTTGAGATTGGTTCCCACAAGGGTTTTGTAGCAGGTGGAAATGCATTAAGTTACCCTAAACGGTCTTTCTTTTTTGTTTCCTAGATCGTGCAAGGCGGATGAAGTGTGCTGCCCCCTAACAGCCATAAGCCTGCCGTCGGAGTCCAACTCTTCACTGACGCCGTCACGAACCGATGATAACGCATTCGATTTTGACGAAGATGATTAGATAGTTTTAATATTATAGTGGCAACAACTAGTACAAAGTAGCCTAAGGAACGTATTATTTTATCAAATGCCAAGTGTGGTTGACTTTGGTTACTAGGTCTGTGGGTTATACCCTATCGCAAAAAGTTGGACTTCGCATATTGAGATTTTAAATACACGTTTTAAAATGTCTTCAATGGAGAACATAATTATTTTTTATACATAAGTTTCTTGGTTTTTTAAGGAGGAATGAGCCACATTATCGACACCGACAACATATTTTGATACAAATAAATCCCTTGGCTTTTGGCCAAAGGACTTGATTTCAGGCCTTTAAACAACTTAATATCTTTATTTAATTTTATTTTGTTAATAAGCGACAACAACACGTTTTATGATTGTACAATAAAGAATAAATAGAATCATACCAATATAAAAATAATTTACACCTTAAAATAATTTTTCTTTTTCTTTGTTATGCCATGGACCAATAAAGATAAGACTAACACTTCAGAAAGATAAATCCACTGCTCTTGCCACATATTCCCTAACTAGATCAGTACTCAGAAATCTCAATGAAAAAAAGTTAATCACTAGATTATTTTTAGATTTAAGCAAAGCTTTTGACTATATTGCCCATTACATGCTATTACAAAAATTACAAATCATAGGTTTCAGAGGACTGAAGTCACAGTTCACAAAACTATAAGATGACTCAATTTGAATAGTTTAATAAATCTTGACAAAACCCCTATACATTAAACACAATAGATCAAATCAAGAAGTTATTTGGGTTTTAACCCATTTTGAAGTTATTTTGGATTTTACATACGCTTCGGCCAGGTCTTTGTGGTAGGTTTAGCATAGAAATTAAATCCTAATGAATCCATCTTTATTTCAATATTTGGCTTACCTGAATCTCCTTCACCTCCTTGAAAACTAACTGGGACTGCCGGCCCCACTAAACGACTTCGTTCTTGCCCACGGTGAATGCGTGATTGTGGAAAATGTTCTGAACATATGTAACGACGTCTAAGTTGTTCATTTGTAAAAGATTCCAATTCAATGTTCCCTGTTATGTAAAGAGAAAAAACCAATAGGATTTTGATTTGTTGTTATACATATTAATCCTACTAAATATTTTTCAATACAGTTGCTCGAAAAATAAACATTGTAAGGCTATAAACATAAACAGTAAGTAGCTCATTGTAGCACTAGTTGCTTTTTTTAAATTTTCACTAGTCAAATGGGAGGTTTTCTTTTTGGGTATTAAAAAAAAAGTACTTCCCCAGAGCTCTCTAGATGGCGCTGAACTGACTCCGTTACTAGGTGCCAACGCCAAAAGGCTTGGAGAAAAACATTGCATCAAATATTCTGAGTTTGTTTTGGCTTTCCAATCATCCTAGTTTTCTCGCGCTTTGTTATAATTCAGTTTCGTTTTTTCGTTGTTTTCGTAAAATCGCCTAACTACGTATGGTAGACGTGATATTGATGTGATATGACTATAACGTTTCGTTTTATGATCTCAAAATTACGTTCAAGTGAATTAATCAAAAATAATTTAACGTTCCGTTCCTTGCAGTAACGTACATAGTTTAGCGCCATCTATCCGGCGACTGGGGAAAAATTTAAAAAAAATAAAAATAAAATCCCTCATTAAGAAGTTTACCAGAAAGGAGGTTTGCATACTGAGAATAAAGTCATGTCGACTTCATGTGTAATACAATAATCAAATAAATAAAAATAAGCAAATAAATAAGCAAATAAGCAAATAAATAATAAATAATAATAATAAATAATAATAAATTTAATAATAAATAATAAATAATAATAAATAAATAAGCAAATAAAAAATAAGCAAATCACCCGTCTGCCAAGCGTGGTGAGTATGGCATTTACCGCTCATGAGGGAGGCCCGTGCCCCAGCAGTGGGGACGTATATGGGCTGATGATGAAGCAAATAATTTTCAAATTTGGAATAAAATATTATTTAGCGTATTTAGTTATTTAGCGTATATTTACACTATTTGCGCTGTAGCATGGTGCGGGTGACAGTTGCCTGTATGAGACGTTGACATCTGTCAGTACTACATGACTAGGGATGCACGTTGTGCAATAAAAAATTTTTTTCGATAAAAATTATATAAAAATGATGAATTTAGTGACAATTCAGATGTTCCTGACTCTGATATGAGTATAGACGAATAAAATCGATTTTTCCCATATAATGTTCTGTTGTTTCAAATAATAGACTTCTTAACAATAAAAATATAATTACGCACAATATACGTTTTTTATTATAAAAACATCGACTATCGATCGTAGCACTGCATCCCATCACTAAATACATGTATGGCGTTACGTTATACGCAAAACACTTCGTTAAATTTTTCTTTCCAATACATTTTATTTGTAGTTTAGAACATTCTAGTTGTGTTTAATTTAATTTACTACAGTTATTTAATGATTTAATATATTACGAATGTGGTACAACTGAAAAACTATCTCATGATTTGTAAATCATGGCATCTTTCAAGAGTGAAACGAAACGTTACAGAAACTGTCACCCGCACCATGCTACAGCGCAAATATTGTAATTACCTGCGGCTCGTGCTCACATGCGTCAACTCGTTTACAATAACCTCCTTCACACCTTCGTATCACAACGATCTATTAAATGCGAAAGTTTGTGAGGATGTGTATTAAATAGTAACACTTTGAAAACCCGAAAAATTAAGTATTTTCTTGAAAAACAATGTTACAATATGTTGTGAATGTGGAAGAATGCCTATCCCAATGGGGCATAGGCGTAAGGTATATATATACATTATTATTTAAGGAGTTCGAAGGGTTGGGGCCAAGCGTGTACGCAGGCCCCCATGTCACTGCGACCTGGACAGATCTATTGTAACAGTACCCTTCTGTGTTATCACAGTACGTCTTGGAGTCCTATGCCAACTGCGAATCTGGCTATGTCCTTAGCGGGCACATCCTTAATATCTTGGTAGGACAAGTTGTGGCCTCCAAGGTACCGATTCCTGCTGCAGTGCAGTGCGCTGCAGTCACAGGTTACATAAAGAGACGTTTCGTCAGCTTCATGACAGAATCTGCATAACTTGGTCTCGGTGAGGCCCATGTTGTGTAGATGTTTGTTTAGTTTATTGTGGCCAGTTAGAATCCTAGTGAGAATTCTAACGTTGCGTTTGTTCATTGCGCGCAGACTTTGACCATTAATGAGCGATTTAGCCTGCACCTGTCCCGGGGTCTGAGTCCAAAGCCTGCTTTCGCTATGTCCCCAATGTCTAAGTGCAAGCTTGATTGCGCACAAAGGAATGCCACAGACGGGTTCAGGTCCCATGGTTGCACTCTCTGCGCCGCCGGCTTTGGCCAGGCAATCGGCCGCCTCATTACCCGCGATACCACTGTGGCCCGGCACCCATCCAAGGGTGACTTGGTTGTTTGTGCTAAGCCTGTTGAGTATCGTGATGCACTCTTTTATTAATTTAGAATTGAATATGTTTGCCTTGTGGTCTAACAGAGCGGCCTGGCTATTAGAGAAGATGAAGATTCTCCCACCAGAGTACGCTCTTTCTATGTTTTCGTAAGCTCAGCCGATGTTTGCAAAAATCTTGGCTTGAAACACGGTGGAATCTGGCTCGAGATTAGCAAATTTCTTGGCCGTGGGGCCACCTTCAACGAAGCCTGCTCTGGCCACCCCGTTCTTTTTGGACTCATCAGTGAACTAGACGACGTCATTGGGTTTGACATCACCGGGAGCCCCTACCTCCCAGTCAGATCTATCTACAATTAGAACGTTGTATAGCTTGGTAAAGTTATAATTATTTGGTCATTACATCTGAGGGCATGCTAATGATGGGAAATTTCATGAAGTCATCATAGGCGTTTCTCATGTCATGAAAGACGATTTCCATCTCGTACGACCTGCTATTTTAGCGCGTATTAGTGTAATTTTCGCTTCCATCTGTACTTGGATATGCAATAGAGTCCGGTTGAGTAGCGCCTCCATTGCCATCGTCGGAGTGGACGAAAGAGCACCTGTTGCGATAAGGTAGGCAAATCTCTGAATTTTATTAAGTAAGGTGACATAGATAGACTGAAGGGTTTACCTGTGCCAGGCTATACAACCGTAGGTGACCACTGGTCTGACTACAGAGTGGTGTATAGCCAAAGCACTATTTTAGGGCTAAGGCCCCATCGCAACTCAGCTAGTCTGCTGCTCGCACCCAGTGCTATTTTAGCTTTCCTTACAATGTGAGTTACATGCTTGTTCCAAGTGAGTCTGTTATTTGGCCTCCTTGGAAAAGCAGATGGGGGTACCGAAAACGGAAGGAGGCGTTAGGGCTTTAAGCTTCCTTTTCTTGGTAAATGGCACTATGATGGTTTTACCCGCATTGACTGACAATTGGTTCTCAGTGCACCAATCCTCTACAATGTATAATGCCCTTTGCATTAGGTTAGAGACAGTGCTAGGGCATTTTCCCACAATCACTATCGCTAAATCATCTGCGTAACCATGAGTCTCAAAGCGGGCTTCATTTAGTTCGCATATCAACTCGTCAACAACTAGGGACCACTCGAGGGGTGAGAGTAATTTTGAACCAGTAGGCTGGTTGACGCTATCCTATTACGCAGCATGTTGTCTACCCATCTAGTGATGGTATTCTTGATGTTGCGGCTGTGTATGCTGCGCACTATAATATCGGTTGGGGTGTTTTCAAATGCCCCTTCGATATCGAGAAAAGCACACAGAGCTATTTCCTTGTCTTCTATGCCTTTCTCCAACGTGTCTACCAGGTCAGAAAGTGCCGTTTTAGTGGGCTTTCCTTTTTAGTAGGCATATTGCCTATCATGCAGAGGTTTGGGCCCTAGGTGGCCTCTCTGATGTAGGAATCAATTACCTTCTCCATGGTTTTAAGTAAGAAGGACATAAGACTAATAGGTCTGTAGGATTTGGGCTGCGATTTGTCCTTATCCCCTCCCTTGGGTATGAAAGTGACCCTGACCTTAGTCCACGCTGATGGTATGTAGCCCCATGCGAGGCTAGCTCTGTAATTTTTTATCAGCGTTGGTAGTATCACTTCTTCGCCTTTTTGAAGTAATGCGGGCAATCTAGACCGCCCGATTTGAATGGCTTAATGCTGTTGATAGCCCACTTCACTCGGGCGGGCCTTATGATACTTGAGGCGAGTTTCCAGTCCTCTACCTTCGGCCTGCTGGCTCGAGGTGTCCGGGCCTGGAGTTTGCCTCCATCTTGAATGCTTACCGAGTCGGGGAAGTGCACTTCAGCAAGGCGCCTTAATGTTTCTTCCGGTGACTTTGTGTAGGACCCATCTGCTTTCTTTAGAAGGCATAGATGGGAGTTAGGGAAACCCCTGGGAAAACCCATAGGATCTTATGGATCCGTGATGCCTGCGCGGTGCTTGCGATCTCTTCGCAGAATTTGCGCCAGGATCTTCTTCTACCCTTCTTGACTTCCTTGTTGAGTTTCGTGAGCGTTTGCCTGTAAACATCCCAGCTCTTGTCCTTTTTGGCCCTGTTAGAAGAGGACCTGGCCTTGAGTCTGAGTTGTTCCAGGCTCTTGTTCCACCATAGAGCGTTCCTGTTTGACTCCATGAACTTTAGAGGACAGCTGTTGTTAAAGTAGGTGTCCCTGACGCCCTGTTCAAGTTCATCTGTCACCTCTTCTAATTCTTCTATCGACTTTATGGTCTTACGAACGGCGAGGCAGCTCTGTAGACAGTCTTTATAGACGTCCCAGTTTGTCGCCTTAGGATTCCGATACGTAGTAGCTTGTCTGGCAGAGCAGCTTGCCAGATCAAATTTAATGTGTCTATGGTCAGACATCGATGCTTCGTCTGACACGTGCCACATGTGAACACGGTGACTCAGAGGTCCCATACTAAAGGTAATGTCCAAAAGGTATACAGGGTGATCCAAATAGCGACACTGAAAAAGGAGTTTGAACTTATGAAACAGCCATTTAGTATTTTTAAGAGATTTTTGAAAATTATCCTGCGTTCATCGCAAATCAAAAATTTTCAGTTTCGACCGTTTTTTTGATAACTTGTAATGAAGACTGTGGCATGGTTTATTTATCACATGAAAGGATGACACAAGGCGTCCATGCTGTAACCAAAAATTTTTCTAAATTGTTACTATTAAAAAAGTTATGATTTTTTAAAATAGTGCTGGGAAAAAATTCGAAAAAACGCTTTCAAAAAAGCGGAACATATTTTTCGGATTCACCCAGGGGTGAGGAATCTAAAGAAAATTTTTGAACGTCACTATTTGGACCACCCTGTATACATAACTACATCTACATCTGTATGTACAATATACTAATGTGGAGGCACGTTCATTCACGGTTGATATTAGGAACAATCAAGGTCGGCCACTGCCCCTTTTGCGACACTCTAACCGTTATCGCTGTATGAAAAAAAGTAAAAAATTGTAGTACACTCACCTGAGTTTTGAATCCACAAGATCAAACGGTCCGGAGATCGTTTACAGGGAAGCTAAACATAGATATGTCTCGATGTCTACTTGTTCTGTTGCAGTTGCGATACACACACTTGGTGAAAGACATTGTATCAACAATCTAATCGTAGGCTTCACATCCAGAGACAGAGTGCAAGGATCTTCGTATAGGCATCGAGTCTAGTAGCAGTAAATCACAGGTTTGGCGTATATTCGATCGAAATGTCCGGGTGCACTGACACAGTTATCATCAAACAGCACAAGATCAAACACAACGTTCGAAAGAAATCGATGTTGTTTACAAATTAATAATAGTTGAATAATTCAATTCAATTAGCAATGTATCTCGTTGTTATTGTTTGTTGTTGGTTAGAATAGAATAGAATCTTGTGTTATGGATCGCAATTCCGCCAACTTCACGTTGTAGAGAGAAAATGTTGTTTGTTATTGTATGTTGTTTGTATTTTAATTTTATCCCTTTCGGGAAACGCAAAGGAATCTGTGTTCATACAGCCAGGTCTTCAATGTATTTCTTCTGAATAAGCTCCTCTCATTCTAGGTTGGAAATCGTAATTACTATTTATACCATTACTTCATGAAGTGTAGTATGTAGTATTGTAATTCCAGTATACCTACTACGTGAAAATATCATAATTTTTATCGACAAGTGGAAGGGTATTTTTAATGTATTTTTTTACTTTTTCCTGTCTTTCTGACAGAGTAGGAGTTGTTATGTATTTTATCTATGAGTGCGAGTAACACGATGATTACTTATAAGCACTTTCTTATTTATGCTCACACAATGTTCTTGAATAATATGCTAAAATAAGGTAAAACAAGCAGTAAGTTTTTTTATATCGCCGCCGTTTCTATCTTTCTTTAACTTAATGAAATAGCCTTTTAAAAGGCTGCCTTTTTTATTATTGTAATTGTTTAAGCAATAAAACAAATTTTACCTTAAAGTCGTTGAAAATCGAAATAAAGTATTAGTTTGTGTCAAGTTGTATAATTTTGACCTATAAGTAGTATAATATTCTGAATCCAACCCTGCTCTCATTCTTCGTAACTTGACGGCCGGTTTTGTCGAGTGGTAGTGGCGCTGTCTCTTGATCGACAGCGCCACTAAAACGCTAGTGTTTATATTCTCTTTGAGCGCCACTACCACTCGACAAAAGCGTCCTTTGCGTCGCGCAGTCGGGTAAAAAATAGATGTTGGCCGATACTCAGACCTACCCGATATGCACACAAAATTTTATAAAAATCGGTCCAGCCGTTTCGGAGGAGTTTGGCAACAAACACCGCGACACGAGAATTTTATATATTATGTAGATATTTTTTAGTTTTTCTTTCATTTATTGTATTTTTCTGCTTAAAAACTGTAATTCATATCGTACCCCACGAACAACTTTCCCCAGGAATGCAACACCTTCACCAAAAAGAGAAGAAATAATAACTAGCAACACTATCGTGTCGTCCCTTTTAAACTTTTGTAGGAGATTAATAAAATAACCCGAGCATTATAAGATATTTTACGAATTTATAACTATAATTAACGTTAAATTAATTTATTTTTGTACTTAGTCTAAGATTTAAAAGTAGCTAAATACGACTTAAATGATCTACGTCAAGTTCACACGCTGCTTCCTGATTGGTTGTTTCAATTTCTTTATTGACGTATAATATCCTCATTGCTTGAAGTTAGCAGTTGGCGGGAACGGAAGCAGCGATGACAGTGACGTTGATTATCTTTTGGCATTCGTTAGTTCGAGAGTGTTGAAGACGGTTGTGTCGTTATTTTTATGCAAATTATTTAAAAGTAAAAGGTTTTGTGGAATACGCAGTCTAGTTTTATTTCACTCTGATCTACTATAGATCAGAAGTGGGATATAATTGAGACCGTGAATTTACCACACTCAGTGAAAGGACTTTACGCCCTCCTAAGGTACGTACTTTTCATTAAATCATGTTAATGTTTAGGCTATCACAATGGCATTTGCTTTGCAAATAAAATCTTTACTATGGGAATCTGTAACATGGGAAGTTCCTTTATGCTTATTTCTATTGGCTTTTATGCATTTAAATGATGTCTTTTTCTTTCCTCTTACCCACAAAAAATAATTATATTTTTATTGGCTCAACAAACAAATATTGTTCATTTTTGCTTTGCCCATACTTTCGTAGTTGTTATGGTGTTTTCAGGGTAGCATGGACCGGCAAAAATCGTCTCGTAAACGAAAACGGGATTGTGAGGAATCCAACACGTCTGAGTCGGATGAATACGAGTCTCCTAAGCGAAAGTCAAGGTCGAGGAATCGCCGAAACCGTGACAAATCGCGCCATTCACGCACGAGACGGCGACGCAGGCACAAGGAATCGCATCACCGATCTTGATCGAGATCGTCGAGGGCGAAATCACGCCTTTCGAAGCATAAACGATACCCACGGCGCAGCCATCAAAACAGTATATCGCGAGAGTCACGGCGTAGGCGCCTAGATGAAACATTGGAGAGGTACCAGTCACCTGTTCGCAACAAGACGGTTTCGTCCCAGCTCCGATCCGTGGTCACTCCAGCACGCGTTGGACTGTTAAGAGAAGTGCTCACTCCCATCTACAGCTTAGCGGCAGAAACAAACGGCGATGTGATACGTACTGTGGCGAATACAGAATTTGGTGGTGCGACACGCAACGTGATTCGTAACACCCCAAACGACGCGATAATCGGTGCGACCGGCAACGCGACGGGCAGCGCGACAAGCGATGCGACAGGTGGCGCAACACGTGGCGCGACAGGCAACGCGACAAGTTGCGCGACAGGCGACGTGATAAGCGACGCGACAGGCGACGCGACACGTGATTTGACAGGCGGTGCGACGGGTGCTGCGATAGTGGTCGGGTCAAGTGATGCGGCGCGCGATATGACTACAGCGGGATTTGGTGTACCTATACAAACTGTGAGTGCCCAAACTTCCCAAATTGTTAGTAATTCGAGTTCAGATGCTTTAGTTGCTGCCTTTAAAGAGCTTGCTCGGACTATGAGGACAGGTGGAGGCACTGATCGTTTCCCTAATTTAAATGTTATACCTGGAATTTGATCCATCTATAAAAAATCAGACTGTCGATACATGGATTCTCAAGGTTAATGAGTGCGCTCAAATTTATAATTGGACTGAAAAACAGATTATACATTACGCACTACCAAAATTGACAGGACTTGCATCTAAATGGTATCAGGGACTTCCGAGCTTACTGTTCTCATGGTCTGAGTGGCAAAGTAAATTAAGATTAGCTTTCCCAAGTGATGAAAACTACGGCCAATTGTTAACAGAAATGCTTGCTTGCCGGGCCAAATTTGGGGAGTCATTAGAGGAATATTTTTATGAAAAGATGGTGTTGTTAAATCGATGTAATATTTCGGGGAAGAAGGCAATTGATTGCATTTTGTTTGGCATAGACGATCGTTCTGTCATAACAAGTGCCGAAGCTGCACAGTTCGTGGAACCTGATAGGTTATTAGTTTACCTCAGAAGTGTGAAAGTTACTAAGAAATCTGAGAAACCAAATCAGACTGGGCAAGCAAACAATTCTGAAAATAGAAGTCCTAAATATTCCAGACCGACTCAAGGTACCACTGAGGCTAGGTCTTCTAAGTGTTATAACTGTGGAGAAAGTGGACATCCTTTCTACAAATGCAAACAACCACTTAAACGTTGTGATACTTGTCATAAAATAGGGCATATAGCTGAAAGCTGTCCAAGTAAAACCGAGTCAAGCAATACCAAAACGGTTTTACGTATTTCTAAGGAACAGGACAACGATTAATAGTATATTGTGACACAAGGGTGTAATGGAGGTTATTGTAAACGAGTTGACATATGTGAGCACGAGATGCAGGCGAGGGCTCACCATTGTCACGAGTTTACAGTAGCTTTTACACCCGTGTGTCACACGACGTTTTTCAATACATTTGTAAGAAAAGTCATAAATAAAAATAAAAAAACAATTAATGTAAGCAACCACATATTTTTCACGGGATTTTGCAGGAAGAAAACAATCTTGCGCGGTTTACGCCGTGTTTAAAATGTCGGGTGGTGTCAAGTCCATGATTTCACTGTCCTCACTATAGGCGAAGTCATATTAATTGGTTTCATAATATAAATTATGCAAAATTTACGAAAATGGCGCCTTATGAAGTTTTTATTGTAATTTGTGCGCATGTGTAGATTATGTTTTTTTTGTGTATCAAAATTATCGGGCAAAGAATTCAAATATTCAGCCTTTTGTTTTTCTCGGTAAATAAAATGTTATACTTAATATTTCAAATTAAATGTAATTAAATATACGCAAAATAATATTTTTTATTCTAAATTTGAATATTATTTGATTATTGTATTACACACGAAGTCGCCATGATTTTATTCTCAGTATGTAAACCTCCTTGCTGGAAAACTTTTTAATTTTATTAGTGAAAATTGAGATAAAAACTACAAAGTAAAAAGAACTAGTGCTAAATATGAGCTATTTTCTGTTTAAGTTTATAGCCATGTTTATTTTTCGAGCAACTGTATATAAAAATATAAAAAAAACTTTAAAATCGCCACAGTAAATAGTCAGGAACTAAATTGTTTTGTTTACTTTATGTTGCGGGAAACAATCGCTAGGAACTTGACGCGTTGACTCCGCCAAAGCAACAGTAGAAGCGCTTGTTGTCCTTCATCATTTCTTGAGAGTTCCTTATTACTCAGACAAACGTTTACAGAATAAGAACATGTAGTTGTCTATAAAAACAAAGATAGGCTAAAATTACCACCCAGGACAAAGAGTGAATACAATTATTCGTAGCTATTCTTGCGGTCATAAAAATGATTTGATTCAGGAGAGAATGCATTGTTTTTAATCACATAAAAGTTAGATTCCAAAGTTTATAAATAAATAACAGAACCATAATATGCATGTCGAAAGGATGTTTGCATCTTAATGTTAATTATATCTGATTGATTATTGGAACAGCATTTCTGTTGATGTTGCTCAATTATGTTACCACGGATACTGTTTATACTTTATCTTATGTGTAAATATTTTGTTTTTATAATTATGTGAAAGGGATATTGCAACTGAGAACATGAAGGGGTCTCAGTTGTAGATTTATAATTTCTGTGGTTGAGAACATGAAGGGGTCTCAATCATACGGTTTATATTTTATTTTATGTGTAAATATGTTGTCAAAGGAGTATTGCAGCTGAGAACATGAAGGGGTCTCAGATGCACAATTTGTGTGATTGAGAACATGAAGGGGTCTCAATCATATTATGACAAAATCAATTTGGCTGAGAACATGCAGGGGTCTCAGTCAATAGTGTTGTTGAAGACATGAAGGGGCTTCAGCATCAATTGTTATGGATATGCAGAGGTCATAACAATTAATTCTTATTTTGTTATAATTGTTATTTTGTTATGTGTATGAATTCAGAGAAAAGTAACTTGTTTTGAAAATATTTAATTATTTCCCGGGACGTGAAATGTATCAGGAAAGGCCGACTGTAGGAGATTAATAAAATAACCCGAGCATTATAAGATATTTTACGAATTTATAACTATAATTAACGTTAAATTAATTTATTTTTGTACTTAGTCTAAGATTTAAAAGTAGCTAAATACGACTTAAATGATCTACGTCAAGTTCACACGCTGCTTCCTGATTGGTTGTTTCAATTTCTTTATTGACGTATAATATCCTCATTGCTTGAAGTTAGCAGTTGGCGGGAACGGAAGCAGCGATGACAGTGACGTTGATTATCTTTTGGCATTCGTTAGTTCGAGAGTGTTGAAGACGGTTGTGTCGTTATTTTTATGCAAATTATTTAAAAGTAAAAGGTTTTGTGGAATACGCAGTCTAGTTTTATTTCACTCTGATCTACTATACTTTATTGATTTGTAAGGGACGATTATTCCTTCGGGAAAACCGTTTAGCTTCACATCCTTAACTTTCGTCAGCTAATATAAAGTTACCTACACAAAAAAAAATCATCTGGTGTGCAGTAAAGTATAATGAATTTATTCATTATCATATGGCAGTTATTTGAATAACAACTAAAGCATTGACTGAAATGCGCTCGTAGTCCAGTGGTTCTCACTGACCTGAACCGATCAGTGAGGCCAACGTACCCAGGGGCAGGGAACCTGATGGGTGATCAAAGTGGCAATTTATCACGAGCATTTCCGTGCTTCAGAGGGTTTGGCGGCTCTGGCTGTTGTCGATTAAACCAAGTCAGAGGCCGTTTGGCGGTTTGAAAACTCTAACACCAGCGTTAGTCACGTTCGCCACACACTTGACTATACCTAAACAACAAGAAGAAGACTGAAACGCAAATTAAATAACAATTTTAATTTTGTCTGAAATTACTTTATTTATTCACTTTGTCATAATCATAAAACAACTAAAAATGAGTTTTCATCACATTGACATGTTTTTTTACTGGGTGCACAACATTGCTCCGAAACAAGTTGAGTGGTATAGCTAATGTTTCTTGATTCATGTTGTAGGGTAACATTTATAACAGTTCAGGCACTTTCCTGCCGTCCTTCTGTAGGAAAAAAGTTTGTAGTAAATTAATTGTGTATATTGTTTCAATGAAACATCCTATACTGTCCGTATTCACCACAGAACAGAGAAAAAAAGCGGTGATAGCCCATTTTGTAATGAGCCAGACTTGTAATCCGAAGGTCGCAGGTTCAAATCCTGGTGCGGGCCTGTACCACTAAATTCGTCTTTTCGGATTTATGTAGGGATTTCTAATGATCACTTGCTCAACGGTGAAGGAAAACATCGTGATGAAACCCGACCGTCCAAGAAAATTCATTTTCGAAAGACGAGTGGTCCACCAACCCGCGTTGGGCCACCGTGGTGGACTATGGCCTAAATCCCCTTCGTATTTCGAAGCGAGGCCCGTGCCTCTCGGTGGGGACGTATACGAGCTGGCAAGAAGAAGAGAAGAGAGAATATTAGAAAGGCGTCGAAAGACGGGCAGTCGCGCCACAACTATGAGCAGATGCCATGGGCGTAGCCAGGGGGGTTTTTGGGGTCCAAACCCCCAGAAATTTTCAAAATCAGGATCATCTCCCTGCCCTCATCCATCCACGAAGCACACTCAGTATCGGCATTATAATAATCGTGTGCTACCTCTAAATTTTGCGACCAGTTCTGAAATTGTCGAAGCGATTTGTATGTACTCTTCAGTGCTTTCCGAAATCGTTAGGTGCTTTCTAAAAGAAGTACATCTGTGGTCTAAGCAGAACTTGAAGTGTGGAAAGTTGAGGCGTGGATGTATTTGAGAAAAAAAAAGAGTAGATTGATCCTCCAATGCGTTTAAGTTCACGTGAATATAAATGTCATTTCACATACATTATTGTTGTTTTACTTTGTTAAACCCCCCCTAAACAAAATTCTGGCTACGCCCGTGGGAGTAGGTAACGTACTGTGAAACGCGGCGCCAAAATCTCCGAAAAGCCTTCATGTGCTGTTATTATGCAGAGCAAGATGTCAAGAGTTAAGTGTAGGCATAGATGGAATTTCTTTTCAGCTTTTCTCTGCTCTGTGGTATAATTTTTTTTTCTATCCTATGAGATGCCACTGCTGGGGAAAAGCCTCTCATTTGAATGCATCAATGTTGTCACGAACCAACTGCATGCCATTTGTAAGGGACAGCTTAGCAAATATTTAAATAATGGAGTCTAACCACTATGATCGGCTACAAGCAAATAAATGAGTAAAATTAAAATAAAAAATTCCCGGAAACGTAGGTAAAGTTTAGGAGTTTTCGTTATTTATCAACTGTGTAGGCAATGTAGCGGGACTCCCGCGCCGTGCCACTATCTGAATGAAATGTCCTTGTCCCGGGGTGTCTTAGAACATACAACAAGCCAGACACGAACACCTATGACCCGAGAACAAATATCTGCTCTTACACAAATATTTGCCCCAACCGGGAATCGAACCCAGGACCCACCGATCAAGAGGCAGCCTCAGTATCAAACTGGCTGTCAAACAACGTACACAGAGGCAGGGAACCTGATGGGTGACCAAAGTGGCAATTTGTCACAAGCATATCCGTGCTTCGGAGGGCACGTTAAGCTGTAGTCGATTCGATTAACTACAGTCGTTAAAACCAAGTCAGAGGCCATTTGGCGGTTCGAAAACTCTGACACCATGGTTAGTCAAGTTCGCCACACACTTGACTATACCTACACGATAAGAAGAAGAACTGGCCGTCAATTATAATTCAAACCTCGCAGTGTCTGAGCCTCGCCAGGTCCTGTGTGTGTGAAAGGGGTAACTAACCACGGTCCAATCTAGTCAGGTTCCCCAGTACCAGCATCTCTTCACGATCTTCCAAATCCTGGAAGCCCGTACGAGAAACGTGACAAAGTACCCATGCGAGGAAGGGTAAATAATAGACTGGCGACGCCCTTATTTAGACCTTGAGGCTCACGTGTCAACGAGGGAAGAAGTAAAGGAACTTAAATAGGGACGCCGCTAAAAGATAGAAAAATAAATCACCTGGGCCCTGCTTTGCTCGTAAAATAAGTTGGTACTTTTGTTTTTTTGTTAAATTTTATTTCACCTGACTTCGATCTGAAAAAGAAAACAAAATATGATTTAAAATTAACCTGTCCGTCGCTTTATTTTGATTTTGATTCGTCTGAAGTCAACAAAAACATGTAGTTCAGGACAGCTGAGACATGTCGCCCGGAAAGATCTCGCATATTCAGGTCGATAGCAAATCGTATGTGACGACAAACATACAAACTTCCAAAAATCAAAAAACCTGGTTCAGCAAGCCGGATTTTTCACTTTTCGTGCACAATCAGATCTCGGCTCCTGGAGGGTTTTTGGAATTCTTTTCTGATCAAAAGGAATGTGACGCGTATGTGTCAGAAATCTAAACTAATTTCATCCATCTTGATGCAATACTTTTGGAGAAATCTTGTAAAACAAGTGTCCAGCCAGCCTGATATCCGGCTGGCTGAACCACTTGTTTTGCGTCGATTTCTCGCTAACTATGCGTTTCACTCTGAACTTTTTTGATTAATGGAATGTGATGGGAATGTGACAGGATACCAAGCAGGTTTGAACGCCCGTAACGCATGCATTTTTGAGATATTCCAGAAAACTAAATGGTTCAGCTGGAAAAAATCAGGCCAGCTGAACCACCTGTTTCTACCACTTCCAGGTGCGCTACACTCGAGGAATCTAGACCAAAGGTATGTGACAGAGATGATAAATACGATGTTTTGATTGTGATGGCTCAAAATGCAGACCCAAAAAAGTTATAAGCGATTCTTTTTTTTCCATACATTGATGAAACTAGGTGACCGTGCTTTCAGTATTGCAAGGACAGTCCCGAATTGAATTAAATATTGAGAACAAGGTGCCATTAGATGACTAAAAAAAAGTGTTTCAGCCAGCCGGATATCAGGCTGGCTGGACACTTGTTTTTCAAGATTTCTCCAAAAGTATTGCATCACGATGGATGAAATTAGTTTAGATTTCTGTCACATACAAGTCACACTCCTTGTGATCAGGAATTTTTTTGCTCGAAAAGTGTAACATCCGGCTGGCTGAACCATGTTTTTTTGATTTTTTGGCGAAAGTATACGATGACAGTTTGCTTGTTTGTCGTCACATACGATTTGCTATCGATCTGAATACCTATGCGAGATCTCTCCGGGCGATATGTCTCAGCTGTCCTGACCTACATACAAAAACATCATTTTAAAGCTTATAATCTACACCTCCATTATGATTATGTATGCTGTATTTGTAGTAGGTAGATATAAACAACAGCACATCAATAAGTTACAAAACTGCTCAAAAATTTATCAAAATTACAATAGTTACATAGTGTAGTGTAGGTAGGGTAGGTGAATTACATTAGCATTTTTGACTTTGCGCCTATTCGCAAAGGTGCAATAGGTGGTCTTCCTCAGGAGAAGAAAGGCCTATTCTTAGAATAGGCAAGAAACATGGCGCGGGCGGCGACGCGACGCGGCAATCAAAGCAACGTGAAATGGATCTTAAAATCTATGGAGCAAGATTTTTTCTCTCGTCCGTCACTCTGTCTTCAGGCGACAAACAGAATGTACAAATATTTTTTTGGCAACAAACCTAGTATGTTTGTAAAAAACTGAATAATAGAAAACTGAAATTTTGTGATCGTCCGACGAACTTTCAGGATCATTGCAAAAATCCGACCCATTTTAGATTAATCGCGAATTAACTTTTCATGCGATGCACGCTGATTGGCTAACCGCTGCATTCCGTCGTAATTTTTTGACATTGAAAATGTCTTTTCTTTCGCTCCATTACAGTCTCCGATTTCACGTAAAAGTGCGATCCTCTTATTATATTCAAAGATATGGTATTAAAAAAAGATGCGGATTCACAAGAGCTGTAAGGTGCAAAAAGAATTATTTGAGAAAGTCAAAAACAAAAAAGTTATGGCCGAAATAGTGAAAAAAAAAAACAATTCTTTTCGAATTTTTGATTTTGGCACTCGATATTTTGGAAACAAAGAATGATATCAAAAATTTGAGAAATCCTCTGGACAATTTAGTCAGCTAGAATTTGAGCCTAAAACAAAGACGATCGGGTTAAGGGTTTGCCCTATAACCTAACTTTTTTGAAAAAAGTCAAAACGTTATAACGACATTTTTCGAATTCCGTAGATTCATTTCCAATGTGCTCGATAGTCGCGTGAGGCACGAAATCTGTGATTTTTTTATTAGTTCGTGTTTTACGGTTTCGTTTGTATTGTATGTTAACTCTGCTGAAAGCAAACAACGGAGTGTTTACTTAAATAAGTAACGTTTTTTACCATGCAGTGACGTTAGCTTCCATACCCGTGCCAGCTACCTACTCTTCCTAGGCATACAGTAAATGTCTGTAAGAGGGATATGAAGGTTTTGCTGTATAATGGGCGAAAGGCTGACCACCTACCACCTCTCCCCGTTATGCAACTTGTTCCGACTCACAATTTGTGTCAAACGTGGCATCTAGTGGTTCTAGAACCACTGATGCTCTGCCTACCCCGTTAGGGATTATAGGCGTGAGCGTATACATATGTATGTATTTAAATTTTACCAATGCAATCAAAGAAGTGAAGGTTTACTTTTCTATGCAAGATGATTAATTATGAAGTGGTTTTTCTGACCAATCAGAACAGAGAAGCTATACAATACAAGGTGATAAAAAAACTCCTAGCTATTTTCAAAATCCTGAATCAGTATCACTCAAAGAACATATTTATGAAAAAAAAAATTTTTTTAAATGTTTTTTCGTCGGGAATAGTTCATTTTTTGCCTAAACGGAGACATTACTCCTACACCAGGCACGCGAGGGGTGGCGCTTGGGGGGTGCACCCGAGTGGTGTCTACGTTTAAAAAAAAAAATCCCACCAAAAAAAATTAAAAGTGTTCTGTAAGTGATACTGGTTCAGGATTTTGAATATAGCTAGGTGGTTTTTTTTCATCCCTACTAATATTATAAATGCGAAAGTAACTCTGTCTGTCTGTCTGTCTGTCTGTTACCTTTTCACGCCTAAACCGCTGAACCGATTTTGATGAATTTTGGTACAGAGATAGATTAGAGCCTGGGAAAGGACATAGGCTACATTTTATCCCACAGTTGGGCACGATATAACCTGTAGTCCACGCGGGCGGAGCCGCGGGCGGAAAGCTAGTCCTGTATAAATCAACTTTTAGACTGACCAATCAGCGTTGAATTTTTTAGTCGTCCGAAACAAACTGGGATTTTTGAAAAGATCCTGACGATACCTCAGATGAATGCAAAATTGTTTGTTAGATTCCGATTATTCGATCCTTTGCAATAGTCCTAGGAATATCGCAAATAACAGATTTCTCAGATTATCCTGCGACATTTACTTACTTGAAAACTCATTTACTTGCATTATTTTTTAAACGAGCGGCGTGTTTCTTCTACCTACAAAGAAAGCTTAATGTGGTTTGGCAGATTTAATTAAAAAATAATTAAGGTGTATATAAAATAAACGTTTAAGTACCTATTTATTAATATACAGAGTGTAAAAGACAGCTTAGCAAAAATTGAAACCCTGGACTCAGACAATCTGAATGATTCTGAATTTATTTTTATTTTTTATTATTAGATGGGTTAACTCTTGACCTCAATCTTGACCATAAGGTCAAAGATGAGGTCGACGATGGAGCGAGTTAACCCAGAAAATGCCTATAAAGCATTCTGAATGATTTTCCAGTGGAATTTTTCTTCGTAAAATTTTCCTGTTTTTCTCCTTTTATTTATATATTTTTATGCTTATTTATTTTCTGCTTATTTTTTACTAGCTTTCCGCCCGCGGCTCCGCCCGCGTGGACTACAGGTTATATCGTGCCCAACCGTGGGATAAAATGTAGCCTATGTCCTTTCCCAGGCTCTAATCTATCTCTGTACCAAAATTCATCAAAATCGGTTCAGCGGTTTAGGCGTGAAAAGGTAACAGACAGACAGACAGACAGACAGAGTTACTTTCGCATTTATAATATTAGTAGGGAAGTAGGGATTATTAAATCAAATAAACTCCATTTTGTAATACAAAACAATCATAACAACGTAAAACACGAAAACCAGCGATGTACATCGCACTCCGATAGCAGCGCGGCGCGGGGGGATGACGCCCGGGGTGCGGTTTCGCGATACATTGCGTAGCGCCAAAGTAGGTAAATAATGGAAACTCCTTAACGTGACGTTTCCGGGAAAAAACTATTACTTATAGCTGATGATAGTTATGGGTAGATTTCACCAAAGTATTTGCTAAGCTTTCCTTTACACCCTGTATTTACTTGATTTTATTCACTTGTACACACGGCACGGCCGCACATCAGGCTATATAATTTGACCTTGACGTCACCCTTATCTCGCTCGTAATAGCGTCGGCTTTTTTTAGTGCAAATGGATAATATCTGACGTGCTTCTCACTTTACCACTTGTATTGGTGTACCTAACTTTAATTCGAAACAATTTCCTGCAGTAGGTCATAGGCCATGGGGTGGTGATGGTGGGGGGGCTTTGGTGGTGTGTGTTTGAGTTGATATGTGTGTATTTGTATTTCCCAAGTGTGTTTTTCAGTGACATACCTGCCAAAACGTCCGAAAGGTCTATAAGTACCGAGCAATATGCGGTCCCGCTCTCTTTCGCGATCCCTTGGCTTCCGCGGCTGTTTCCTTTTAAATAAATAACCTCCATATTGTAGAACGACGTAAAGGAATGTGATGAACCCCGCGATCTGTAAATATTCCTTAAAAAATATTAATTATGACTAAAACATTGGGAAATAAAGATCCCATAAGCACAATGTGTTCGCGGTGAAATGCGCAAGGTCAAATGTCAAAAAAAGTGTCAGAATGACAACACCAGAGGGCGAGCAAGCTATCAGCTTCGCTTAGGTGGTTGCCCTCCAGAAGTGGATATAATAATGATGATATCTACAGGGTGTAACAGAAAGGTGTAGTCATATTTCAGGATGGTGACCAGCCAATAAAACTAAACAACTTTCCCCAAGGAACCTATTTAAAATCTAAAAAAAAACCGCCTCTCCATACAACTTGTACGATCAGCTGATAGATTTAGTATGAAAGGCCGAATTTTTTTTTTGAAATTTCAATTAGTTTCTTTGGGGAAAGTTGTTCAGTTTTATTCTTTGGGCTGGTCACAATCCTGAATATGACTACACCTTTCTGTTACACCCTGTATACACAAGTTACTTGGGTAAATATTTACTTAATTATGAACGCTCCCCCCGATTATTTTTAAAAATCTCCAAAACTTAACGGTTATCGAAGTCGAGAGATCTTTAGAACTCGGCGCCAGTTGCTTTGTCAATAGAATTTTCGTTTTCTGCGTGAAAAAGATCTTTAATGTATATAAGTGATAGTGCATTATCCAGTAAATTGGCTAAAATTCGTGTGGTGATAAAGTATTCAAGTGATAACAGTTTTTCCGTCCCGTTTGGTACAGATAAAGATCCTGCGGCAGTGCTTCTCGCCGTTAAATCCCTAAACAAAACACTATCGGTTTACAGTCAACGGGGGGAGCTACACGAAATAAAAAAAACTTAAGACATGGCTGCATGGACATAGATTCCTTTGTTTTTTCCGAAAGGGATAAATAAAACAACAACAACTGGGGGGCTACCACCTAAGCGAAGTTGATGCTGATTGAACGAATGGAATGATGTACATTTCTGTGTTTGGTTCATATCATTAATCAAGGTCTCCTTATAAAGAAGCAATCGACAACATTCCATTCGTTCACCCAGCGTCAGCTTCGCTTAGATAGTAGCCCCCCAGCAGCAAAGAAAACAATTGTCTCATCATTGTATTGATTTTCAAATTGTGCAATAAAGTATATTGTATTGTATTGTATTAGTTAGCCCAACTTTAAGGGCCGATTTTTCCCAATGAAAATAAACAACTTTTCTCAAGGATTCAATACAGTTTGTTCGCTCAATTAGTGTGCATGGGTAGCTGTCAGCTGTCATCTCGAAATGTATGGCGGTACAGGGAGCAAGAAAACTTGAATGGTAATTCATATCTTCTATCTCTTTCTACTAGTTATAATACGAAAATAATAATATTTTGTGGTCTCTGTAAATATTTACATGGATTAGTATAGCTATTTTTTGAAAGAAAAATATTCGTACCTATTTGAAAATAAAATTACTTAACTGTAAATAAATTATTGTATGTGTTCATTGACACTATCGTTAACATTTACAAAATAATAATAACGTATATTTCCAAAAAGAAGTACTTAAGGAAGTTAGTTCTGCTAACTTATGAATTACAAAGGAGGGTTCAGATAATTCGTCCTGTAGGTATTACTTGCATTACAAATACCCAGTTGCAGTAACGGTCATTAGAATAAAAGCTTTTCGGTCATTATGTGATATTCATAGATTAATTTATTTATAGATAGATATGAGTTTCGACATTTATTATTTGAATTTCTTTCAAATACTGACATTGGCAAAATCACTATGCGGAGGCCATATTTAAAAGAATAGGCATCAGTTCATTAATAAATTTTGCTATTTTATTTATTGGAGTTGAGAAAGGGCATTATTAATTATAGTTGAGAATGTTGGAGGAGACTGGCAATGACACTGCGAATAATGACAACAGCGGTGGTACGTCTCAAGACGATAACGCTCCAATTAAAAAAAGGAAGACGCTTTGTAAAAACTGCAAAGAAATAATTTTGAATGTTCATCAATACTGCGTCAACACAATGCCGCCTGATAATGATAAAGAGATGGAATTTAAAAATTATCCAATTATTGGGACAGTTTCGAAAATGGTTAATGTGCATCGAAACACTGTCGCCAAAATTATAAAATCAGGACCAGTTTCTCCCTTAAAGAGAGGAAGTCAGACGAAAAAATTCTCAAAGATAGATGATTTTGAATGCGATTTAGTTCGACGCACAGTATATAGATTCTATACAGATAAGAAACTTCCAACACTCTATATGATATTGCAAGATTTAAAGACAAATACGGACTTCCCATATCAACGTACTACGTTGTATGAGCTTTTACGTAAACTTGGATTCAACTATAAAAAAGTGAATAAACGCAGTGTGTTGCTTGAGACGCCGCGATTCCAAGTCTGGCGTTATAAATATATAACAAAGCTCAGAGAAGCACGTCAAGAGGGGCGAAATATAATCTACCTGGACGAAACGTGGTATGACACACATGATACCGTCAAAAAAAGTTGGACTGATTGTAGTTGTCACTGCATTTCAGATTTGCCTTCCACTCGTGGGAAACGCATTATCATATTGCATGCTGGATCCAAAGACGGTTGGGTCGAAAATGGACTGCTTCTATCTGCGAAACAGATTAGCGATGCGAGCGCTGATTACCACTGCGACATGAACTCAGTGCTCTTTGAAAAGTGGTTTCAGGAGCAATTATTGCCAAACATAACACCAAATAGCCTAATAGTAATGGATAACGCTCCTTACCACTCGCGACTATCCGTCAGAATTCCAAACACCACAACCAGAAAAGGGGAGATCCTTGATTTTATGAGACAGTACAAAATTTCCATTCCAGAGCCAACCCCAACCATTCCAGTGCTGCTGGATATTGTGAAAAAGGCGGGCATAGAAAAAAGATATGTCATTGATGAAATAGCAAAAATGAATGGTTGTGAGGTGGTGCGTCTTCCACCATACCACTGCATTTTTAATCCGATAGAACAAGTGTGGTCTAAAATTAAACATGACCTTAGAGCCAACAATTGCGACCCCAAAAACAGCAGTGCCGTATGTCAATTGATCAGGCAGGTCATGTTGAACGTAACATCTGACTTGTGGGGTAAATATATTGCCCACGCAATCAAAGAAGAGAATAAGTACTTTAATGTAGACCAGCATGTTGATGTTAACGGAGACACTTTCATAATAAACACACAAAGTGATACAGATGACTCTGATTCGGAATAGCTAGATTGATTTTTTATACTTATGCTACAAAAATAGCATATATGTTTAAGTTGTAAGATGGCTATTTAATTTTAATTTTTATTAAAAAATTTGCATTTGTGGACGAGTCACATTTAAGTTAAAGAATGGTCCCAATATACCGTGCGCCTGTACTGCACACTAATTGCCCGAACGAACTGTAAACAACCACACAAACAAAAAACGGTTAACTTTCCAAATTAAGGCAATTGCAAAGTCACAGAAGAGGCGAATTTGTTTTCACATTTTAATCCATTTTTGTTACATGTTCCATGTTCTTTATTCGACTGATTCACAAAGTCAATTTTCATTAAATAATTTGAAGTCAACTTGGAATATAATACGCCAGTCATATCGAATTAAACTAACAAACAAACGGCTAGTCCTGATTTTTTTATATGTTGTTAGGACAACTACCAGTCGTATATCCAAGTTTGCAGCTTCGAACGACCCGTGTTAATTTCCTGATATTTTAGGTTAAATTACTAGGGAAATCGGGAAATTCTTGCACTTTTTTTGGTTAAAAACATTGCGTGAAACGAAACATATTGTTCATTTGAGATTTGGCAGCCACCTTGGTTTTATCAGCTTTTTTTAGAATTTCTCCTTTTTTGGAAAAAAAAATCATTTTTTTGTACTTTCTCGGTTAGTACAGAGCTGGTTCTCGCAATTTTGTTCTACTTTAAAAACGTACCTATAAAGGACATCATTCACGACCCATACAAAAAATACCAAAATTTTTAAAGTGGCGGCCAAAAAAGGTAAAGTTATTGATTCGAATAAGCTGTACGACCATTACTATGTAGATTAAGTTCTTGACACTTATAAATCTGGATTTTAAATGTTCCGGCCATAGAAAAAACATTTTTATTATTAGGTTAAAGGTTTAAATTCTAGATTTAATAATGCATTTAAGCTTGAAAATCTAGATTTTTAAGCATAAAAAAGGAAAATTCGTAAAGGTCGTACAGCTTAGCTGTCATAATAAAAAAAATTAAGAATAATGTGTCGTTTTGAAATAGATAATAACTTTACATTTTTTTGGCCGCCACTTTTAAATTTTGGTACGTTTTGAATGATGTCCTTTAATTTTAAACGCATACTTTAGTATTTATATTGAGAATATTAAAAAAGTGCGAAAATTTCGCGGTTTTTAGAGTGCTGCAAAGTTAGCACAGGTCTTTCAAAGCTGCAAACTTGGATATACGATACTGGTACTGGTTCTAACAACATAATTTAAGGCGACTACAGCATCTAAATTACGATTTTATGATGCGTAGATAAGCATGACGCAATGCATTAAATCGAAGAAAAAAATACTACGGTAATTTTCAGGACATAAACTATATAAGTAGTTTGCTGAAAACATGATTCAGCACTTTTGGTTCGATAGAAAAAGCTCACAAAGTCACCTCTAATACCCAATATTGTTGATCTTTTAAGCTGTAAAAACGATAGTAAAATGCACACAGGAACTTGAATTTGCTATCAAAATGTTCGTGATTGAACACTCTCGATGAGTAGTTAACGCATTTTTCGATTTAAGCTGTTACCTTTCCATAAATCTCATTTTTCTAACTTTCGAACATGTTTTTACGCACGCACGCTTTCATAGTCCGTAAACTTCGTGTATCGACACTGTTCGCACTGCCGGCCCAGGCCTGTTGAGAGACGGAGATGGCACTATTCCTGTGTGCTGCCTTTATCGGGTGCTGTAGTCGCCTTATTATCACGTCGCGCGATTGTTTACGCCGCTTGCGATTTGCGATAGTAATCTCGTACACCAGGATTACATTTGGCGCGTGAAGGCTTAAAATCAAAATAGCCTTTAGTTAGTTGTTTTAGACATTTCTCGTGTTAAATATGACTTGCGTATAATAGGTACAGTCAAGTGTAAAAATATGTATCGACCCAAACTTCTCAGTAACATTATATTCTACACTACAGGAATGATGTAATGTTTTTTTTTTTTTTATTAATGAAGGGTTCGCTCTTGACCACAATCTAGCCCAAGGGCAAAGATGCGGTCGAGGATGTAGCAAGCTCACCCAGAAGGAGCCTATTCACTCGAACTTTAAAGAGATTCGGTAAATGCACTCGGTAAATGCACTATATGAACTCGGAAATACAGACGCAGGCAGGGAATTCCATTCCCTAGCAGTGCGCAATACGAAAGATGATGAAAAGCGCTCAGTGCGAATCCGTGGGATATCAACAAGATAGGGATGGTACCCCGCGGTGCGTCTGGACGTCCGATAGAAGAATGGGGCAGGCGGAATGAGCTCATGTAGCTCCTGAGCACACTCCCCGAAGTACATCTTATAAAAAATACATAGGCATTAGGCAAGCTACTTTGCGTCTATGAGCTAGGGTTGGAGCTAATGTTTTTTTCATTTTGTCTCTACTAAAGTTCTGTGTCAATATTTACAATGTAGTTATCAATAACATATACCTAATATTGACGGCTGGTTTGGTCGAGTGGCAGTGACGCTGCCTCTTGATCGACGGGTCCTGGGTTCGATCCCAGTCGGGGCAAATATTTGTGGAAAAAGCACATGTTTGCTCTTGGGTCATGGATGTTCGTGTTTGTCTATTTGTGTTCCAAGGGACCCACGACACAAAAGGAAAACCTTAGTTGTGGGGGTTTGAGTGTGTAGAGTTTATTTATTTATTTTTATTAAATATTACGTGTATAGGTGTATTGAAAAATGTTGTCCTTTTGTTTATACATATTATTGACGAAAGCTGACATATTTACGAAGAAAACCGTTTTTAGCAACATATTTTACGAAATGATTCATTGGATACATAATTTATACACTTGACTGAACAAAGGGAAAGAAAGATTGTTAAGTACTTACGGCAAAATTGAGCTGTCGTACTTTGATGAAATCTGTTGCACTATTCACCAGGTTGTCAACAGCCACTAAGTTCTGAGCTGAAGGCATTGCTGGGAAAAACTTTATTTATGTTACAAAATTACAATTCTACGAAACTTTAAGGACCGGCCGCATGAAATTTGGATAAACTCAAACTCAAGTGTTTATTTCATTCAACATATAAAATGTTTCTTGAACACGTCAATACAGTGATATTTACATCAGCAAAATAGTGAATTACATTTAGCACTTTTGACTTTGCGCCTATTCGCAAAGGTGTGCAGTCTTTCTCAGGAGAAGAATAGGCAAGAAACTCCAAGGGTCGCTCTGTTTAAGATAATCATACAGGACATCATTCACGGCCGATATAAAAAATACATTTTATTTTAAAGTGGCGGCCAAAAACGGATTTTAAGCTTGAAAATCTAGATTTTTAAGCTTAAAAAGGGAAAATTCGTAAAGGTCGTACAGCTTAGCTGTCATAATAAAAAATGTTAAGAATAATGTGTCCTTTTGAAATAATAACTTCACTTTTTTGGCCGCCTCTTTTAAATTTTGGTACGTTTTGAATGATGTCCTTTTCTTACTTCTAATTTTAATTGACTTAATATTTGAATAACTCTAGAGCTGAGCAATTTATTCACATAATTGCTATAAGTTAGGTTAGGTATGTTTTTTTTAAAGCTGTCGTAATCGAGATGATTCTTAATAGCTGTATTTGATCAGAATTGATACAGCAGTATAAGAGTTACAAGCAATAGAACGTCGGGGATGAAACAAATTATTACATTTTAGAGTTATTAATAACTTACTTGTCCACCAACCCGCATTGGCCCAGCGTGCTGGACCATGGCCTAAATTCCCTTCGTGTTTCGAAGGGAGGCCCGTGCCCCTCGGTGGGGAAGTATATGGGCTGATAAAAAGTAATAATAAAACTTACTTAGATTCATTTTGCCTGGATGTTGAACCCGAGGAGCTTCGATGATAAAAGCTTCAACCTGCAGAATAACATACTATCTTATATTCCATACTAATAAATGAATTGTGGCCGTGTGCTGTTCGGTTGAGAATAACACTACCACATCTCTTTCCGTGGGTGTCGTAAGAGGCGACTAAGGAAACACAAATGAGACCTACCTCCTAGTAATCCATCCCAGGCAACGACACTTTATTTTTTTCTGAATCTGAGGTGTCGTGTCGTCCTATGGTTTCATGCGGTGTGGTAGGCTCTGTAAAGGGCCGTCTGGTTCGCGAACACCCTCCTACTGAAGTCCGGCGCCAAACAGCTTGCTGTGCTCCGTTGGTGTGTAGGAGTACCAGTGATTTATCCTCCTTGTTTACGTTCTATCAACGTTACTGATACATTTTCGTACTGATTATAACGTACCTATGCGCTCACGGGGTATTCCTTCTGGGCTACAGTCGCATTGGGCTTTAATATCGCATTACATCAAAGTCTTGGGCGTCGGCTGATCTCGGAGAGAGTCGGTGGGTCGGCACGCTGAGAATATAAATATAACTATATGCCACACACTTAAACGAAAGAGTGAAACGAAATAATCCGCCAGGAAACCACAGACCTATGGATTGCCCTGCATGCGTGACACCCGCAACCGCAAGTGTCTATTTCATACAAGTATTTTTGTAACGTGGAATAAGTACGCACGCGGGACGCGGGGCCGGGCGGGGCAAATTCGCACGATATTAAAAACAACCTTAGCAAACTAAAGTGGCAGTAGACTGGTCATGTCTACCTAGAATTTTAACCAATGGCCGTTGGGGCAGACGAATTCTAGAATAGAGACAGCTAGAGTACATTTAATTTGGCATGTCAAGGGTCAGCCCTAAGGGGCCAGTCGTGGAGAGCGCCGCGGCGCACATTTTGGTTTGGGAACCCCAGTAATGAACTAAAGTTTGGGGTTTGAGTGTATTCCAATTTTTCGTACATCTGCTGCGGGTGCACTTATCAAGGATTTTAGTGCCATGTTCGTTGCTACACGATAGCCCAGTTGGTAATGAGCCACACTTGTGAGCGTAAGGTTGCGGGTTCAAATCGTGCGAGCCTGTACCACCAAACTCGTCTCTTCGGATTTATGTACGGATTTCTAATTAATTATCACTTGCTCAGCGGTGAAGGAAAACATCGTGATGAATCCCGCACGTCCAAAAAAAATGGTTTTTGAAAAAAGAGCAGTCCACCAACCCGCATTGGTCCAGCGTGGTGGACTATGGACTAAATCACCTTCGTGTTTCAAAGGGAGGCCCGTGCCCCTCGGTGGGGACGTATATGGGCTGGTAAGAAGTACATTTTTAAGGATAATTGAAGCCACTGGTCGACAAGAGTGCACAACACTGGAGAACCTTACCTGTTCAATATTTAAGTTGGTGTCTTAGATTCTTTTAGGTGCTAGAATCATGTTCACGGTAAAACTTTCATAATTAAGCATATTTATTATAAAAATGTTGGGTTTAAAATTACATTTTGCCAGAATTTCGCTCTGCTGATGTATTTAGTGGGTTCAAAGAGAATATAAACAGGTAGATATAACGTAATTTTGACGGATGTCATTAAAAACTTCATTTTCTTAATCTTCTTACGTCAAGATTACATGTAAAATAAGCAAAAATACTACATACTCAAAGAAAATAAGTCATAACGTTTTTTTTAGGCTTTCATACACAAACAATATGTGAACTCGAAAAACTGAGAATGTACCAGCTGCCAACTCTTCCCAGGCATACTCTAGAAACCGGTAAATGGGGCGCGAGAGTTCAGCTGTATTTGTTAGTCTATGTCTATGTATGTTATCTTTGATTACTGTGTAATATGGCGACTATTGTAATGTGAATAGTATTGCAAAAAATTCCAATTAAATACTTACCAGGCTATTACCTGACTTCTCGTTTATTTGCTACAGTATTTTAGGCGAAAGGCTGACAACCTATTACTACTATACTCATTTACCGTCTGTTAACCATCGGAATAAATGTCAAATGTTGCATCAAGTGGTTGCAGATGACGTTCTGCCTACCCCTCAAGGGATTATAGGTGTGGACCAGATAGATAGATAGTGATGTGTCTTTTATTTTTGATTTTGAGGATGTCTTTTTTTTATTGTAATTGATCACTATATCGCTCTTTAATCTCGAGTGATTTATAATAAATCTACGAGGGAGTTATATGAATGACTAGCATCCCGCTCGGGACTTCGTTCCCGTGGGAATTCTTGAAAATTATGTAGCCTATGTTACTCAGGGATAATGTAGCATCCTAGTGGTGTAATAATTTTTCAAATCGATGCAGTAGTTTCGGAGTCTATTCGTTACATACAAAAATACAAATCTTTCCTCTTTATAACATTAATATAGATAAATGATAACCTTTAAAAAGAATAAAATAAAATAAATGAATTCACCTACTTGCTCTTTTACCCGTAACCACTACTTACTCGTGAACATAGCTTTAAAAATTATTTCACCCTTTTTGAAGGCGGGTCAATTGTTGGTTAAAAATATTTTATTAGTCACTCATTTCATTCCCAAAATGTTTGACTTTTGAAAAATCGCGAAACACGTGTCCGTTTATTTGCTTCAAGGTATATCTTGACGAAGTTTCGAGTCAAAATGTCCAAAAAAATGTTTTCTCCATACAAACTTCGAAACCCCGTTTCACCACCTTAGAGGGTGAGTTTCGCAAAATCATTTCTTAGTGCTCATAAGAAACCTCCGTGCCATGAAATCTCTTGATATGTCAGTCAGTTTCTTCTTTTATATATTTAGATAGAGGGATTCTTGACCATAAGCCTAGCCTAGGGGCGGAGATGTGGTCGAGGATGTAGCAAGCTCACCCAGAAGATGCCAATTCACTTAAACTATAAAGAGATTCTGGTTATATAAGCTCGGAAATACGGACGCAGGCAGAGAATTAAGAAATGCACACAGAGGCAGGGAACCTATGGGACCAGTGGCAATTTAGGTTACGAGTGTTTCCGTGCTTCGGAGGGCACGTTAGCTGCCAGTCTCAGCTGTCGTCGATTGACTACAGTCGTTAAACCCAAGTCGGGGGCCATTTGGCGGTTTGAAAACTCTGACTCCAGGGTTAGCCAAGTTTGCCACGCACTTGACTAACCTACACGATAAGAAGAAGAAGAATTCCATTCCTTATAATCCTTACGATAAGCTAGTTTACACGTGTTTTGTACTGCGTTACCTGTAATTAAAAATTAGGTATGTAATTTGATCTGTCAGCGTTTTTTTTACCAGCCCTTATACCTCCCCACCGAGGGGCACGGGCCTCCCTTCGAAACACGAAGGGGATTCAGGCCATAGTCCACCACGCTGGCCCAATGCGGGTTGGTGGACCGCTCGTCTTTTGATAACGAATTTTCTTGGACAGGAAGGTTTCATCACGATGTTTTCCTTCACCATTGAGCAAGTGATAATTAGAAATCTGTACATAAAATCAGAAAAGATGAATGTAGTGGTACAAGCCCGCTCCAGGATTTAAACGCGCAACCTTGCGATTACAGCTTCTAGTTACCTTTAATTCAAAGTAATGTAATTTGATCTGTCGGTGCTGCTGTATCTCATTTGTATGTTTGTGCAGTATTTAGTTTTTAAACCCCCGACAAAAAAGATGGGTGTTGAAAGTTAGACGTGTGCATCTGTGTGTCTGTGTAGCTGTGGCATCGTAGCTCCTGAAAGAATGGACCGATATCGATACGGTTTTTTTATTGGAAAGCTGACGTAATCGAGATGATTCTTAGCTATATTTAATCAAAATTGGTTAAGCCGTTTAAGAGTTATACGCGATGAATGACGGGGATGATAAATTTTTTTTAATTTTCAACCTTCTACAAAGAAGAGTGTTATTTTTATTAAAACCCGGCAAAAAAAAGGGTTGTAAGTTTCACGAGTGTATCTGTGTGTCTGTCTATGGCATCGAGCTCCTAAACTAAACGAATGGACCGATTTCGATACGGTGTTTTTTGTTAGAAAGCTGAAGTAATCGAGATGATTCTAAGCTATGTTTGACCAAAATTGGTTCAGCCATTTAAGGTCTGTATTACAGAACACGACTCAGACTGATCTAAGCAGTCGTCTTTGTCATTTTGATTGTGAAGGAAAGAGACAATCAATACTTAAGTATAGACCAATACTTAAGTATAGATCAAGACTTGAGTCTCCTTCTGTAAAATGAACCTAAGAGTTGTAAGCGAATATCGGGGGTAATACATTTTTAATTTCAGGGGATTGGCAGTGAGGCTTGCCAAGTCGAGTAACAGAAACTTGCTTTTGTTGGAAAAACTAAAGGCTGTTTTTACTAAAGGCTGTTTGTTGTACGCAACATAAACTAAAGGCTGTTTGTTGTACGCAACATATTATTTGTAATTGTATTTTTTATTTTTTTATTATAAGATGGGTTAACTCTTGACCTCAATCTTGACCATAAGGTCAAAGATGAGGTCGACGATGGAGCGAGTTAACCCAGAAAATGCCTGTAAAGGCACTGGTACTCCCACGCACCGACGGAACACAGCAAGCTGTTTGGCGTCGGACTTCAGTAGGAGGGTGGTCGCGAACCAGACGGCCCTTTACAGAGCCTACCACACCGCATGAGACCATAGGACGACACCTCAGATTCAGAAAAAATGAAGTGTCGTTGCCTGGGATGGATTACTAGGAGGCAGGTCTCATTTGTGTTTCCTTAGTCGCCTCTTACGACACCCACGGAAAGAGATGGGGTGGTGTTATTCTCAACCGATCACCACACGGTTAATATGGAGAGTATATAAACTACATGAATAAACTAATATGGAGAGTATTAAATTTGTTAAGTGCTAAATAAGTAATAACAATATTAAATGTAATAAGACAAAGGGCACGGACATCAAGTCTGTGGATGCACAATTGACTGTTTAAAAAAACTTGCTTTTAATGTCTTAGGCAAGTGATAGCCCAGTTGGTAATGAGCCAGACTTGTAATTCGAAGGTCGCGGGTTCAAATCCTGGTGCGGGCCTGTACCACTAAATTTGTCTTTTCGGATTTATGTACGGATTTCTAATTATCACTTGCTCAACGGTGAAGGAAAACTTGATGAAACTCGCCCGTTTAAAAGACGAGCGGTCCACCAACCCGCATTGGGCCAGCGTGGTGGACTATGGCCTAAATCCCCTTCGTGTTTCGAAGGGAGGCCCGTGCCCCTCGGTGGGGACGTATATGGGCTGCTAAGAAGAATGTCTCCTATTTGATTTTAAAAAACATAAATAAAACATGAAAAATATTAAATAAGTTTATTTAATTTTTTCCTACTTACACTAAAAGAACCAGACCAACCTGCCTTTATAAATTAAATTAAAAAATATACTTTACATACTAGTAATTTGATCTTCCTAAAACAATTAAAAAACTATAACCCTACACTTCTAGATTTCGCTAAAAACTCAACAATATGCGGCGCAATACGTTCAGGGTAGCTAACATGCACATCGTGGTTCCCTATTACTCTCCTTATTCTATAGTTTTTTCTAGAATCTTCATCGAATACGAACGATGCGACCTTGTATTCGCCATTTTGGATTGAATCTTCAGCAAGTATGGACAACGTTGGTGTGGTAATAGATGTGTAGAGTTGTTTGAGATATTCTGGCGAGTGAGGCGGCAACGTGATTAATTTTGCTCGCTGGTCGAAGGTGAACCTGTAGAGAAAATATATATTACTAAAGGATCCTTCCTTATTTTCCTATGTTATAAAATAAACCTTTGTATCTTTTTTGTATCTTTATTGTTTTGCTTCTTTTTTATTTTAGTATGTGTTGATTTTGTAAATAATGTGTGTGTTTAAGTGTTACAAATAAATATTTTTATCTATCTATCTATCTTGTGCCAAATTTTAGCTCTCTGGGTTCAAGGGTTTGGACTGGGCGTTAATGAGTCAGTGAGTCAGGACTTAGAATTTTATATATTAGTAGCTTTTTCTCGCGGCTTCGCTCGCGCAAAGAACTCTTTTAGTCACCCTCTTTTAGTTACCTCTTTTAATCACCCTCTTTTAGTGACCCCTTAGGGGATGATTTTAGAAAAATCGTGAAACACGTGTCCGTTTATTTGCTTCAAGGTGTAATCTTGACGAAGTTTCGAGTCAAAATGTCCAAAAAATTGTTTTCTCCACACAAACTTTGAAGGGTTGAATTTCGAAACTTTCTTAGTGCTTGCTTACGTCATAAAATACACCTTTTTGCTTAATTTTAGTTTTCTGGGTGTAAGGGTTTGGGCTGGGTGTTGATGAGTCAGTGAATCAGGACCTCAGCTTTTATATATGGATAAGAAGATGATTGGTTGGGTGAGGCTAAACTCGACGATAGAAAACCTTGATGAATGACTAAAGTGCCAATTTATCACGATCGGTTCCTTGTTTAGGAGGCTAAAACCGTTGATCCCAACTGTTATCCACTGAGGATTTGTTAAATCAAGTTAGAGGCAAATTGACGGTTTATAAACACTAGTACTAAGGTTATGTGTAAGTCAAGTTTGCCACATATTTGATTATACCTTCAGACTTGGTTTAACGTCTGTAGTTAATCGACAACAGCTGGGACTGACGGTTTCACGTAATTTCATGTATGTATTACATGCAGACTTTTCATCAGTTGTAGATTTTCAAAAAATCACAAAAATTACATACCTGAACATTCCTTTCCCTGCCGGCTCTAGTATTCTTTCTAAGGCTGTTTTTGTTGCTTCATCTGTCAACCCTCTGTTCTTCTGCATCATTTCAAATGCCTGTAATTAAAAAACGGTAATTTATTTATTTAAATTGATTTAAAACCGTTGGTAAATGGTAAAGAAGAAAGATTTTGCCACAATAACAAGACAAGCTGGTAAGTATGATGATTAGTTTATCCGTCGACCTCATCTATGACTTTGGTTAAGCTGAAGGCAAGAGTTAACCCTTCTCATAATAAATAAAATAAAATACCTCTCACCTTCTCATACGTATATTTCGGAGCCGTCTCCTTAGGCGACATGAGTTTCTTATACTTCTGGAAGTACGTGACGAAGTACTGCTGGTACCAGCTGGACAGCTGCTCCTGTGAGACTGTCTTGTACGCTGGAGTTGGATCCAGGTCAATGATATGTGACATGCGGCCAGGGAACGTGAGGTTGTAGAGTTTGCCTGTAAGAATTTGTTCACAGTTAATATCTAGTTACCTTAAAACATTAATAAACAGAAACAGAAAATATTTATTTGTATGAATACATCTGTCACACAGATAAAATTCAACCTGCAAGCAGGTGTACAAATATTGACATTATGTCATATGAAATTGGTATACTTATTTGTTATATAATATTCATATTTAGGTAATTATATCTTAGTTTTTTTAATAACGAATAAGTAGAACAGTAGTAGGTAGAAAAGTAGTATACAAGTATTTCACTATTAGAGTTCCTAGCTTGAGGACTTGTGGATGCCTTGTCTGATATACGGCGTTCTAAGGTTCGTATTACAGAACACGACTCAGACTCTAATCTATACTTGAATAGCAGACGTCTTTGTTTTTGATAGTGAGAGAAAGAGACTATCAATACTTAAATATAGATCAAGACTTGAGTCTCCTTCTGTAATACGGGCCTAAGTCTATGTCAAAACTGCATAACCACTCTCTATCGCTGTCCAAACACCTGTAGTTAATGTGTACCTTTATTTATCGCTATTTGTCACTTTTAATATGTATTGTAACACCAAAACATTACTTAATGACCACCCGCATCATCATTTACATCATTAGTACACTTTCGAACCGCTAGATGGCGCTATACGTATTCTAAAACGCGGTATCGAAGTGTTCCGGCCACCAGTTAAGAGTCATCGTAAGATACCTGGTAGTCGATTAGTATCGGAGCTGGTATATAGGCTTCAGTGAGTTACTTTCAAGCTATTGGACGACTCGCTATCCTATACACAGGCGACTATACCTGGATAGTATCGGTACGGTGTCTCTTTCGAAACGCCAACCTTTATTACTCAGGGTCAACCCCCTATACTAAGCGTTCAATCTTTGTAAACGTACTCCAATAAATCTTCGTTTCCCGAGTATCGTCGTTTTCCTCACCTCCTGCTCAACGACACCGTGCTACAGTATATTATTATTTTTATGTGTAAAGTGCGATTATGAGCTAGCTTATAAAACTCACCTAACAAAGTGCCCAAAGAGTGAGCGATGTAAATGAACTGGTTCCATCGGAAGTGGTTGGCCACAATGTTGATGGAGAAGACCAGGTCATACGCGCCCATCATCAGACCGGGTGGTAAATGGTCTGACTTCCCATTGCCTGGTAGCTCCATTGCTGTGAGGGTAAAAGTTACATTTAGATTATGATTACATACATCATTTCATTACATGTGCTCACGCCTGTAATCCCATACGGGGCAGGCAGAGCACCAGTGGTTCAAAACCACTTTATGTCACGTTTGACATAAATTCTGTGGGTTATTAGATGAAAGATGATGTATAGTGGTGAGAGGTTGTCAGCCTTTCGCCTACAATACAGCAAAACCCTCGCGTCCCTATTACAGACTTTTACTGTATGCCTGGAAAGAGTTGGCAACTGGTACATTTTAAGTTTTTCTTTTACTCCCAGTCCAGCGTGGAAGTATATTATGATTTAGTTCATAATTTTATTATAATTTGCAAATCAGGAGCATAGTTAACCTTCAAAATAATATAACGTCAATATCAATTACATGTCATAGTTACATACATCGGCAAGAAATTTTACTAAATGCTAATCATTTAGTATTTCTTAATCACATTATCTCATCTCATTATACTTACTGTGAATTTACAAATTACTGCTAACTTGAATTTAAATTTTTAAAGATCATAACTAAATCATTTAATTGACTAATAAGAAAGATCAAAACTAAACAATCGAGACTTGGCTCTTTTTACCCACAAGATGTTTTGAATTGAGTTAAATTGCGCTTACCAATGTAGTAGTAGTTCCTAGGCAGCATTTGAACTAGAGGTCTGAAGCAAGCAGCAGAGTCGACCTGCCCGTGGCACAGCAAAACTGGGGGATCGCTACAATTGCCCCATGCTATCACTAGAAAAATAAAATTTTGTAAGTTAAACAGTTACACCAGAAAGCTTAATTCATTCATTCTGATAATGAAACTGCACTTCATCAGTACTAAAACTGAAGTAGGTAAATAAAAACTTATTTCTAGCTTGCTAAAAAGTATACTTTACAACCTCTGAAGTTCAAAACACATAGGTACCTATTACAGAACGCCCCACTCAGACTCTGATCTTTATTTGAGTAGCAGTCATTTTTAGAATAGAATAGAATAGAATAGAAATAATTAATTGTCTCCACACCATACACATAGTTACAAATAACATGCAAACAAAAAAATAACAAAATCTAAATGTACTAAACCTATTTAACATAATGTGTCTTAATCTAGGTTGCGGATCACTATGTGCATGCCGCAGTGAGTCAAAAGGTTATAACTCAGTGCGGTCAAACACTGATTTTCAGTTATAACCTACGAGATTTAATGAAAATAAAAATATGAAGAAGTGATGGATGTATGAAATTGTCATCTTGAAAATAAGAGAAAGAGACAGTCAATACTTAAGCATAAATTAAGACTTGAGTCTCCTTCTGTAAAACGAGCTATAGATTTCTAATTGAAATAACTCTAAAATTGATAATTTTGAATCAGCCCCGACATTCATCGCTTATAATTATAACTCTTAAACGGCTAAACCAATTTTGATCAAATATAGTTAAGAACCATCTCGATTACGTCAGCGTTCAAACAAAAAAACTAATCAAAATCGGTCTATTTGTTTAGAAGCTACGACGCCACAGACAGTCACACAGAAACACGCGTCAAACTCATAACATCCTTCTTTTTTGTATGGGGTTAAAAATTGAGAAATAGAACACCTGGGTCTCTCTCAAAAAAGTGGCACCGTAACCTGCCGTACAGTTTTTGATTAGAAAAGTATGAATTTTTGAGTTTTTTAAACTAAATGTTATATTAAAATGTTGTATCGAGTCTTTTTACATAGAGGCCAGCTATTTTAATGGCAATAAAATTAATATTTCTTGAGCAGTAAAAGTTTGTAATACCAGTTTCCCATCAACCTGCCGTGTCCTTACGCGACTTACATCGATTTAAAATCAATTTGACTGAATTAATAAAGTGATTTCTTCTGTTCTGTCCACTTTAATTGAAAGATAGTGAACTAAACATTGTTGTTTTGTAAATTATGGCTCATATTTATAAGTAAGTACTAAATTAACTTAAGTTAAACTTTGTCCGGCGTTATTGTGTCATCAACCTGTCGCCGTGAACACACACTCGTACCACTCACACTATTGCAATTTAAACCACTTTCCTCCCATGTAACAACGCACTAAGTCACTGGCTACGCATCAAAGGTGAAACACGTGTCCATTGTTGCCAAATTTTCAAGCTACCAGCAACGATCTGTCTGGATCTGGGTTTTGTAACAGGTATGTTATATTTATCCTGTGCACGATATTTTTTCAAATTGAGTCGTTTATTTAATGTGACTAAGTTGTATTCCTTCTTCAATTAGCCTATTTTCAGATAACGGTTTCTCCAGCTCAGTACAACAAAGGGTTTAGTAATAATAATTATTTTTCAGCTGATTCTCATTACTCTGTACCTATTTAACCTGCCTTGTTATGACAGGTGAAAGAGAAACTAGACAGTTGAATGAGAAACTAGTCAGATTACTATGAAAGTTGTTGATATTCTTTGTTATTTAGTACTTTCGAGTATGTTAACCAAATACCTTAACTTTTTGATTAAATCTAAAAGCTTTTTTAATCAGTATAAAAAACGTTCTTCCTTAAAATAATAGTTTATTTCATTTTGTATATTAAGGAGACTGGGCGGGTGCGTCTCCAGTGTTGTAAAGGTTGTGCCATATGTCATTCTAAAGGCCATACTAATAGCTTCATTTCATAATCTGACACCAACAACTAGACTCGTGCAGGGAAGTAACTATAAACCATTTTATTGTAACTGACCGCATTTTGATTCCATTATTTTGATCCATTGCCAGTGGCGTGTAAGGTTGTAATATATTTCCTTTTGGAAGATCATAACAATGACTTTATTTTATTAAATGACACTTAAATCGAGTATCGTACAGGGAATGAAGTATGAATCATTTTAACAGTTTTTTAAACTTTCGCGATCTGAACACATAATTCAATTATAAACCAAGTCAGAATTCGCGTGTGACCCGGTTTATAAATGAATTATGAACCATTTTACCGTAAACTGACTTTTGAACCGATATCAGTCAGTGGAGTATAAAGTAGTGACATGTCATTTTAAAGGTTATAATAGGCATAAATTAATTTATTTCACCTACAAGCTCATAACTATAATGCCATTTTGATATATGACAGTAATAATGAAACACGTGCAGAGAATGAACTATGAACCTTTTATCGTATACTGACCGGATTTAAATTCTATTATTTTGATCCGTTGCCAGTGTTGCATAAGGGTGTGACTTGCGAGTAGGTATCATACCTATAGTTTTATTTTATGGTTTGAAACCATCAATCAGACTCGTGCAGGGAATTAACTATGAACCATTATATCGTAAACTGACTTTTGACCCGATATCAGTAGTGTATAAGGTCGTGACATATGTCATTTTAAAAGTCATGACAAAAACTTAATTTTATTAAATGACACTAACAAAGAGACTCGTGCAGGGAATGATATATGAATAATTTTATCGTATACTGATTCGATATTCATTCTTATTCTGTATACGACTGTATCCGATTCATAGTTAATTCTCTGCACAAGTTTCGTTCTTGGTGTTTTAGCATAAAATGAAGCTATTTTTATGACCTTTAAAATGACATATAACCCAACCTTATACACCACTGAAAACCGAACAAAATACATATATGGAAACTTGTGCAGAGAATGAACTATGAATCGGATTCAGTCGTATACAGAATACATTTTTATTATTATACTTTTATCCGCCAGCAGTGGTTTATAAGATTGTTGCGAATTTCATTCTAAACTTCATAAAAATAGCTTTTTTTTATTCAATGACACAAACGACGTGACTGGTGAAGGCAATGAACTGAAAAACTATGGGACCTTCAAATGACATATGTCATAACCTTATACACCACTGGCAACGGATCAACGTCATCATCATCATAGGCCTTGAATTGAATATCTTTAACAGACTATATAAACAGTCGATTGAAGACGTTTTTTTTGGTGACTAAAAAGTCCTATGCGGGAACGAGAAAGTCTCTCGCAATATGTACAGGGGAAGTCACCGGTTACTGGCATGGCTTGGTTTTGATGCCTTTTAATGCTTTTGTTCCTGAGTGTTTGGAACCAAGATTCGTCGTGCAATTTCCGCCCATCCACAACTCTCTCGCGTCATTGATCTCTGCCTGCTGCGAGCTCTTCCCATGTATGGTGTTTTATACCGAAAGCACTCATGTCCCGCTTGACTCAATCTTTAAAGCGCAGCAACGGTCTGCCAACTCCTCTCTTTGCATGCGCGACTTCACGGCGTGGCATACGAGATGGCTCCATCCGGTACTTATGCCCCAGCCAGCGCAGGCGGCTCTGCTTAAGTAGTGCCGTATAGCTAGGCAGCTGTGTAATTTCCAAAACCCTCTTATTCGTAACCCTGTCTTCCCAAGTTATGCCTAGGATTTTATGAAGACAGCGCATATGGAAGCTGTTGAGTTGCCGTTCTTGCCTCGCATAGGTAGTCCATGTCACAGCTCCATACAAGAGTATACTCAAGATACATGCCTGATACACGATCATCTTGGTTTTAGTTGTGAGATGTTTGTTACAACATACTCTTGTATGGAACTTTCCGAACATAGTTGCTGCTTTGCCGATACGGGTGTGGATCTCTGCGTTGAGCGAGAGATTGTTCGCCACCGCAGAACCCAGGTAGCAAAACTGTCCACTACTTCTAGGCTCCCCTACGAGTCTACGAGTCTGATTGTCGTCCAACGAAATAGTCGGCACTTCTGCACTGCCTTGTACCATAACAACTATCTTTTTGGCATTTATTTTCATGGAAAACATTTTGCAAGCTTTCAAAAATTTGTCCAATAGTGTCTGAAGCTCGTAGGCTGTGACGGCGACGAAAGTTGCGTCATCGGCAAAGAGAAGACCGTCAATAAATAAGTCCTCGCGATTGCGTTTGGACTTGAGTAGGGCAGAATTGAACAATTTTCCATCGTTTCTCATATGCAAATGAATACCCTGTTATATCAAAATATATAAAAATATATAAGTCATATATCAAAATGGTATTATAATTATGAGCTTGTAGGTGACATATATTAATATAAGCCTATTATATAACCTTTAAAATGACATATGTCACTACTTTATACACCACTGACTGATATCGGTTCAAAAGTCAGTTTACGGTAAAATGGTTCATAATTTAGCTATAAACCGGGCCAGAATTCGCGTATATATTATGTTTATTATGTCGGGATCAAACGTAAAATATAATATACACGTGAATTCTGAATTGGTTTATAATTGAATTATGTGTTCAAATGGCGAAAGTTTAAAGTGTTAAAATGGTTCATACTTCATTCCCTGTACGATACTTGTTTTAAGTATCATTTAATAAAATAAAGTCATTGTTATGACCTTCCAAAATGAAATATATTACAACCTTACACGCCACTGGCAATGGATCAAAATAATGGAATCAAAATGCGGTTAGTTACGATAAAATGGTTTATAGTTACTTCCCTGCCCGAGTCTGGTTGTTGGTGTCAAATTATGAAATGAAGCTATTGTTATGCTTTAAAATTACATATAACACAACCTTTACAAGACTGGAGACGCACCCGCCCAGTCTCCTTTACATACAAAAAATAAAGACAGTAAAATGGTTCCTATTGATAACAATGCTCTTTATTACATAATACTTGACCTCTATATTATTTTTATACTTATAACCATAAAACATTATAAAACAATTGATGCAAACCCGTAAAATATTTTCAGAAAAAGCTTCCTTATCAAGCTGTTTAGTATATAAATATCTTATTGCCTATTCTTAGTATATAATCACATTAACCTGTGCCCGTTTCTCAATTAACCTGTATGATACCTCATTCACCTGTCCACCTATTTTTTCTGCGTACTCTCAAAGGCACAATTCTTTAAAAAACCTGTTCCCTCTTAGATATTTATATTAAAGAGGGGGAATACATTTTTTTTATATAATCAAATACGTTATTCTCATACTTTTTTGAAAATGTGCAAAAAAATTCAGGCCGTGCCACTTTTTTGAGAGAGACCCACCTAATAATGGTATTCGTGTGAAATAAAGACAACCAGAATTTCCAAAAAAAGATCATGAACACTATATTAACACTAATAAAAATACTTACAAGCTATTCTTCCCCAAGGGGCTTCGATGTACCACTCCTTTTCATATAACTCTTCAGTTTTCGACTTGATCATCATTTTTCAGATTTATTTTGAGATTCAATCGATACGTAAAAACACTCAGTTGCAGAACTTGACTGGGTGCACTGCCGCGTAGCTCAGATCACTTTTATTTAATTTGGTTGAGACCAAAATATTTTTAATAAGATTAGGTACAATTATATTTCTTATGATTACATTAATATTAAAATAAATACTGTGTTAGCTCTGCCATCGGCAACCGATTGGAGAAAACTGATCTTTAAGTGTAAACTCGAATGATTATAAATATCTTAGTATCCGGAATGAGTATTATAGTATAATATACATTTATCAGTAATTGTTTACTGTCGTTATCAGTAAGGGACAGAGTCCAGCATGATTGGAGTATCCTTTCTGCAAAATGTTTTATGACTAATAAAATTTGACTGATAACGCGGTCCGTAAGATCATTTATGGAGAATTGCGGTGACAGCCTAGTTGGTAATCAGCCAGACTTGTAATCCTGGTGCGGGCCTGTACCACTAAATTCGTCTTTTCGGATTTTGTACAGATTTCTAATTAATTATCACTTGCTCAGCGGTGAAGGAAAACAACGTGATGAAACCCGCACGTCTAAGAAAAAATCGTTTTCGAAAGACGAGCGGTCCACCAACCCGCATTGGGCCAGCGTGGTGGACTATGGCCGAAATCCCCTTCGTGTTTCGAAGGGAGGCCCCGTGCCCCACGGTGGGGACGTATAAGAAGATGGAGACTAAGCGCTAAGGAATGTAATTCACTGCCTGCGTCTGTATTTCCGGACTCACAATCCTAATCCCTTTCAAGTCGAGTGAATATGAATGAATGAATGAAACTTTATTTGGGAGACAGGAATTTTTCCTAAAATCATAACAGTGCCACCCAAAAAGGCGCTGGCTCAGCATTTGCTACAGCGGCGAGGCTGTAGCGCTGATATTCTGCCAGTACCAGAAATAAAAAATACTTAATACAATAAAATAAAATAAACAAAACAAAAAGAGATAAACTTCTGAAAAAAATAAATCCAAGCAATTCTGAGTTTTCACTTAAATTCATCAGAAACATAATTAGGTAAAAAATTTGAAAAGTGTAACTGTGACGTGTGACCGGTGTGTGTATCTACGAATAGGTATCTTCTGGGTGAGTTTGCTACATCCTCGACCACATCTTCACCCCTGGCTAGATTGTGATCAAGAGCGAACCCATTATCCATAAAAAAATTAACACCCGAAAAAAAGGAGAGGGTTGTTATGAGTTGTCGTGTGAATCTGTTTGTCTGCCTGTGTTACTTACCCTATACTATATACGCGACCTATTTGATTGATAAATGACGTAACAACTAAGAAATGTTCCAGTTATTAAATAACTGAATAATTATCTATGTCTGGGTTGATATCGTTTGTCCATTGATTGACATATTAATGTCAAAGTCCAAAGTCGAACGTCCAAACAATGTCAAATGTCAAAGTCCAAAGTCGAACGTCAAGTGAGGACGTCTGACATTAGTGTTTACCGTAGAAATGGGAGTCGATGTAGGAGTCGGCTTAGAAAACGAGAGGTACCGAGGTTGATCCCCAGAGGGTTTAAATTTGTTTTACATTGCTTCAAAACCCTATTGAAAATCACTTTGTCCAAAAGCAATGTATGACTGAGATAATCAACTTTATTGTCTTGAATAACCTCCCAAGTTACCCCGTATTCAAGGTGCGAAGTCATTTTCCCCACACAGGGGTACAGGCCTTAGTCTACCACGCTGGCCCGATGCGGGTTGGTGGACCGCTCGTCTTTCGATTTTTAGACGGGCGGGTTTCATCACGATGTTTTCCTTCACCGTTGAGCAAGTGATAATTAATTAGAAATCCGTAGGTATATAAATACGAAAAGACGAATTTAGTGGTACAGGGCCCGTACCAGGATTTGAACTCGTGACCTTCCGATTACAAGTCTGACTCATTACCAATGGGCCAACCTGTTAGATATTTATTTATTTCTACAGCAGTTTATTAAATAGAAACAAAAGAAATGCTTTGTACTAAGATATACATATAATTCAGGAACTTTAGCATTTGGCTAAGGAAAAATTCCAACCAAGCTGAAAATTTGTGTACATGTACCTTTTAGCTTCCTGAATAACCTCTGAAAAGTCCCAAGAGTCGAGGCGTGGGCATAACTTTTGACAGCTAAAAAACGTCGAAAAAGTGATACTTTTCCTGTTTTTTGCTAATATCTTTGTTCCTGTTTTTCCTACCACTATGAAGTGTTCTAATAAAAGAAAGAATGAAAAATTCTTTACAAAAAAGCTTATGAAAGTTCATCGATAAAATCAGTAATTTCCATGGAAAAAGGTGGGAAACATCGGATTGAGTTTCAATACGTCACGTTACAGAATCACGCCCCTGATTACTTATTTTTGACCTTAATAACCTTATAATTGTTAATCTATTAGGCAATTTGTGATAAATATTATAAATGCGAAATTTTGTGAGGATGTATGGATGGATGGGTGTTTGTTACTCTTTCACGCTCAAACGGCTGGACCAATTTTGATAAAATTTGATATGGAGGTAGCTGACACCCTGGATAACCACATAGGCTATATAATTTTTCCTAAATTCATACGGAAACGAAGTCCCGGGCGTAAAGCTACTTTATGATTAATCTAACAGTACAGTACTTGGATTTACTACTTATTAATTCTTTAAAAAGTTTTTAAGACAGTATATTTAATGTTTTGAAATAACCTTTTTACTGTTTTCTGCTGTTTTGTTGTTTTTTGGGGTGATCATGAAAATACACTAAATCATCCATGTAAATGTTTAGCGGAATTTCAATGCTCGATTACGTAAAAACTATTACTGTAAGCAATAAACTTTGTATCACCGTTTTTGTAGAAAATTCTCCATTCTTTATTTCATTAGTAAAACTCATAGCGGTAAGATCGACAGGAACGAAGATACAGGCAAAAAACCGAAAAAGGGTAACTTTTTTCACCGTTTTTTGGCTGTCAAAAGTTATGCCCACTCTTGAGCGCTTGGGACTTTCTAGAGGTTATTTGGGAAGCTTAAAGGTACGTGTACACAAATTTTCAGCTTGGTTGGAATTTTTTCGTAGTTTTGCCAATAGATATCGGTAGATTATTCATATCCGTTACGGATATACCTACCTATGTATATGTCTTTGTATCACTTTATTTATATCCGTTTAAAACTGCACTTAGATTTAAATATAGTTTAATCCGTAGGTAATCCTTTTAATCAATGTTGGTAGGTACACAGAAACTGATAGGTACTTCCTGACGATTTAATAAATTATTTAAACAATGGAGTTGCTGGAGCTTTGCTATCTTTTCAAAAGGATTTTAAAAATTGGTATTAACCATTTTAGCGCCAAGAGTTTTCGTCGAAAACGCCCACCACACGCCACGACATAAAAAAATTGATTTTTTTTTATGTCGTGGCGTATGGCGAAGGCTTGGTGAACGATATTAAAGTTAAAAAATATTTTTTTTTTTGTCTGATATATCAGAAATTGGCGGCGAGGGCACGAAACTTAAACGTCTGATATATCAGACATTGGCGCTGAAAAGGTTAAATAAAATAGGAATCTTTTTAAAATATTTGAATGCGGTTTTCACTTAGGTATAATTTGGTTTACATTATGCCTTTTTTATGTTTGTGCCATTTTAATTAAGAGTTAAGTGTTACTTATTGGTGATCTATAAAAAGTACTAACATTCCGCTCGGGACTTCGTTCCCGTGGGAATTCGGGAAAATTATGTAGCCTATGGGATAATGTAGCATCCTAATGGTGAAATAATTTTTGAAATCGGTTCAGTACTTAGGTATTCGTTACATACATACAAAACTACAAATCTTTCCTCTTTTATAATATTACTAGCATCCCGCTCGAGACCTCGTTCCCGTGGGAATTTGGGAAAATTATGCATTCTATGTTACTCAGGGATAATGTAGCATCCTAATGGTGAAAGATTTTTTCAAATCGGTCCAGTAGTTTCGGAGCCTATTCATTACATACAAAAATACAAACATACAATAATTCAAATCTTTCCTCTTTATAATACCTATTAGTATAGAAATACAAATTTTCATGAAACATGGCTAAGAACACTCGGGATAACATTATCTATGACACTGGAGCTATCTAGATCTAGGAGCTACGATACCCCAGATACGCAGACAGAACAGAACAGTATCTTCTAAGTAGTCTGTGCAGACAGACACGTTAAACTTATAACACCCCCCTCTTTTTGCGTCGGGGGTTAAAAATGAAGTAAAGTGAAAGTTGAACATGATTTTTGTTTGCCAAAACTGATTGTTTGTAAGCTCCCCAAATAAAATAAAATTATTATAACTGCAAAGTTTATAAAAAGGATGGATTGTTACTCCTTCACGCAAAAACTATGGGATGGATTCTGGTGAAACTTTCTACATAGTAATATAGGTTAGACATCATTCTAAACATATTTTCCCACGGGAACGAAGTTCCGGGCCGAAAGCTAGTTGAGAATAAAACAGCATATAAAATGATAAAGACTCCATTGGCAACTCATAAATCTATAATACCTTAATACGACACGGATGTAAAATAGCGTCATTTATAATCTTTTTATTACGTGTTTCATTGTATTGCGGATAACAAGATATCGTCTGCATGAAAAACGTCAATAACTTTCGTGACAATCACCATCATATCATACTATAAGAAGTATTATTAATAAACAAAGTCCCCCGCCGCGTCTGCCTGTCTGAACGCGATAATCTCAAAAAGACCTTATACTGTACGGACTTTTATACTGAAAATTAGTTCTTTACGACATACGTGCGGTAAATAATGAATAACGAGTGGGCACAAAAACACGAGCAAATATGACCATTTTAGTAAAAAAGGGGTTTTTCGAAAACCGATAGTGTGACTGCTGCGGTACGGTTTAGACTATTACATCTTGCTCCAATTTATTTATTTATTTATCGTAAAAAAAATGATTTTTGTGTCCAATTGTCCAGTCTCTTGCACGGTGGAGCCAAAAAGCCGTTGAGCTGTCTACAATTGGACAGGGCGTACGCAGACATGTCAAGCCAGGTATCAAGAAATAGGTAGGTATAGGGACGGACAATAATTGCAAGTCAGCGAGTTGCATTTCATGGTATGGTAACGCATAATGCCGAATTGACCAAGGTGGCAATTTGTCACGAGTGTTTCCGTGCTTTCGGAGGGCACGTTAAGATGGCGGTCCCGGCTGTTGTCAATTGACAATTGACTTTAGTCGTTAAAATCAAGTCAGAGGCCATTGTGCGGTTTGGAAATTCTGACACCAAGGCTAGACAAGTTCGCCATACACCTACTTGACTTACCTGTACGATAAGAAGTTGAATTTAAATGCTGCACCCTCAAAGGCCCAAACTAAGATTTTCTTTTGTGTCGTGGGACCCTGCGAAAGCACATGACCCGAGAACAAACATTTGCTTTTTACACAAATATTTGTACCGACACCGACTTGGAATCTTACCCAAGCCAGCACCCGTATTCTACACCATACGATTCGACACGGACGCTCGGAAAGTCTCAGTGCATCCCTCTTGAGCTATTTAGATGACAGTGACGGATATAGTCTTGTCATGATATAGAATAAGGGTGCAGGACCTATTAAAAGGCAGCGCCACTACCACTCGACCATACTGATGGCTGTCACAATTTTTTGAAATATTTTTTAGTCTTAACCCTTTTAGCGCCAAGAGTTTTCGTCAAAAACGCCCACCACACGCCACATCAAAAATTTTTTTTTATGTCGTGGCGTATGGCGATTGCTTGGTGAACGATATTAAAGTAAAAAAAATTTTTTTTTGTCTGATACTTATATCAGACTTTGGCGGTGAGGGCACGAAACTTAAACGTCTGATATATCAGACTTTGGCGGTGAAAAGGTTAAAACAAGTCCTTTTGGCAGCGGCCGTCAATTAGCGTAATTTTTGCCCTTGCGTTATGCTATTTTACCCAAATCTAATTGGTAAATAAAATCTTAAATTACTAGAGGATTTTAACTTTGTTACCGTGTGAATTTTGTAAAGTCCTTCCTATCTATACCGTTTGGCGTTGATGAATCAGTGAGTCAGGACATTTTCCACATTAAGAAGATTGATTAAAAAGCAATTAAGTAAAAAACATTCATAATTTATTTGTGAAAAAATTAACTAATTTTTATCTTCCACCATACGACATAAATACATATAATTCAATTTACTTAAACATAAGTAGGACGGTAAGTATCAAAATACTAGTCTTAAGTACAACTTGCAGTGTGGGTCACGAATAGCACCACCCCATTTCTTTCTGTTGATGTCTTAAAAAGTTTTATTGAAATTACACTACTATTATAAAACTAGTGAAAAGAGGTCGTATACTCAAAAATCCACACTAAGGCCAATGTTACAGAAGGAGATTCAAATCTTGTTTTATACTTAAGTATTGATTCTCTCTTTCTCTCACTATCAAAACGATAAAGATTGCTACTCAAGTATAAATCAGAGTCTGAGTCGCATTCTGTAATACGGATCCGAAACCTAGGCATAATATCTTTACAAAAATCAATGTCGAAAGGAAATTAGAAAGGAAAACTTAGTGTGAGCTTATGAATATGTGGCTTTAAGCGGGCTGGTGCTATCCATAACCACCCATCCCTATAACCTACATCTGTAATATAAATAGTAATTTAGCCTTTAGCAGGGTGGTGCGATTTGCAACCACCCGTTACAATTGTAATAATTACTTTATAACTTAGTCAAATGTGGAATTAGAACCACATGACATTCTGCCTACCCTGAGACGGATTATAAGCGTGCGTTTATGGATAACTTAGCCTTAGCAGGGTAGTGCAGGTGCAATCTATAACCACCCATATTATAACCTATAGTTGTAATAATTACAACCATAACTCAGTCTTATCAGGGTGGTGTAATCCATAACCAACCATCCCTATAACCTGCAGTTGTAATAATCACAACCATAACTTAGCCTTACCAAGGTGGTGCAATCCATAACCACCCCACCTCTATAACCTACAGCTGTGATACTTACAATCATAACTTAGCCTTACTATCCAAACCGTCTAACCCATACAACAAAAAAGTACTAACATACGGCGCAACTCTTTCCGGGTGAACTACATGTACATCATGTTTTCCTTCAATCTTCCTAACTCTATAAGCCTCACCGTCCTCTAAGAGAAATGGCGTGTTATTGAATAGACTTCTTTTGATGGAATTGTCCGCGATGACACCTAAGGTAGACGTTTTTGTTGCTGTGAACACTTGTTTTATTAGGTCGTGGGTGAATGGGGGACGGAGAATGTGCTTCATTCGTTGGTCATAGGTGAACCTAGAAAAAAAATAAGCTAAATAAATTATACCTTTCATTGGCCAGTCGCTGATCTCAACCGGTCAGTGAGGCCAAGCAACGTAAACAGAGGCAAGGAACCTGATGGGTGAGTAAAGTGGCAATTTATCACGAGCGTTTCCGTGCTTCGGAGAGCACGTTAAGCTTTTGGTCCCGGTTGTTGTCGATTGACTACAGTCGTTAAAATCAAGTCAGAGGCAATTGTGCGGGTTGAAAACTCTGGTTAGCCAAGTACAAGGATTAGCCAAGTTCGCCACACACTTGACTATACCTACACGATAAGAAGAAGATTGGTAATTTACCTCATAAAAAACAAGTCGAATTAGTGGAAGAATCATGTATTTAATTGGTAATTTACCTTATAAATAAACAAGTGGAAATAGGGTAAGAATCATATTTTAATTGGTAATTTACCTTATAAATAAACAAGTGGAATTAGGGTAAGAATCGTATCTTTAATTGGTAATTTACCTTTTAAATAAACAAGTGGAAATAGGGTAAGAATCATGTATTTAATTGGTAATTTACCTTATAAATAAACAAGTGGAAATAGGGTAAGAATCATGTATTTAATTGGTAATTTACCTTACAAATAAACAAGTGGAATTAGAGTAAGAATCGTATCTTTAATTGGTAATTTACCTTTTAAATAAACAAGTGGAAATAGGGTAAGAATCATGTATTTAATTGGTAATTTACCTTATAAATAAACAAGTGGAAATAGGGTAATAATCATGTATTTAATTGGTAATTTACCTTACAAATAAACAAGTGGAAATAGGGTAAGAATCATATGTTTAATTTGTAATTTACCTTATAAATAAACAAGTGGAAATAGTGTAAGAATCGTGTATTTAATTGGTAATTTACCTTTTAAATAAACAAGTGGAAATAGGGTAAGAATCATGTATTTAATTGGTAATTTACCTTACAAATAAACAAGTGGAAATAGGGTAAGAATCATATCTTTCATTGGTAATTTACCTTATAAATAAACAAGTGGAAATAGGGTAAGAATCATGTCTTTGATTGGTAATTTACCTTATAAATTAACAAGTGGAATAAGGGTAAGAATCATGTCTGTCTTTGGTAATTTACCTTATAAATAAACAAGTGGAACTAGTGAAATAATTATGTATTTTATGGGTAATTCACCTTATAAATAAACAAGGGGAACTAGTGGAAAAGTCATACCTTTCATTGGTACTTTACCTTATAAATCCAGGGCCGGCAGGCTCAGACCAGCGCTCGATGGTGGCCCGGGCCGTTTCTGGAGTCAGACTCCGGTTGGACTTCACTCTTTCTATCGCCTAAAAACAATTTATCAGGTTTCCCTATTAATACTATAAATGCGAAAATAACTCTGTCTTTGGTAAAGAGATAGATTAGACGTTGGGAAAGGACATAGGCTACATTTTAGCCCACAGCTGTGCACGATATAACCTGTAGTCTTTGCAGGCGGAAAGACAGTGACAAATAAAAAAAAATGAAAATAAAATAAATAAATTGTTTATTCATTTACAAAAGAAGGCATACATGATTAGCATTAGAGACTACAAAAATATTTAAAAAATAAAAGCAAACTTAACTAATTAATTAGGTATACGCCTGAACTAGGTGAAACCTGTGTTACAGGCAATATACGATGGTACATAAGCTAAATCCAATTTATTTCTGAGTACAAATACCTATTATATGACTAATGCATATAGGATGCGTGCATATGTAAAATGTTTATTTCAATAACTTATTGGTTTACAAATAAAATATTTTTAATTATTAGTAACTAGTAACGGGCGGCTCCGCCCGCGCGGACTACAGGTTATATCGTGCCCAGCAGTGGGATAAAATGTAGCCTATGTTCTTTCACAACGTTTAATCTATCTCTGTACCAAATTTCATCAAAATCGGTTCAGTAGTTTAGGCGTGAAAGACGGACAGACAGACAGAGTTACTTTCGCATTTATAATATTAGTAAGGATTTAGGATACATTATTATTCTATAGTTTCATTAACTTCCATGCTGGACTGGGTGTAAAATAAAAACATAGAATGTGCCAGCTGCCTCCTCTTCCCAGACATACTGTAAATGTCAATTAGTGGAACGCGAGGGTTTTGTATTATGGTCGAAAGGTTAACAACCTCTCACAACTTACATCATATTTTCATCTTAAAACACTTTGAATTTATGTCAAACGTGGCATCAAGTGATTTTAAAACCACTGTTGCTCTGCCTACCCCAATAAGGACTAAAGATGTGAGCATATGTATAGATTTTGCCGTGTGGTGATCGGTTCAGAATAACACCACCTCATCTCTTTCCGTGGGTGTCGTAAGAGGCGACTAAGGAAACACAAATGAGACCTGCCTCCTAGTAATCCATCCCAGGCAACGACACTTCATTTTTTTCTGAATCTGAGGTGTCGTCCTATGGTCTCATGCGGTGTGGTAGGCTCTGTGAAGGGCCGTCTGGTTCAGTACCACCCTCCTACCGAAGTCCGACGCCAAACAGCTTGCTGTGTTCCGTCGGTGCGTAGGAGTACCAGTGCCTTATAGGCATTTTCTGGGTTAACTCGCTCCATCGTCGACCTCATCTATGACCTTGGTCAAAAGTTAACCCATCTTATAATAAATAAAAAAATATGTAAGTTTCATTAAAATCATTTCAGTATTTTTTCCGATAAAAGGGTAAGAAATATCCATCCTTTCATCGAAATATATAAAACAAAGTTGTGTTAGTTACACCACTTAGTTACACACATACCTAGGTAACACTGAAAATTTTTAGAAAATGAAAAACGGCTTAATGTAGAAAGTTGCCAATACTTTTATTGTTTTTCGAAGTAATATCCGTTCCTCTCTACACATCGTCGCATTCGATGGAACCACTGAGAAAAGCAGTGGGCCCATTCTTCCTTAGGAGTCTCTTCTATGGCATTTTCGTACGCTTTCACCGCATCTTCAGGGCTCGTAAAGCGAATACCTCGAATTTTATCTTTAGTTCTTGGGAATAAATAATAGTCGCAGGGCGCCAGGTCAGGACTGTATGGCGGATGACTCATTATCTCGACACCTGCCATAGTCAAATATTCAACAGTCCGTTTTGCGGAGTGCGCTGAAGCATTGTCGTGGTGAAGGAGGATCCTGCTTCGAGGGCGCTGCTGTCGAATTTTTTCCAAGACAACAGGCAAACAGCGATTGACATACCAGTCTGCAGTAACTGTCCTTCCATCTTCTAGCACAACTGTCGCGAAATGACCTTTCCGACCAAAGAATGAGGCAATCATCTTTTTTCCTTGACTTCTTCCTTTCTTTACCTTAGTTGGCCGATCCTCGAAAGGAAACACCCACTGAGCTGATTGTCTTTTGGTTTCGGGTTCGTAGCAATATATCCAGGTTTCATCACCTGTGACGATGTCAATAACAGCATTTGAGTCACCGCCGTTGAACTTATTTAACATTTGGCGACACCAGTCCATGCGAATGTGTTTCTGGTCGTCGGTTAAAGTATGGGGAATCCATCTGGCACAAAGCTTCCTGACGCCTAAATGTTCGTGTAATATTTTTTGAACTTGACTCATACCAATGCCTAGGCTTGCCCGTATCTGCTGATAGGTCACTCTCTTATCTTCCTCTATCATGCGTCGCACAGCACTGATGTTATCTTCAGTAGTCTCTGTTAAAGGACGTCCCTCACGCGGATCATCATTGAGATTGCTACGTCCACGCTTAAACTCGTTAAGGCGGTTGCTGAGGTGTCATTTTCATACAACACGTTTCACCAATACACGCCGGACTGAAAGTATATCAGATTCTCCAAACTACTTTGAAAAATTGTTTAAAAAATCTAGTTTTCGGCAACCGAATAAAATTATTAATAAATCAAACCATTTTTAAATTATAAGTCTTCGAAATTATTAAAATTTTTGCCTAGCTTCTGTTTGTGTGCGTTACATTTACAGAAATTGACAGATACATAGATAGGAAATGTTTCCCGCCATACATAACCTGGCCGTTCTGAGACGTGATACTGTTTAAATTTGTTTCATAAAAATTTATGTATAATGAGTTAAATATCGCATTATTTTAATTAAATTTAAATTCAAGGTAACATATATATTACAAAAACTACTTAGAAACGCTTATACTTATTTATTTTCATTTTTTTACAAGGCTTTATCCGAAATGTATAGTTTTCAAACGCATTTTGATTAATGTCACAGATTATGAAATGTGTCAAGTTGTCATTGATTTGTTTGTTACTCAGATTAATGAAATCCATGGATTTCATTAATCTGAGGTTTGTTATGATTATAATTTTTGTAGATTTTGTATTTCCTCTAATTTGAGAATGGTACAAATGGTTGTTCATAAGAACGTCCGATTGCCATTAAATTGAACTAAGCAAATCACCTAACAGCTTACGCGTGACCGAGGCCGAATCCCAAGCTGTCTCGAACTATATTTTTCCTAAAACATGAACCAAAAAATGCGTCGTAAGTATTTTGTAAGCCGTAGGTAGGTATAAGAAGTGAAAATTCTAGTAACAGTAATCTACAACAAGTTTTCATTTTATTGTAGCCGTAGAAAGGGTCCCGTTCTGTTTTCCCACTAAACTGAAAAGCTTTTCCCAGGGATCAGGTCAAAATGTGAAAACAATAGTTTGCCTCTCCATTCAACTCGAGTTATCAGCTGATTTACCTACTAAGTAGGTATGAAAATTTAAGAAGTCGAATTTATTTTGAGGATTTCAAATAGGTTCTTTGAGGAAAGTTTTCAGTTTTAAAGAAAATAAGCCTCTAAACTCTAAAGGTTCGTTTACTTATCAAAGTCGCCTTATAAAAAGAAACGCCTTATAAAGAGAAACAAGCCCCCCGCTTTTGAGTGTTTTTAATGTGCTCATTATTTTAAAAACTTCATTTTTGCAATCAATGAGCATTTGACAGGCTCATTCATTGCCTTTTTCTAGAGTAAGTACCTACCTAAGTAAGAAATAATTTCATTACAGATATAGGGTCAACTCAGAACATGGGGAAGGGGGCATTGGGACAAGACTAATTTTTATAAAACATGCATGCTGCCAAAAGAATGCCTTCCAAGATCCACCGTCTTATAAAGAGCCCAACAAGTTTTGGAAAATAGTTTTGGAAAATAAAATGTTGATTTAAAAAACTTCTAAACGAGTCTCTCATTTTTTTTTACAACCTGGTATGATTAGTTATTAATTCAAATCCCTAGAAACACCAGCCAAGTTTGCCACACACTTGACTTTACCTACACGATAAGAAGAAGAATTCAAATCCCTAATTCCCGACTAATATTACAAATGCGAAAGCAACTCTGTGTGTCTGTCTGTCTCTCAGTTAAGTATGCTTTCACGCCTAAACTACTAAACCGATTACAGAGATAGATTAGACCTTGGGAAAGGCCATAAGCTACGATTTATACCATAGCTGGGCAACCTGTAGACCATGCGCGCGGAGCCGTGTTCGGAAAGCTAGTTATTTATAATTTAATACGATATATCCTCAAGTGTTCAGGCTCATTATGACATTTTTCTTAAAATGTCCTTTCTCAAAATGTTCTTTTCGCGTTTCGCTTTTCGAAAAAGGACATTTTCAAAAAGTGGTCAGGCTAATTATGTCTTTTTCTCAAAACGTTTTTTCGCAAAATGTCCTTTTCAAAAAAAACTTATGTAGGTACAAGCTTTGGCTTACTAAGTAGGTTATTTTAATTTTTGATTGTTTTTTCAATTTGGAATCCATGATATTTTTATTAATATTTTTTTATAGACATACACTGTAGAGCTTATACAAAGTATAAGTGTAATATATGATCACAGATATGGGTATATTAAATAATATCTGTACATAACTGTTTTGTAAGCAAGTATCCGCAATTGTATTTCTCAGTAAGTGAACTATGCAATTTCTTTTGAGAAACAAATTTCTTGAACCATAGATCATGATCGGCTCTAAATAACCATTTTTCCCGAACACTTAAAGAAGGTATTGTTATCTACTTTAGCGCTACGCAATGTACAGAATGCGATATAGGTTTTTGGATGTTTATGATTTACGCTATTATTATAATTTTTTAATATAAAATAGACTATAATTCAATAAATAATTTAATTTTAAAACAGGAAACCTTTAAAATATGCATTTCAAAAGGAACGGAACGAGGCAAAAACTTGGGTCATTGACTTGGGTCGTGGGTAATTTTTATGTGAAACGCTGGCAAGTTTTATGCCTTCCTGAAATCACACTGACTGAGACCTGCTTTAGCATTAAATATGTCTTCCAAAACGATTCATGAAAATGTATGGGACGGCTTCGCACAAACTGAAACCCTGATTCAAGTTGTCATTCTGAACAATTTTTAGCGGAATTTTCCACGCGTTTCTCGTGGTTACACTGATTGTGACACCAGATTTCACTCGTTCCTTGTGGCAACACTGGTTTTTACACAAAGATAACTTTTCCCATAGGTAACACCACACTAGACATCGCATCAATTATCGATAAAACACATCAGAATGTTTTTTAAATGATTTTATTTAGCTTGCCTTGTTATCTAGTAATTGAAATTTGACCCCTTCCTTTTGACTGATTGATCTAAAATTTTGTAGGTACGCACCTTTAGTTTGGATGATTATATAGTTTAATACATTCGGTATCATTGTAAACCAATATGGCTGCCAACAATTTTTTTTTATTAATTCCATAGATTGATGAGGAGAGTGATGTAATGACAGGTACCTAGCACATACCGAATTATTTTTTAGCTTTCAATACATTGTCTACATCATTTTAATATTTATTTTCACCAAAATCGTTTAACTTAACAAAATTTTTCACTAATTTTTTTCGTAATGATAAGCTTAATATTTAAAGTCAAACTATTATGTAACTCCGTTTCCAGTAGTGAACTACTAGCAAAAAATTTCAAGAGGATTACGTTGTTAAGTTCTTCCGTTCTGATATTTGGCTGGTGCTGATATTTGCTATATTTTTTTTGGAATAATAAACCTTTGCGAAAAATATACTCTGTTGTAACATTAATTATTAAAGAAAACAAACTTCATTGTGATTTAAAAAACAAATTTTCAAATTATTTCTGTGAAGAAAATCAATTTAAGGAGCTCGTTGTTCTATAAAACGAAATAACAGAGAAATAGTGTAATCCTTCCTTCCTCGTGTAGATGTGAAATATCAAAACGGTGTCTGTACGTAACAATGTGTACCTATTAAAAATACCCTTTTTCAGAAAAAAAAGTTCTGAAGAATGTCCTAAGTCAACTGACACAATTTTTAAGTTCCTGGGCTAAATTTTATTTAAAAGCGATGTAATTAATTTTAATACTTTAAATTTAAGCGCAAGGCTGTCATGCTTACTAATGTCAAGTATATGAATCTATGACATTAATGGATGACTAACCGCGCAACTGATTCCTAGATTTGCTACAATCTTACTTTTGAATTTAATTTTTGATTTCTTTTTATTGGGTTATTTTGAAACACTTGCCGACGTAACGTAGTATGTCGTTTTGATTGGTGTTCCACCAAATATGGTGGACAGGCTGTATGTTGTCTTATTCTGATAAAAAATATTATCTCTCATTTATTCTGAAAAAAGTAACTACATTTCTTTGCAATTTTTTTTGACCTGACTAATAAAGTAAAACCACAAATTAAGAATTATTTGTGAATGTTATGATGTTTATTGTAGAGACGATATAACACGATGTATATCCATTGGCTGTAAAATTTCTGCCCTTAATTTCATCAAGTGGATTTTATGGGACTTTAACGAACTTAAAGACTTTAAATTTAAGAGGGTTATTAGTCGACAATTGTTAAAATACCCTGACTCATTCAAACCGAAAAATATATACTCTTATTCGCTACCAGTTCAGATAATACCGTTATGAAATAGCATAGTCAGAAAAGCACAACTTTGAATATTTTACTTATTAATACGAAACCACATTCTAATGTGTTACATCGATACTCGATAGTCGATCTCTTCTGCGTTGATACTAACGGGGAAAGGGTCTTCGACGTGGTTACACTCGTGTAAAAGCCAGGATAACAAAAAAACGAGTGAAATCTGGTGTAACAATCAATATAACGTGAAATGAGTGGAAAATTCCACTGAAAAGTTCAGAATGATAGTCTGAATCAGGGTTTCAATTTTTGCAAAGCCATCCCTTAACACGAAACGTTTTGAAAGAAATATTTTATGCTTAAACTGATCGCAGTTGGTATGCTTTCAGGGAGGCATAAACTTGACAGTATTTTCTTTTACAAACATTATGTCCGTCATTTTGAATTGTAATTTACCTATAGCAACATTTATGTAAAAACGTATATCCGTCAATCTGGGTTTCAAAATGGATGTCCCATATCAATATTTAAAAAAAAAACTTGAAAAAATTCGGCTACCTTGCATTTTTGGGGCCCTATGTAAAGCTCGACCTTTGTCCTCGCTTTATAGGCAGCTTGACTTAGCCTGTGGCCTCACCTCCCCGTGAGACGTAATTCCCGTGAGACCCCGCCTAGACGTAATTCAGTTCAAAATAATATGCGAGTCATTTTTAACAAAAAGACATTTTACGAATATATCATTTTGCGAAATGTACAATATGAGCTTGGACTTTTTAAATTTTCAACACCATGACGCAATCCAGATTTCCTACCTAGATATATATAGGTGCCTACTAACAATCCGCTTCGGCTTCGAAAAGGTATTGCTAAGTGAAGCACAAAAACAGTCACCTATCATAGTCAAGTTTTAGAATGGGGTACCTAACCTTAAATACTGCTTTCAAATAAGATTGCATTTATTTTGAGTGTTTTGAAGCACAAAAACGGTCACCCATCACGCTTTAATTCTTCAGAAGGTTGCCTAACCTCATTGACCGCATTCAGATTGTCAATGAACTGAATTTTGTGTGCTCAAGAATCGAAAAGCGGCTTTTGAGAACTGAGCGTAAAAACACGCTGAAAATGATAGTGATAAGTGACCAATATGCTAGAGAAGTTACGAACTCAAAATTTTGATTTGTATTTAGATTCCTAATAATCTGACAGATAAAACGCCTCCTACCAGTGAATTGACAGATAAATACGCGAGAATTTATGAATGAAACTCTCAATTCGAACGTCTATGTGTGCGTAATAAACTTTTATTGCACGTTTTCGCAATACATGGGAAAATAAAACATTAAAATAAACTGAATCCTTACTATAACAGTCAAAGATAGATACAGGCTTTCGGCAATTTCAAAACATTATGCAAAACTTGTCTTAATTACGAAATAATCGACAAAATCATGACGAAATTACCAATTCTAAAAACAGCGCCATCTAGTGGGACTTTTTCAATTTTGGTTTCACAGCAACCGCCTTAAACCAATTGTAAATAGTGGCACGAGATAGGGCTTCATTAAGAAATGCTAATCGCAGCCTATCATAGCTTTGTTGTTGAGTAAGCCCACAACGAAAGTCATAATAAATCATTGACCGAAAATTTTCTCGCGTTAGGTTCATTTTCACGTGTAACAAGAGTTTTAGATTTGCCGCCAATGCTCAAAAACAAATGACAAATGAATGCAATATACTACATTAGGTTACCAAAGAGTTCTAAAATTGAAATTCAAAAAAAGTTTTCAGTAGCAATGTTTCTAACTGGCCAGTTCTAAACATTTTCAGTGTTACCCACGTATAACTCAAGATCGGCTGGACTGATTTTGATCAAATTTGGTATGGAGGTAGCTGATACCCTGGATTAACACATAGGCTACATAATTTTCCGAAATTCCTAAAAACTTTGGCAAATAATATGAACTTAAACTTCATTAACATAAGGTTCTGTTTTACGCACCTCTTCCCAAGTATACTTTGGTCCATTTTCTTTGGATGAGTTGTATTTATGGTATTTTTCATAGTACTGGGTATAATTTCTGTCGAACCTGAAAATAATAGCGAAACAGAAAAATAAATCTACATTAAATTTGATTTTTTAGTAAAGCTTGCCACGACTCCGACTACATATTTGTCCCACAGCTAAACTGTAATCAAGAGCAAAACTATTCTTCGTAAATTTAAAACTTCACAAAAATGCGTTAAAATGCGATCAGGCGTGACAATGAACTTTAAAAAGTGATAAAAACTTAATAAACAAAAAAATGAAACACGACTGCTGTTTGTTAATCCTTAGACCTTAAATTACTAGATAAAATATTTAAAAATGTCACCTTCCCCATTAAAACATTCAAAACAACTAGCAAAGAAAACGCACTAGTGCGGTAAAGTTGATTTTCAAACATTTTAACAGCGTTTGAAAGCGTATAATATCTATTTGATTATTATAATGGAAAAACAAAAGCGAGCTTTTGCAAACTAGCCCCCCGATCGCAGTAAGTATAAACGTGTTTACCAAAGCTAAGCCGCTCAAGTTTCTTTTTTAGTTAGCTTAATAGAAACGTTGAATACAATAAAAACGTGAGCGATTTAACTTTGGTAAACACGTTCAAAACTTACCTCGATCGGAGGGCTCCGGCTGATGTCAAAATACAGTCAAGAGAACGTAACCAAAACGCCTGAAAAAACTACTGATACTCACCAATCAGCAAACTGCTCTGACTGAAACCTGAAAGCCGGTGTGATATGGTCTAGTTCTATGACGCGAGACATTCTTCCGGGGTGGACTGCATTGTATAATCTGCCTAGAAATAGAACAATCCTAATAAGTTGAATTTGGATTTAGGACTCTGGCTTTAGGACACAATAAATTTTCGCCGTGTGGTAATCTCTTTCCGTGGGTGTCGTAAGAGGCGACACTAAGAAATCACAATGAGACCTGCCTCCTAATAAATAATCCACCCCAGGCAACGACACCTCAATTTGTTCTGAATCTGAGGTGTCGTCCTCGTCCTATGGTCTCATGCGGTGTGGTAGGCTCTTTAAAGGGCCGTCTGGTTCGCGACCACCCTCCCACCGAAGTCCGACGCCAAACAGCCTGCTGTGTTCCGTCGGTGCGTAGGAGTACCAGTGCCTTATAGGCATTTTCTGGGTTAACTCGCTCCATCGTCGACCTCATCTATGACCTCGGTCAAGAGTTAACCCATCTCACAATTTAAAAAAAATCTACAAGGAAAATATGTTAAATCTTCAAAAAACATTTTACACTGTTCGTACTACAGTGAGTTTATGGAGACGCATATTTAAAAAAAATAACAAATATGCCTAGGAGGAAGTTGTTCAGAGCTTATTTACATACTTACTTGATGTTTGGTTATTTTGAATAAGCGAATGGTTGACACATCTATCAAAAAGTTCTTGACAAAGGTGCTTCAATTATAAAGAAGGGGAGCCCTGTTTAAAATGATTCTTTAGCAAACTAACCCGCAACGATTAAAATATGTAAATTTTTAATTTAAATAAGCAAATAAGGATGTCAACCATTTCACTAAACTGAACTACTTTTCCCCAGGAACACCCAAGATACCAAGTAAAAAAACTTACCCAACGTCCCAGCAAAAGAATGCGCCATGTAAATGAACTGATCCCACCTAAAATGTCTCCTGACCACCTCTATGGAATGTGATAAGTCTGGCATACTGATGGGGAGCCCTGCGGGGTACGGGTCTGAACGACCGTGACCTGGAAGCTCCATGCCTGAGGATCAATTAAAGTAATTTTTCATGAACTTGCTCGGAAATAGTTTCAGGGGCTGTAACATAGCTTGCTGTAACATATCAAGTTTTTTGGAAATGCCAAAATCTCCTCCTTGCTACATCATATTAGTTAGGTTAGGTTAATATGGAAATAAAATACAAACTGCAAAGATATAACAAATACATGAAATTTAACTTCCAAGCCTTTTGGATTTTTTTTCTCTATTGAACAGAGATCTATAGAGCCATTCGTTTTGAATTAAGATTTTATCTGTGTATAAAATATTAGTATACAGGGCTTTAGGTAAAACTTTTTCAACCTCTCGGGTGGTTAATCAGTCCATGAAACTGAACAACTTTCCCAAGGAACATAAGTCAAAATACGAAAAAAAATTAAAAAATTGTGAGTTCCCATACAAACTTCATTGGCATATAGCGCATTTTGTATGGGAGATCAATTTTTTTTTTCGTATTTTGACCTATGTTTCTTGGGAAAGTTGTTCAGTTTCATGGACTGATTAACCACTCAGGAGGTTGAAAGAGATTAACCTAAAGCCCTGTATTGTCTTGACGGTAAAAAAACGCACTAGTGTGGTAAAATTTACTTTCTAGACCCATTTGGAAAGAAAAAAAAACAAGAGCAGAAAAACTATCTCTCGAACCATAAAATACACTTCATATTGAAAATAGGTAGGTACATTTTAAGCTAGGTACAGCTTAGAATAGAATAATAGAATAAACCTTTATTTGCTCAGTACATAGTTGGTCCATAATAAAGGATGCAATCATGTTTTGCCAAATTAAATATCTATAGCATGCAAATCAAGTTTTAAAAAAAATTACAATTCTTTCTCACTTAAATTAAATTACAAAATGCTTACCAACATAATAAAACTTGTCAGGTAGGAGTTTCATGAGAGGTCTCCAACTTGCCGCTGAATCTCTTTCGCCATGGCAAACGAGTACTGGGGGGTCCAAACAGTTGCCCCAAGCCACAACTGGAATTGTAACATTGAGGTAAAAAAAAAGAATGTACCAGCTGCCAACTCTTCCCAGGCATACTGTAAAAGCCAGTAAGTGGGACGCAGGGTTTTGCTGTATCGTGGGCAAAATGCTGACAACCTATCACCGTTATACTCATGTTCCATCGAATAACCCTCTGAATGGATGTCAAATGTGATGTCAAGTAGTCCTAAAATTACATGACTTTCTGTCTGCCTACCCCAAATGGTATTACAGGCATGAATGTATGGATGGTTGGATTGAAGTTTCTTTACCTTCAAATAGCCTGATGTAAATAGTTTTTAATATTTTTAAAAATAAGAAAGATATTAATGTTTAATTAAATCTCTCAATTGGAGAGATAGGGAAATATTAAACGATGACATCACAGTTGAGTACCGCCATTTTTTTTTAAATATCTTGACCAAAGTCATAGATGAGATCGACGGTGGAGCGAGTTAACCCAAAAATGCTTATAAGGCACTGGCACTCCTACGCACCGACGGATCACAGCAAGCTGTTTGGCGTTGGACTTCGGTAGGAGGGTTGTCGCGAACCAGAAGGCCTTTTACAGAGCCTACGGTTAGAGTGTCGCAAAAGGGGCAGCCATACCAAAAATTTCGAAAATTTGCTAAGTCCCGTGGGCTGCCCCTTTTCCGACACGCCGACCGATTAATAGGAGGCAGGGCTCATTTGTGTTTCCTTAGTCGCCTCTTACGACACCCACAGAAAGAAAAGGGGTGGTGTTATTCTTAACCGATCACCACACGAATGTAATTCAATACGAAGCTTTTTAAAAATACTAAAATGAATCAGTTAGTTGTATTTGACCTTTATTTGATTCAAGTACTGCTTTGTTCACTCTTGACCACAATTTAGCATAGGGTCAAATATGAGCATGGGTGTAGCCCACCCAGACTAAGTACAAAGTTCAAACTATATCTACAACTTTTAGGTTATGTTTTCATTCTGGAAAACACATAAATGTTGCATAATTATGAAGACTCACTGCATATTCTTCCCCAAGGTGCCTCGATGAACCATTCTCTTTCCAATAACACCATCTTTTATAACTAAGCGTAAATTGTTAGGTACTTCTTTTTTTATTGATGAAATTAACAATATGACACTTTTATCTTCGCATAATCTTAAGCAATTTTAAATAACGATAAAATTTCTAATTTGTTACATTACTTTATATCAGAAATTCAGATAAAACGAGTAAAATATCATACAATCTAATTTTTATAGCTCTCTTGTAATGTCAATGAATAAGGTTCAATTTGGCTTGGCAAGAAAAGATAATCAGCTGTCCCAGTGACAGACGCTCCAAAATTCGGATACACGTACTGACTTATACGAGCTGTAGGGTTCTGTCGATTTATTTGAAACTAGGGTTATTTAAACTAAACTCATGGATGAAGTGCAGAGGCCAGCGCATCAGGTTACTCTATTTTCGTTACAAAACCGCTCTTCTCGCAACAGCACAAAGTGCACGCTGATACCACCACGTATTGAAGTAATAAACTCAGTACATAGACGACTTCATATCGTGTTTATGACTTACACTTAAGAGAGTGGCACAACCAGTTTAACGTGACTTGTGCTCTCGAGTGTGCTTACGATTTTCAAAATAAAATACCTATTGGTGGTACTGGTACCATATCACTAAAAAGGATAGAATCTGATGATTTTCAGTTAGACTTCGGTCTTCACGATGTCTATATTTATAATTTTTTTGTTACACTTTCCATGTAGATCGTTGCCAATTTAGTAAAGCGCCACATTACGTGTGCTCACCGTAATTAAAGTGTGTGCCCGCCGCCGCCGCGCCCGCTGCCGCACGTCGCCGCGTCTCTTCAGAAAGATTTACAAAGTGACAGATTAATTTAGGCAGCCTAGGGATCCCTAATTTTTAGAGGTCGTGACGTAAAACTACTACTCGCGATAAGGAAATACAATACATTCGAATAATATTTTCACGTCATACATAGTTAATTATCAAAATTCAATTCATGAGATTATTTAGTATTTTGTTAACGGCCAAGAGGTGAGATTGTTTTTATTAAGTGTTTTATCATCTTTATGTGATTTATGTTATTTTTATAGGTCTGTACGTCGATTCACATTCTTACGACAAGCTTACGGTTACGTTACGACGTAACATTACTACCTATTTCCTTTTTTACGCTAAGAGCCGTTGTCGTACTTCGTTGTAAGTAGATACACGCGAGAGCACATCAAGCGTGGCACCTTGAACTTTGTACAGTTCTTATTTTTTATACCTAAACGTGAAGCAGAAAATCACACTTTTTCCATCATAGCGCGCCTTCTTAACATTAAAACCTATTTTTTAAAATTTCTTATTTACTTTTTAATTTAAATCAAACGTTTGATTCGGATACACTTACAAATTGATCAGAAATATTTGACTATTGACCATGAATAGTAAGTAAACCTTATTTTTATTGCATTAACGTATACTTTAGCTTGAAGACGAAAACTGAGAAAAAATGTTCTATAGCATGTTCAAAATCGATAAGGAGACGTAATTTTGAAATAATAGAATTCCAATTTGCATACGAATTCACAAGATTCGCTTGAGAATCGCATACAAATCTTGTCAACTCGTGTGCGAATTGGAACTCTATCATTTCAAAAATATCTCCTCTCCTGGTTCATTTTTATTTAATTGTTAATTATTGAACTGACCGGAAGTCGTTATTCAAAAATAAGGCTTTTGACTATATTTTTGCCAAAATTAATAAAAAAAATTTTTTTACAAAAAAATAATCTCAGCTTACATTTTCAGCTTCAATATGATGAAATCGAAAGTGAAAACAACGGAAAAGGAAATAAGAATAAAAGTACCATGGGGGCAAATAGCGGGTAAGTAAGCACCAATTCAAACTTCTATTGGGTGAATTTAGGTTATTAGCGAAAATTGAAGATTAGGTACCTACAGTCCACGAAAGTAAACAACTTTGCCGGCGCTGTTTGTTTAATATGTACTAAATATGTAGGTACTGGGGTGAATTCAAAATAAGTTAGTGAAACTTTAGGAGTAGGTAGGGCCATCCATAAATTACGTCACACGAATTTCATGATTCTTGTCACTTCACAACTGGTCACATTTGTGAGACTCCCCCCTCCCTAGTGTGACGTCACACATTTTGCAATTTTACATCTAGTAGGTAATTATTGAATAATAAAAGCAGTTCCGAAATAAGTTATGCTTCCATTTAAATCATTTTTTAATAAAATTAACATCAAAAGTAGGTCAAGAAATTAACAATTTGAACCTTTATTGCAAATGTATTTGAGTTTTTCGTTAATAGCTCAAAGTTCGTGTTAACACTTAGATTATATAATAGATTTTGAAATGTGACGTCACGAAATGAAGGACCCCTCCCTCCCCCTTGTCACACAATGTCACACTTCGTCGACTCCCTCCCTCCCCCTTAACGTGTGACGTATTTATGGCTCCTATGTGATTTTCCTATAAAAATGACAAACTTAATGGAACTTAAATGAAATTCACAAATGATTTTTGGGCCTTGAATCCAAGACCCAAGGATTAGATCTCCTGGTACTCTAGCCAACTGAGCTACTTATCGTGCCTTCAGGGCCCCGATTCTGTAACAATTTGTGTGTCGACGGAACGGAGGCCATTTTATCTGTTCAGGTTGCGAAATTGAAAACTATTTAATTTTCATATACTTGCTGAAAGCCACCCCGACCAAGCAGCGCCACCGCCAACCGAACGAACGTAAAGTTGCAAACTACCTAACAACTGAAAATTTAGTTGGCAGTGGCGCCACCAGTCAAAGCTGCCGTCATTAGATGTACGAAAGAATAGGGATGTTGACTAATTTTTTTTATTGTTTATCTTAAAAAAGAACTGAATCCAAAACCCAAAACCGAAATATTTTTTTTAAAATATTGAGAAATAAAAAAGTTACAAGCTATTAAATTTCAATAGAAACTGTCAAACAACGAAAAAGAGATGCACGTACCGACATGTGACGGCACCGCCATTTGTTTGCATACGTAAAAACAAGATAGCTAGCTCTCCCCACAAAACGAGATAGCTAGTCCTTACGATAATATAAATGCTAATAACTTGTTCATTTATAAACCAATTTTAATGCTGTTTTCGGATATCAGTGTATTTCTAGCATTATTTTTTGTTTCACATACAATAATTCATAAAATCAAACACTGTCAACATCCCTATAGTTCTCGATTTCGTCACCTGAACGCATAAAATGGCGACCATTCTATCGACACACAACCTAAGTTACAGAGTCGGGGCCCTAGGTTAGATCTTCGGTTGCTCTAACAACTGAGCTATCTATCGTGCCTTCAAGTTAAGCGGCGACATTTCGCATTCCCTTACTAAGCACAGCGCCGAATATTTTTCTTTCCCAAAAAAAATATTTATGAATATACGTCACGTTTTAAAAATACTACCTAAAGGAAATTACGTCCCAAAGTTTCGTAACTTGCTTGTTTTCCAGCCTTGACATGGGGCGAGCCGTCTAACCCTCCCGTGGTGATGTGTCACGGCAAGATGGACGTCTGCTCCGGGTTTAGACCCCTCGTGTCACTACTGCCAGACTCACTCTTCTATGTATCTATTGAATTGCCAGGTTTGTATGTAGATAATAAAATGGAAAACTTATAGAAATTACTTTATTTTGGTTCAACGACATCACTTAAAACGGTAACAGTCCCCTACAAGCGTTCCGAAACACGCTATGTCCATAACTATTCTAAGATGACTATAAGTAGGTAAGTATATGATTTCAAATTTTTTGACCATTATCAGATAGCCACTTAACGACTTAATATGACATGGTTTTGACTTTTTATATTATTATTTTATAATTTTTTATAAACCGACTTCAAAAAAGGAGGAGGTTCTCAATTCGACTGTTTTTTTTGTATATTTGTTACGCGATTACTCCGGCAATTATAAACCGATTTGAATAATTCTTTTTTTATCTGGTAGGTCATACGTCAGAGGTGGTCCCATTGTCACCAGGTCAGGATCTGATGATGGGATCCTGGGGAAATCGAGGGAAACCCTCAAATTTTGTAGGCATATACACGGTTTATCAGAAATTATCTTAATCTATGTAGATTTTTGCATCTAATGTTCACCATCTGATGTTGCTGAGCTGATGATGAAGCTGATGATGAATGGTTTAGGAGTATGGGATCTCTGTAACAAAATTATGTAATACCATCGAATTTGAATGTGTTTGAGTCTAATTAATAAGGACTCCGATCCTATGTGATATTCAGGGTCTGATGATGGAGACGGTAAATAGCCATGGGAACTCTGTAATAAAATAAAGCAATTCCGCCGTGTTTGTGCTCATTTGATTCGTCTCGACTAGGAGCTTCATGCTAGTCGATTTTTAACCGACTTCAAAAAAAGGAGGAGGTTCTCAATTCGACTGTATTTTCAAAATTATTTTTTTGTTCGAAAGAGGTTGTCTCATATAAATTTTATCGAAAATGATTTGCGCTTTTAAAAAAATCAACAAAAACAAAAAGATACTACAAACCAGAACATCATCAAAATAAATGAGTGACATTTGCGAACTGTTGTTGGGATTGAAGTCGGTGACTCATACGTTTTTATAACGTGGAAAATTATTAATAAAGGGTTCGCTCTTGACCACAATTGGCCCAAGGGCAAAGACGCGGTCGAGGATGTAGCAAGTTCACCCAGAAGAAGCCTATCCACTCGAACGTTAAAGAGATTCGGGTTATATGAACTCGGAAATACAGACGCAGGCAGGGAATTCCATTCCTTAGCAGTGCGCAATATGAAAGATGATGAAAAGCGCTCAGTGCGAATCCGCGGGATATCAACAAGATAGGGATGGTACCCCGCGGTGCGTCTGGACGTCCGATAGAAGAATGGGGCTGTCGGAATGAGCTCATGCAGCTCCTGAGCACACTCCCCGAAGTACAGCATTTATTAGATCTTAGGCCAGAAGTCCACAATGAAATCAATTTGACAAGTCCGTGATTCTAGAGAGCCATTAGGACTGGTGTGCCTCATAGTCATAGGGTACACGAACTCGGCGGAACCGCTCCCCGTGCATCACATACAGTACACTGGACTGCTAACGTGTTAATAAACACAGAAAACACTCTACAGACACAAAAACAATATCAAAGATACAATTACAAAAACACTCGCAAACATAAAAAGTGCTGCAGTGTGCTGTCTGTGTTGAACAGACGCTGGCTCAGCATAATGCTACAGTTTTACCTGTAGCGCTGATATTCTACCAGGACCTAAGTGCAGTAACAGCTGTAGATATTCTTCTAACCATCATCTTACCAGCCCATATACTTACGTCCCCACCGAGGGGCACGGGTCTCCCTTTGAAACGCGAAGGGGATTCAGGTCACAGTCCACCACGCTGCTCCAATGGTGGACCGCTCGTCTTTCGAAAACTAATTTTTCTATTTCATCACTATGTTTTCCTTCACCTTAGGAAAAATATTGGAAACGTATTTATTTTCTTTTCTTTTCCGAACGAAATTTTTCCATTACCCATCATTACCTCAAAGTAATTTATTTATTATTTTTTCTAAAATACCAGGTAACGGCAAGTCGGATCGCTTCCCGAGCGGCTCCCGCTTCACGACAGCAGATTACGTGCCTGTTATATTATCTGTGCAGAAACACTTCCAATGGGAGCACTTCATGTACGTGGGACACTCTCTTGGAGTTGTTATAGGTGAGTCAACTCAAAATCATAATAGCTTTATTTTATATAACATTCAGAATGTTACTTAAAATAAGTAAATGTTACAGGATTATATAAGTGAAAGAGAATATCCTCGCGTTTTGGCTTATTCACAACATACACCAAACAAACACACACGCGCACGCACGCATCCCACTTGCACGCCCACATAGACGCACGCACGCCTCCCACATGCACGCCCGAATTCCACACGTATGAACGCATCCTACATGCACGCTCACGTTCCGCACGCACGCACGCATCCCATATATGCACGCCCTTTTCCCCTTTTCCTTTTCCGCATAAGTATCCCATATGTACGCACATGTTCAAAGCGCACGCACGCATCGAACACATCCCACACGTACGCACACGCGCTTAACAAACGCGTACAAAAACACACACACATGCATACGGCACATTTAGATAAAAGCCTTTACTATGTTTGTTCTCGGGTCATGGTTGTTTGTGTCTGTCTTTATGTATGTTCCTAGAGACCCACCTTTAAGTTTGTGAGAGCCACTGGGCAACGCGAGCGCTTCAAGTAATCAGCCCCTCGATTGCGTTAAGTTTGAACGTAATAAGTTTGAACGTACGTTTACCAAACGGTGTGGTAGGCTCTGTAAAGGTTTGCGGTGTGGTAGGCTCTGTAAAGGGCCGTCTGGTTCGCGAGCACCCTCCTACCGAAGTCCGACGCCAAACAGCTTGCTGTGTTCCGTCGGTGCGTGGGAGTACCAGTTCCTTTATAGGCATTTTCTGGGTTAACTCGCTCCATCGTCGACCTCATCTTTGACCTTATGGTCAAGATTGAGGTCAAGAGTTAACCCATCTTATAATAAAAAGAAAAAAACCAAAGCTAAACCGCTCAAGTACAATTATACGTCCCCTCGTATTTTACAGGTAAATACTTCAACCTGGCGTACCCTGGCGTCATCAGCAGATTTGTAGAGCTGGAACCGGTTCCTGCTTACGACGCCTGGACCTCTGAGAACTTTAACACATGGTAGATTATTAAGATTTTAACGCACCTTATGAAATACAATTTTGGTTACTTAATTTACGGGCCTCAGGGTACCTACCACGATCGTTTAAAAGCATTTCTGTTTAGGATCCAACTTTGAACTGCTTCGCAATTGAAATGTTTTTTAAAATGGTACCATGATGGCGCTGCTTTTGAACTGCTCGGTTGTCTATGGTCCATTTTAAATATCTGCATAAATTGTCGCTGGTCTGCCTTTGAATCGCAACAGCGCCAAAATTGAATCGCTTATAAGCCATCATGGTACGAATAAGCGTTGCAGACTTGTTTAGGTCCTAAATTGGATCGCGCTAAGCGATCATGGTAAACCTCCAGATGGTATAAGTCTCTCGTAAAAGTCATAAAAAAACCGCGTATTTATTTTCAGGTATCATTTATTCTACGGCGAGTATTACTCGGAGAATCGATACTTAAAGTACAACGCGAGCTCAGAAACGGCACCTAAGTACACGTATGAGAAGGTATTAACACTATTTTTAACCCCCTATAAAAACATAGGGGTGGTATATAAGGTTGACGTGTGTATCTATAATTTAAATATTGTAATATCGAGGGTCATTCGAATGCTTAAGTATAACATCTAAACGGCTAAGAACCATCACAATTACGAGAAAAATAAAAACCGGCCAAGTGCGAGTCGGACTCGTCTATAAAAACGAGCAAAAGCATCACGTTTTTTGATGGGAGCCCCCTTGTTTTTTGGTATTATTGTTACAGCGGCAACAGAAATACATCATCTGTGATTCAACTGTCTAACTATCACGGTTTATGAGATACAGCCTGGTGACAGACAAACAGAAAGACGGACGGACGGACAGCGGAGTCTTAATAATAGGGTCCCGTTCTTACCCTTTGGGTACGGAACCCTAAAAACGCATCGAAATCGGTCTATTCGTTTAGGAGCCACGTTGCTACAAACAGAGGCACAGATACATACGTCAAACTTATAACACCCCTAGGGGGTTAAAAGTAAAACTAAATAATTGTTTCAGGCGATGAGTTTGATGTTAAACACTCGAGGATTGTCTGAGGAAGCCGCCAAACACGTTCTGGAGAGATCATTGGAGCCAGCCGGCGACGGGTTGTACAGGTACGACATTAATATTAATTTTACCTGATTCCCGTGGGAATTTGGGAAAAATATGTAGCCTATGTGTTAATCCAGGGTGTCAGCTAACTTAATACAAAATTTTATTAAATTGGTCCAGCTGTTTGAGCGTGGAAGAGTAACAAACATCCACACAAACTTTCGCGTTTATAATATTAGTAAGGATTATCATCATCACGCTGTTTAGTACCCTAGCATGCGCAATGAGAATTCTTTCTCATGAGAGTATAGACTTCCGAATCAACTCAAGGAAAATGAACCCCTATTTGTATAATAAAAAGTTTTCATTTCTCTTGCGTTGTTTTAGCAATTCAAAATCATTTGTCAACGTCAACCAAATGCATCCACGGTGCTTCTCTATTTTCTTATTGTGGTTCGGAAAGTTTCGTAATTTGATAAGTTCCTTTATTTTTAAATTATAAAATAAGATAGACACTGTTCGCCGAGAGACATTAAGAAAGTAGAAGCACTGTCTAAGAAAAATTTCCTGGCAATTATTTCTCATGAGAGTAAAGTCTCATTGCGTTTGTTAGGGCAGCGATTAATTTCCGCGAGCAAGCCGTTGCGCGGGACCCTCGCGCAATCAAAGTGAAAATTCAGCGTGAGCCGAGCGCCAGTTTGTCGTTATCGTGCTAGAGCTGCAGTGCCTTAATTGCCATTTTCTGGGTTAACTCGCTCCATCGTCGACCTCATCTATGATCTTGATCAAGATTGGGGTCAAGAGTTAACCCATCTCATAATAAAAAAATAAAAAACCTCCCACTTGGAGTGTGTACGGTTTGTCTTAAGATCTCTAAAATTAAAAATTTTGTATAACCCCCGATACTCGATTGCTTATAACATTTAAACGGCTGAACCGATTTTGATCAAATAAAGCTAAGATCGCTTTCAGCTTTCAAACAAGAAAACCGCATCGAAATCGGTCCATTCGTTTAGAAGCTATGATACCACAGACAGACACAGACACACACGTCAAAATTATAACACCCCTATTTTTGTTGGGAGTTAAAAATAAACTTACTTCTCCCCAGATTCACATACGACCAGCGCCAGAAAGAGATAACACGCCTTTTCTTCACTCCGGAAGTGATGCAGAAGATATACACATCTGTGGCAACACCAACCTTCACGGTTTTAGCCAAAATGATGATCGAACTTGGTTTATACGCGTACGCACCATTCGCGATGGACGAAACAGCCTGGCCGAATAGGAATTATAAGGTGAAAATAGTTGAGGGAGGCCATGATGTGCATATTAATAACCCTGAGTTGATGGCAGATGATTTGGCTAAGTTTTTGTTGGATTCTAAAGCTAAATTGTAACGGTCTTCATCGTATCATCATCATGATATCAGCTCACTGCAGTCCACTGCTGAACATAGGCCTCCCCCAAGGTGCGCCACTTTGCACGATCCTCCGCTTTTGTCATCCAGCCGCTATCTTCTTTAGTTCATCAGACCATCTGGCTGGGGGGCGTCCTACACTACGTTTGCCAAGACGTGGTCTACATTCGAGAACCTGTCTACTCCAACGCTCGTCAGTTCTGCGACAGACATGGCCACGGTCGTTTACAGCGTTCTTTATATATATAAGCCATCTATTGGTTGCACCGTGAACTAAGTATGTATTACAAACCAAATTAGGGTCTTAGTACGGTGCAAATCCAATAGATGGCGCTGTGTGTAACACATACTCAATGAGACTTTTCTCTCATGAGAGTATTGACTTCCGAATCTTCACAAGGAAGATGGAACCTATTTGTGTCAAGAAAAGTTTTAATTTCACTTGCGTTTGCATTTAGACATGCGTCCTTTTGTAAATTTTTCCTTTTGGTAAAGTTGTTAATCGAATGCAAAGGAAATGCAAACTGCTACAGCAGCTCTAGCACGATAACGACTCGCGCTCGGCTCACGCTGAAACTTCACATTGATTGCGCGAGGGTTCCGCGCAAAGGCTTGCTTGCCCTATAGCGTTGTCAATTTTGACATAGGACCGCGGTTTTTTCGCGGCGCTGTCACTATCGTACTCGGCCTGCTGTTATAAGTATGTAAGGTTAAACTCTTATGGGAGTGGAGTCTCATTGCTAGGGCATCAGCAGTAGACTCGAACACAAAGCTGCTGAAATAATAGAAACGATTTTAGGTCCGCAGCTGATTGTCTTGAATGAAAAGAAGTTTTGTGATCCATTCTCAACCAAATCCGAGAGATAAATACTTTTTGTTTTACCATGTTAAGTACAACCTGTAGATATAAGCACTTTATGTTTTAGATTGATTTTACAACCGCTTAAATCTGAAACATTCAACATCGGTAATATTGGGTCCCCATCAGGGATCGTTCAACAATTACGTGATCATTTTTGGCCATGTAATCACAGCGTAATCTTTTGTTTTTAACCCCCCCCCTCGTCTTGATTACATAATCTTCGTCCGTGCTTAAAATGTAATGTTTGCTGTTTATTATTGGATCTTAATAAATGACCTAGGAATAAGCTTGTGGCGAGACACAACCCAGTCGTGGTGGAAAGCTGTGTTCGGTACTCCATGCTCATCAGTAGCGGCGCCTGCTTGTTTAAATTGGCTTTACAATAATGTTCTCAGGTGGATGACTAAAGTAATTTTATTACTTTTCTAATTAAAAGTATTTCTAGCTTCCACAACACCTTTTTAATTTTTTAGAAAATTTCTTTAGCTAACAAGTTATAAATGATGACGTAATCATGGATTCTCTCCCCCCCTCCCCCCAAATAATCAGATGTATATACAAGCACCCGACCCCCCCCCCCCCCTTCCGGTGATTACTTAATTGTTGAATGATCCCTCACCTATGAAATTACTGTCTTTTTTCTCAGTCATATTTTTTTCATACTTTCTTTATTTCAGAAGCTATATCCATAATTCATTTTTTATTTTAATATTTGGTTATAAGTATAATCGAGATTTTGAGTCCAATTTATACATGTTAGCTTTGGGTTTTTAACTGATGACCAGGCTCATACAGCTCATTTGTCTGGATATCAGTTTTGATGCTTATTTTCGCTCTCACTTTTTTCTAAATTTGGAAATTATTAGATTAATGTTGTCCCAACCTTCCCATACTATTTTGGATTTCACATCCCCGAAAAATACTCAAAAATGTTTGTATGAAAAAATTAGTTTTCCAATTTCTATGGAAAACAGCAACTACTCTAAGGTAGACTGGAAGAGATCCCTTCAGGGATAAGTCCGCCTTTGCATAAAATTACATATAAAATGTATTATATGACACTGTTTTTGAGCAATAAAGAATTTACATACTTACATACATACATACAGCAATTTTATAGGTTGGGACCTACATATACAGGGCTTTAGGTAAATCTCTTTCAACCTCTCGGGTGGTAGGTAAATCAGTCCATGAAACTGAACAACTTCCCCAAGGAACATAGGTCAAAATACGAAAAAAAATTTTGATCTTCCATACAAAATGCGCTATATGCTGATAAAGTTTGTATGGGAAGTCAAATTTTTTTTTCGTATTTTGACCTATCTATGTTCCAGTTCCTAAGGAAAGTTGTTCACTTTCATGGACTGATTAACCACCCGAGAGGTTGAAAGAGAGATACCTAAAGCCCTGTATATGTATTATAGGTTGTGTTTTTAAACGGATAATAGTTTAAAACGCTTAGGTATATTATCTAAGCATTGAATCAAATAAAATCAATATAAATAATTATAAAGGACAATGGGCAAAAATGTATGGACCTTGGTACAACCCTCCAATAGCGATGAGCTATATGTCCCTGGACAGGTCTTTTCAATTGGAACAATAGTTACTAAGACAGCTATGTTGTAATAGTTGTCCGTTCAGAGTTATAGGTACCTAAAGATAAAGAAAAAAAAAAATTTTGCAATTATTAACGTTTATTGGGGAAAATAACAATAATTTCGTTGTAGATTACAGTATTTCATAATTATTTATAGAAATATAAAGGAATTACATTGCTTAGGTCCAAAAAAAAACACTTATTTACCTTACATATATTTTATACAAATATTTTTTTTATACTTAGGGCAAGTTCGATAAGCGTGAATATAGCCATTGACAAGACACAGAGTGGGTAGGCCTCACACAAGATGCACCGATGAGCTGGTCAAGGTCCCGAGAAGCCGCTGCATGTGTTCCATCACACATTAGAATTAGTTTAATGTTTTCTCCATTTCCAAAAAGGGATTTTGAAATAAATATTTGGTTGGTGTGCCTCGTAATTCGTACATTGATTTGCTTTTTGTTGAACAATAGCCGCTATTTGTTACGATACAATGAGCGAGTTTTTATTGCAACATTGTTTTTATTATTGTAAGTATTATTTTCAGTATACACAATCACTTTTAGGTGTACCGCCTGGCCAGTTCAAAGAATAATAGCATGGTTTATGACTTTTAATAGCTGCATCTCTTTTGTTTGTGCGTTTTGGGTACCGTCGTGGTATGAGGCGAGCCGCGGGCGCACCTCGCCCCCGCTCCCCGGCGGGGGTGTGTCCGTATTCTAACTTGGGACCCTCAGGTAAGTCAAGTAACAGTCGTTCATTGGTACTGTGCGCGAGTGTTACGTTTCTTGTTTATGCAATACTTCTTAACGACTTTGACTTGGCAATCTTTTCGGACACTGATATCTGCTTATAACGTTGACCCGGCTATTTACATGGACATTGTGCTCTGATCTGTTTTCTGAACTTGGCTATCACACTGGATTATTGAACTGCTTATTGATCGGACCTCGGACTATTGTGCTCCAATGGAAGGTTTTCGCAATTGTGTTATGTGTCGGCGAGGGCTCTACCGCGGAAGGTATCAACAACACGTCTTAACGGATAATCTTCCGAGAGCGCAACCAGAGTTTGCTGCATACATCCAACAACATGCAGTATTGGAGGTGAGTATTTTATCATATTTCTAGAGATATAAATATATACATTTGACGGTGCGTCTTATGTACCTAAGTACCTACCTTGTGTACAGATAAATAAACTGAATGAATAGACATGAGAAAAACAGACTTTGGTTTTAATGCGCGTAGTGTATTTTGTTTCTGAGAAGTATGTATGTATGTAAACACTTTATTGCACTTAAACAGAGACAAGACCCTAAACTCGACACTTTTGTTTACTTTTACTATCTTAATAGACTTTGGCCATTATACTGTGCCAGATGTGGCCGTGTTACCTACCTATTATTGTTCAAAACACTTTTTGACGTTACACAATAGGGTTTTTACTGACTCGCTGCCGACGCGGTCATAAATCATAACATAAAGGGTTGGGAGCAGCGCAACGTCGGTATCGATATGTGTGAGTCATCGACTCAGGTAGCAAAATACCCTTACTTGCTACGTAATGAGGACCACTAAATAACCATCATAGTTGTCTAATTAACATAAGAAACGATGTTGTATTTGTAATGTGTAACGTTCGAAAATATACATTAATGTTTTGACTTTTTGTTTAAATATTGCATTATTTATTTATAAATATATTGTTATATCTTAGTATATTCATTTCATAAAGTAATAGATAAGTGTCTCAGTAATATAACTCTACATTTAATTTTAACTAACCTCAATATTCGCAAAAATGATTTTCTATCGATACTAACTATCGACATGAAAACAACGCGGAACTAGGCCAGCCCATAAGACCCCTAAGTAGAAGCGAGATAGAAACACTGATAATGATTTATGACCGCGTCTGCAGCGAGTCGGTAAAAACCCTATAATTCTCCAAAATGTTTTCGATCAATGCAACCAATATAGTATTCTAAACAATGTTGCTTTAAACGGTTTTGATTATAATCCGATTTTAATGAAATAATTATACTGTTTCCAGATTGTGTTTGATAACACACGAAGCGTATGTCATCGATGTTGGCAGAGAGCTGAAAATGCCGTTAGACTACCTGGTGTTGTTCCGGAAGTGGAAGAAGCCAATGATCCTGATGAACAAAATGTTCACCAAGTTTTCGCTCCTGAATACAAAAGAGCACCTAGTACTCCTGGGCACTGTATCTTTTCCAACTGCGGTAATGATACACGACACCGAATACCAGAAGCTATAAAAGTTCACATGTTGTGCGAATACAAGTTGTATATCCCCGACGGTGCAAGAGTATGTAGAGAACACCTCGAAGGAAACAACTGGGATGAGCTGCCAGATTTTTGCAATACCACTAATTATTTTACTGGAGCCCAGTTTAGTGATGCTTGCGACATACTGCGAGCAACCATTGCACGTGGAGCGAGGTTCAATTTTAATGTAAGAGGTGCCATGTCTAATGAAGACATGCGTTTCTGGGTTGGACTTGATGGTGATCAATTCGATTCTATTTTGGAGCAAACTCCTTCACTCAGCGAAAGATGCAAAGATCCAAGAACTGCATTAGGTATATACCTGACAAAACTTCGTACAGGAGATTCAGATGAAAGGCTTGCGTCATTATTTAATATGTCCAGGAGAAAACTGGAACGATATTTGAACATTGCACGTGAATGTCTTACAAATGAATATGTAATACTTCACTTGGGGTTAGATCACATTGACAGAAGAAATCTTTTAGACAGAAACCTAGTCATTCCAAAAAACCTTTTTGGAAATGAAAAGAATACCAAACTAATTCTAATATGTGATGGAACATATGTCTACATCAATAAAAGTAGTAACTTCTTATTCCAGCGGCTGTCATATAGCCTCCACAAGTTTAGAAATCTTTTAAAGCCATTTTTGATTGTATCGTCAGATGGTTATATTATTGATGTTTTGGGGCCGTACGCTGCCACAAAAACTGACGCGCAAATAATGCAGGATATCATGAATGACGAAGAACACCCTTTACATTATTTGCTTCAACCAAATGACGTGTTCATTTTGGACCGTGGGTTCAGAGACAGCTTGGATGCAATCGAAGCCTGGGGTTATGAATATTACGTGCCACCAACAAAAGACCGTCGAGAATCCCAGCTCACTACGGAACAGGCAAACGAATCACGAGCCATTACAATGTGCCGATGGGTAGTGGAAGTTGTGAACGGCAGGTTTAAACGTAATGATAAACTGTTACGGCAATCATATTTTAATCGGGCACTGCCGCATATGTTCGAAAACTTTAGAATTGCTGCAGCGATTATAAATCACTTCCATGTACCGATAACAGATAATGAACATGCAGAAGAGTTCCTGAGTCATATACGAGAAACATTGGATTCACCGAATCTTCTATACACATATGTCGAGAGAAAGCGCCTGAATAGCCGAAGGGTTGATTTTCAACGGATGGAAGCCCACAATATTGAAAACTTCCCAAGGCTCACCCTAAATCAGATAATGATACTGGCTTTGGGTACATACCAGCTAAAACTGGCAAGATCATACTGCGCGGAGCATCTTAATAACGGTTTATACCTTATTGAGACATACAGAGAAAATCAACTGGATGACCTGCCAGATTATGGAATTAATGAAGAAGTGTGGCTTCTGCGTGGGCGCATTCAATCTAGACACGTCCGGGCAAGAACTTATTATTGTTACATTTTGATAAAAAGTAACCAAATCGAAGGCAGCAACAACATTGTTCAACACTACTGTACATGCTTGTCAGGACGGCGTACCATGGGTACATGCGCGCATATTATATCAATTATTTGGTATTTAGGACATGCAATTCATGAAGGCTTTATTGCACCGGCAGTGTTCCTAAATGATGTTATCGTGGACGAACTGTGAACAATCAAAATGTAATTGACTCTATTTTGTAAATGTAAAAAAAAATATTTGTATAATATATTAGTATGTAAGGTAAATAAGGTGTTTTTTTTTTGATCTAAGCAATGTAATCCCTTTATATTTCTGTAAATAATTATGGAATACTGTAATCTACAACGTCATTATTGTTATTTTCCCCAATAAACGATAATAATTGCAAAATATTTTTTTTTATTTGTTTAACTTTAGGTACCTATAACTCCGAACGGACAACTATTACAACTTAGCTGTCATAGTAACTATTGTTCCAATTGAAAAGACCTGTCCAGGGACATATAACTCATCGCTATTGGAGGGTTGTACCAATTTGCCCATTCTCCTTTATTTTAAATATGCATTACATAATGATGTATTTTGTGACCTTTAAGTACAATATTTGCTGTTGTTCATTTATTTTTATAAAGTTATAAACGTTGTAATTTTTTTATACAAAACCTTTACATAATAAGTCTTAATTAATTGTAATTGATACCTAATAATAAATAATATAATTCCCACAGCCATTTTTATGCGTAACTACCCTACTCATAACTAATCAAATGTGAACTGTTTTCAAGATCAAACTGACCTGATACTAGTTATACCCGTAAGAGACCGCCATTTTGTTGCACGCATTCTGTCAAGGACCACCGTATCACTTTTGATACATACCTAATGCGTCGTGCACGCGTTCAAAGTTCTGACTTAAAATAATAAGATTAAGGTTTATTTTTCAATAACAACCTATGAAAATTGTTACCTTATAAATTTTTTTAATGACGTATGATTAGGCCAAGTTGAATAAGTAGAAATTTTACAATTAACTTTTTAAATCGGTCGGCGTGCGCGAAATTCCGTGCCCCCGGTCCTTAGCGGTGAAACTGTCATCTGTAAGTCACTTCGAGTTTATTTCCGAGCTCATATAGACCCTACACAATCAAAGGTCACCTAAGGTTTTCTCTAGGGGTCTCTTGGAACATACACACAGACAGACACGACCCTAGAACAAGCTTTTAATACAATTATTTGCCCTGACTGGGAATCAAACTCAGGATCCGTCGATCAAGAGGCAGCGTCATATAACTCCAGTTTAAAGTTCTAGAGAATAAGTTTTGCTGTATCCTCGAACACATCTTCGCCCCTTTTTTTATTATTATAAGATGGGTTAACTCTTGACCTCAATCTTGACTAAGGTCATAGATGAGGTCGACGATGGAGCAAGTTAACCCAGAAAATGCCTATTAAGGCGCTGGTACTCCTACGCACCGACGGAACACAGCAAGCTGTTTCCGTCGGTGCGTAGGAGGGTGGTGGTCGCAAATCAGACGGCCAGACACAGAGCCTACCACACCACAAAAACCTGAGTTAGATTGAGGTCAAGAGTGAATCCATTGTTTATTCTATATCAAGAATGGATGCCGTTTGATAGACTGGGATAAATCCGTCATTCAATGATTACCTTTTAGCCTACTCTCAGCAAGGTTAACCAGATTCCCAGTCAAAATCCTCCAACGTGTTTTTGAAACAATAGAATTCCAATTCTCATAAGAATTGACAAGATCATGCGAATTACATGCGAATTGGAATTCAATTGTTTCAAAAATACGTCTCCTGGTCTCTCCATTAAGCACAGTTTAGTGCAAAATAAAAACGAAAAAACTAGGGTGTAAGGAAAAGCTAAGCAAAAACTGAAACCCTAAATATTTATGAAACCATCATTCTGAATGACTTTCCAAAGGTTTTTTTTCACATTTTTAATGCTTTTTTTTAAATAAATGATTAATTCAAATACCGTTTCCATTTTTCAATAAAAAAACAAAAATAACAGCGTAAAACACGAAAACCAGCAATGGACATCGCATCCTGTTAGTAGGTCGGCGCGGGGCGCGGGGCTATGCGCTAAAATATCATCTTAACGTCTCCGCGAAAAAAAATTACTTGTAGTCTTGAATCTTGAGATTGTTGAAGATTCAAGATTGAATCTTGAATCTCTAGTACCTTTTAATTAAAATTAAGAGCGACCCCCGGAGTTTCTTGCCTATTCTTCTCCTGAGGAAGACTGCACCTTTGCGAATAGGCGCAAAGTCAAAAGTTCTAATGTAATTCATCATATTCACGTGTTCAAGTATCATTTTATATGTTCAATGAAATAAACACTTTTGACTTTTGACTCTTTTGACTTGACTTTTTAAGTATTTTCTAAGCGATCCCTTAAACTCTGTATAATCAATAAGTCACCAAAATTCTTACTAAATTTATAAACGCGAAAGCTTGTATGCATGGATGTTTGTTCCTCTTTCACGCTGAAACGACTGGACCAATTTTGATAAAATTTGGCATGAAGGTAGCTGACATCTTGGATTACCACATAGGCTACATAATTTTCCTAAATCCCCACGGGAACGAAGTCCCAGGCGGAAAGATAGTCTATCTATCTATATCTATACATATTATAAAGAGTAAAGATTTGATTGTTTGTTTGCATTGAATAGGCTCCGAAACTACTGGACCGATTTGAAAAGTTCTTTCACCATTAGAAAGCTACATTATCCCCGATGGACATAGGCCACATAATTTTCCCGAATTCCCACGGGAACGAAATCCCGGGCGGAATGCTAAAATTGCAACTAAAATCCTTCACAACCAATCAGATCTCATTACAACTTGGACGTAACGAATTCCTTTTTCAAAAACTCCACAATATACTCCGATACTCTTTCCGGATTGGTCAAATGAACATCATGGCTGCCGTCAATGACGACGTGTTCGAAATTTTTAATTTTCTTTTTCATTTCTTTAATTATTATGGCGGCTTCCTTGTTTTCGCAATATGTTTCGCTTTCTGTGGCAGTTATGAATAACGTCGGGGGTATGTTTGTTGTGTAAAGATGTAACGCGTATTCGTTTGGTATATTCAAATGTGGTAGTGTCTTTAATCGTTTGTCCCATGATAATCTGAAAATAGATAAATAAATAAACGTAACGATTTAAACTTCTGCGACTTGAACTCATAATTAAATAGTAAAACTGGTCTAAATTCGCGTATAAGTATATCATGAAATAGGTAAAATCATGATATACAGGGCTTTTGTACGAAAAAAATTTTGACTTCCCATACCTTCCCTTCCCGTATTAGGATACAGGCTTACATCAGTTGTTTTTCAACTGCCTGTCTGAATTATAAATAATAATATTAAATACTGACGCAGTTTGTATGGGAACAAAAAAATTTTTTTTCGTATTTCGACCTTTGTTCTTTGGGAAAGTTGTTCAGTTTCATGGACTGATTTACCACCCGAGAGGTTGAAAGAGAGATACCTAAAGCCCTGTATACGCGAATTTAGACCGGTTTTAGTGTTTAATAAATAAATAATATTTTATTTACAAACATTTTTTTAGGGAATGAAACATTTTCGGCGCGAATGAGACTTGAACCCACGGCGTAATGTGAATGAGAAATTTCGCCGCTTGACTTGAAGGCACGATAGCTCAGTTGGTTAGAGCACCAGGAGACTAAGCCTGGGGTCGTGGGTTCAAATCCCACTCGCGCCAAATATTTTTCTTTCCCTTACAAAAATATTTGTGAATGTCCCTCACGCGGGTAACGTTTAAAATTACTAAATCATTTATTTGTCAAATTACGTTGGCTTATATAGGTATGTAACCAACAATTTTGGCAAAATGATGAGGGTCATAGGTTCTGATAATTACCTACACTACATAATTACCTCTGACCTCCTGGTGCGGGCCTGTACCACTAAATTCGTCTTTTCGGATTTGCGTACGTATTTCTCATTAATTATCACTTGCTCAGTGGTGAAGGAAAACATCGTGATGAAACCAGCACGTCTAAGAAAATATGGCCGAAATCCCCTTCATGTTTCGAAGGGAGGCTCGTGCCCCTCGGTGGGACCGTATATATGGGCGGAAAAAAAAATTAAATAATGATTGCCGAGATACAACAAGAAATTGATGATCCAATTAACGAAAACCAAAAACTGCCAAATAGGGGAAATAATTCGTGTATAAGCGATTTTTGCCATAGTTGTAGGGAATGGTGTCTAGCAAAAAAGTGTACAGAACCTTTTTGTAGAGAATTTTCTTTATTCTTTATTGTACACACATATACATACAGATTACAGAAGAGAAAGGACATATACAACGGCGAGCTTAACTCAAGAAATGAGTTTTCTTCCAGCTAACCTATGTGAGAGGGAGAGGCAGTTGAAGTGGGCAAGGGTGTACCAAGAGAAAATGTGAAAAATTAAATTTATTAGGGTGTGTTATATTAAGTAAATAATATACAAATAAAAAATAAATAAATATATTTATAAACACATGCAATTTGCTACATAGATAATAAATACCTACATTATAATATATACAAATATGATATTTAAATACATATAATATATGGATAATATATGGTGGTTATGGATTTTATGTAGATTACTTGAGTAAGTGTGAAATATTACCTGTTGATAAGAAAGTGTACTATTTAATAGCGTTAGAGTCATACCATAAGGAAGAATTTAAAAACGAAATTGAGCATAAATATAATACAAGAAATAAATTAAAGGGAAAGTTTGGTCAAGTGAGAGTTAAAAATTACTATGGGGAGAGGACAGAAAGGTATCTGGTACCAAAATTGTGTAACAAATATCCAGTATTAATTGATAGGGTTAGGTGTATTAAAAAGGAAAATTAGAGATGAAATGTTGTCTTCTTCGTCTTATCGTGCAAACTATATCATGTAATAAATAATACATTTAAAGTTAAGTTTATAAGTTAATTCAGTTTAAAGATTACTACATAGGAAGAGCGCTACGCCTACAAACTACTCATGTAGTTTGGCGACTTTAGTTTCAAGTTAAACATTGTAATCTTTATTTGAAGTAAAGTATTTAAAAAAAAAAGATTTTTTTGCTATGGGCCACCGTTTACGAGTTGTTTAAGAAAAACTTTAAAAAGGGACCTTTGAACGGCCCCCTACTCGTTAGCTCCACCGCCATCCATCAGTACTTTCAGTATGTTGCTTCAGACACCATTCCCTACAACTATGCCAAAAATCGCTTATACACGTATTTTTTCCCCTATTTTTCCTTCATTAAATGAGCTATAAAAGCCTTTTTTTTTATTTTATTTTTTATTATAAGATGGGTTAACTCTTGACCTCAATCTTGACAAAGGTCATAGATGAGGTCGACGATGGAGCGAGTTAACCCAGAAAACGCCTATAAGGCACCGGTACTCCCACGCGCCGACTTCGGTAGGAGGGTGGTCGCGAACCAGACGGCCCTTTACAGAGCCTACCACACCGCATGAGACCATAGGACAACACTTCAGATTCATAAAAAAAATGAGGTGTTGTTGCCTGAGATGGATTAATAGGAGGCAGGTCTCATTTGTGTTTCCTAAGTCGCCTCTTACGACACCCACGCAAAGAAATGGGGTGGTGTTATTCTAAGCCGGCCTATCACCACACGGCCTTATAATAAATGGGGTGGGTTATCTCCACACGGCCTTATAATAAATGGGGTGGGTTATCACCACACGGCCTTATAATAAATGGGGTGGGTTATCACCACACGGCCTTATAATAAATGGGGTGGGTTATCTCCACACGGCCTTATAATAAATGGGGTGGGTTATCACCACACGGCCTTATAATAAATGGGGTGGGTTATCACCACACGGCCTTATAATAAATGGGGTGGGTTATCACCACACGGCCTTATAATAAATGGGGTGGGTTATCACCACACGGCCTTATAATAAATGGGGTGGGTTATCACCACACGGCCTTATAATAACTGACCTATATTGATCTTCTCCGATTTTGTGTAAGTTCCTGGATAGTACTATTTCCGCCTGCTCCTGTGTCAGTCTCCTGGCTTTCCTCACCGCGTTTATAGCCGTCTCCTTTGTGTACACTCTGTCGTCTTTATTCAACTGAAAGTCATAATAATAGGTCTTTACCTATGAAATTGCCGATTTTTTCTCAAGCTTTATTTTGTTCATAATTTATTTTATTGAACAGCTATTGCTAAAATGTTTTTTTTTTTAATTTAAAACCTTAGCCATATAACGGAGAATTTGAGTACTTTGACTGAAAACGAAGCTCAAATATTTCTCGTTTCATCTGTTCCCAAAAATGTTAAATTTGGATTTCGTATTTCCAGGAAAAATCCCAAAACGTTAGTATGAAGAGATCAGTTTTCCAAAAATGTTGTATGAAAAACGGCAATTTTATAGGTAAAGTAAATACCTATATTATAATCATTTAAATAAAAATGAATCTCTATCTCCCTTGGTCATCGCATCACGCGTGGTAAGACATGACAACGACTGTCGGGTCAGCTAGTAATAATATATTTATTTATTTGCCAGTAAGTATCATATACAGGACTTTAAGTAAATCTCTTTCAACCTCTCGGGTGGTTAAGAAGTCCATGAAACTGAACAACTTTCCCCCAATAATTGGTCAAAATACGAAAAAAAATGTTTGAGTTCCCATACAAACTTCATCAGCATATAGCGCATTTTGTATGGGAGATCAAAATTATTTTTTCGTATTTTGACCTACGTTCCTTGGGGATAGTTGTTCAGTTTCATGGACTGATTAACCAACCGAGAGGTTGAAAGAGATTTACCTAAAGCCCTATACATCATCAGCCTGTATCAGTCCACTGCTGGACATAGGCCTCTCCTATGGCACGCCACTGAGCTCGGTCTTCAGCTCTCCTCCTCCAACCACTGCCCGCTACTTTACGAATATCGTCACCCCACCTAGTAACAGGGCGCCCTACGCTACGTTTGCCGATTCGTGGTCTCCATTCTAAAACTTTTCTGCCCCAACGGCCATCGGTTCTACGACAGATATGACCAGCCCACTGCCACTTAAGCTTGCTAATTCGCCGGGCTATGTCGGTAACTTTGGTTTTCTGACGGATTATTTCGTTTCGAATCCGATCCCTCAAAGAAATACCGAGCATAGCCCTTTCCATAGCTCGCTGAGCGACTTTAAATTGGTGGACTAGTCTCACTGTGAGTGGCCACGTCTCGGCTCCGTATGTCATCACGGGTAGGACGCACTGATTGAAAACTTTCGTTTTCAGGCTTTGGGGTATGGGTGACGTGAAGACTCGGCGGAGTTTCCCAAACGCTGCCCAGCCCAGCTGTATCCGTCTCTTAGCTTCCCCGTCGAAGTTGTTTTTACCTACTCGGAGCATCTGTCCCAGGTACACATATTCAGAAACAACCTCGAGGGGGACTCCGTTTACCGCGACCGGCCCCGGGTCAACATGTTCGTTGAACATGACTTTGGTTTTATCCAAGTTCATCCGGAGCCCTATACGCTGAGACGCATTAGCTAGACTGTCCAGCATCCGTTGAAGATCCTGCAGCGTTTCAGCCATAATGACGATGTCGTCTGCAAATCGTAGGTGCGAGATGTGTTCACCGTTTATATTGATGCCGTACTCTTTCCAGTCCAGCATCTTGAACATATCCTCCAGAGCGTTAGTGAACAGTTTCGGTGATATGACATCACCCTGTCGCACTCCTCGACGCAGGTGGATATGTTCGGTCTGCTGATTCTGTATTTGGACGGTCATCGTTGCGGCTTCATAAAGACATCTCAGCACCTCGATGTATCGCCAGTCTACTTGGCATCGCTGCAGGGATTCCAGAACAGACCAGGTTTCGATTGTGTCAAAAGCCTTCTCATAGTCCACAAAAGCTAAACAGAGGGGCCGATTGTACTCTTCAGCTTTCTGTACAACCTGGCGCACTGTGTGGATGTGGTCTATGGTTCCGTATCCACTACGAAATCCGGCCTGTTCGGGAGGTTGAAACTCGTCGAGTCTTCTCGCAAGACGATTCGTGATGACCCTTGAAAACAGCTTATATACGTGGCTCAAGAGCGATATCGGCCTGTAGTTTTTCAATAAGGTTTTGTCACCTTTCTTGAAAAACAAGATGACTACGCTCTTGTTCCACGCACGCGGAGTTCTCCCGGTAAAGAGAACGGTGTTAAATAGCTCCTGGAGCTCCCTCAGTACGGGAATTCCCCCTGCCTTAAGAAGCTCAGTTGTTATACCGTCCTCACCTGGGGCTTTTCCATTTTTAAGCTGTTTAAGGGCCAGCTCGATCTCGTTCAGGCTGATTTCGGGCAGGTCTTCTGTGAAGTGGCGTGTGAGGGTAGCTCGATGGTCGCTATTTCGAGATTCAGGTCGAGGTGCGTAGGAGGCGTAGAGCTGGCTGTAGAAGTTTTTAACTTCCGAGAGGATCTCCGGCTTTGAGGTGACCTTCATCCCCGTGGCTGTGGTCAACTTCGTCAGGTGGCTTCTCCCGAGTGACTGGACGAACACTTTCGACCCCCGGTTTTGCTCAATTGCTTTTTCAACCAAGAGCGTATTGAAAGCTCGGAGGTCGCGTCGTACCAGTTTCGTGATTTGTTTGTTGAGCGCCCGGTGTTCTGACAAAGTTGACGGGGGATTTTCTCGTCTTTTACTCATTAGCTCTAAAGTCCCTCTCGAAAGTTTTGACTTCTTGCCTGTACGCCTCGTTTGGCAGAGCTTTGTGCCTTCCTCTCGAAGAGTGCTCAGTACTTGATCGAGCTTCTGGTCAACATCACCTGTGGCTTCAAAGGCAGCGAATCGGTTTTCCAGTTTTATCCGGAACAGTTCGGAGCCCATCACGGTTTGGAGCGTATTTGGTCGGAGCCTAGACTTCATCAAGCGGGTTCTTTCGCGTTTGAAATCGATATTCAGAGTGCCCCGGACAAGTCGGTGATCGCTTCCGGTTTTAAACCTAGCAATCACTGAGACATCTCTGAATATGCGCCTTTTATCCGTCATGATGAAGTCAATCTCATTTTTGGTTTGACCATCGGGGCTCTGCCACGTCCACTTCCTTTGGGGCTGTTTCTTGAAGAACGAGTTCATCATAAAGAGCCCCTCTTTTTCGAGGAAGTTAACAAGCATTTGCCCCCGGTCATTTCTGCTCCCATAACCATGCGGTCCAACTGAGCGTTCGCTGCCGGACTTTGTTCCCACTTTGGCGTTAAAATCTCCCATGACAACGTTGTAGTGGGCCCTGGAGGTGTTATGCAGGGCCTTCGATATGTCTTCGTAGAGAATCTCCACATCCTCATCCGAGTGTGTCGAAGTCGGTGCGTAGGCCTGCACGACTTTGAGGGTGTACCTTTCGGTCAGCTTAATAATTATGTACGCAACCCTTGTCGACACACTGGATACTTCGACAACGTTGTCAACGAGAGTTCTATGGACCAGAAACCCGACCCCGCCCTGGGAAAGTTGATCCCCTTCTCTGAAATACATAAGATGGCCCGATTCTAAGGTTACGGTGTCCTCTCCCTCTCTTCGGACTTCACTTAGTCCCAGAACGCCCCATCTTATGCATTTCAGTTCCTCTTCCAACTGTAGAAGGTGCTCGTCGAGTCGCAGCGTGCGTCCGTTGTACGTAGCCAGGGTCAATTGTTCGTGGAGGTGGCGGCCTACCGTAACCCGGGGATTCTTAGCACCCCCTACCCCGCCGTAACCATGACCGCCGCCTTGGTCAGGAATAGCGGGGCGGCCGGGAACTGGGGGCCTTGGTAAATGTGTGCTTGCCATAAGAGGTTATGCCCATAATCGCCACGCTGGGCAATGCGGGTTGGCGATCGCAGAGCGTAGCTTCTCGCACCAGTGATACTGCTGCCCATCACTGGTCTGTTGCATTTAGCCACGCTATTTGAATGGATATACCGCCATTGTTTCGGTCGTCAGAGCCTCGTTCGTTGATCAGCAGGATGTACCACGAGCAGGAGAGGTTGACTTGGGGCACTGAGATAGTGAGCGTACCCCCTAAAGCCCTATACAATTACATACAATTGACATACTACATACTTGGTGAGAGTTTAAGGCAAAATTAGCATTTTTCTCCTTAAAATATCTTATTCTTATGACCTCTGAATGGTTGCTTACCTTATCATAATTGTTATAGTAGTTCTCGTAGTACGTAGTGTAAAACTCAGGGAACGGTTTGAATATTATGGTCTGCAAAGCAACTCCAACGTCTAAATGTATGAATTTTGTAATTCTATTAGGACGGATGGCGTTGTAGAAAAGTCCTGAAATTTTTTTTTAGTTAAGTACCTTTTTTACTAAGATTTTTGTATCACCTGTATAAACTAGTCAGAAAGACTTAAAAAATAGTTAAGGACCTACATCTCCCCACATTGTTTAAACAGCTTTTTATAAAGAAAATTCAGGATTTATACTTGAATTTTTGAAGTGAAAACTTCTTTAGCGGCGTTGTGCACCTTAAAGTATGGGTAAAAAATGTTAAACTCGCGTCAGGGTCACGTGTCTGTCACACACACGTTCATACATGAACCATGTCTAGTTGATAGTTGATAAGGGCTCCCGTTTCCGCATTTAGGCTCTAGAATGGCCCTTTATGCGTGTGGGTCGGCGGCTATTCCAGCCACCTCAGCTCCGACCAGAAGCTCAGAATCCTCCTGGGGAATTCACAGGCTTCACGAAGCGACCTAATTTCTGGTAGGATTTTTGCCCGTTGGTTCGCCACTCCCACGCATTCCAGGATTACGTGGGCGACTGTTTCATCAGCCTCTAGGCAGCCCCTACAAAGGGGGCTGTCGGTGACGTTTAGAACGAATAGGTGCTTGTTTAAAGCACAGTGGCCCGTGAGGGTGCCCACCATTATTCGTAAGTTTGTTCTGTTTAGGTATAGCAGTCTTCGCGTCATGCGCGAGATAGGTCCGGTTAGGGACTCCTTTGACTGCCAACAGGTGGTTATACTGTCCCATCTGTCGATGTGTTGTGAACGGGTTCGATCGCGAATCCAAGCACGAAATTGGCTAAAGGGAATTGGGATAATTGGCCATGAACCATGTCTTTCATTGGTAATAATATGGAGTTCCATCAATAAGCAACAGCACAAAGTATAAACTACTTTATAATGTTCTTTGTTAACTAGTCAAACTGTCAAACTCACCGACATGCCCCCCCATAGAATGGCTCATGTATATAAACTTCTTCCATCCTAAATGCTTCACAACCATGTCCACTGGTGTCACGAAATCGAACTTCGATATTGTTAGACCTGGAAAGTTTTTTTTTTTTAAGTCTACGGTAAAAACCTATAATTTATAATACTAATGAATTATAATAAACAATGTAAGTGCTTTTTAAATTCGAGAGTTTCCATCGATTTCCCTGGGATTCCATGATCAGATCCTGACTTGTTGACCTTTGGCTTTGAAGTATACTCTTTCAAACAAAAAAACAATCGGTCGATAAAATGGCGGACAAATAAGTGATCATACATAAAAAAACAAAAGGTAGAGACCAGCGCATCAGGTTGCTCCATTTTCATTGCAAAACCTCTCTTATCACAACAGCACAGAGTTCACGAGTGTGGTAACCTGAGTTGCGGCCGTCGTACATACAGTCGAACATAGAACCTCCTCCTGTTTCGGAGTCGGTTAAAAATTATGTCACACGTCCATGTTAGCTTTTTTTTTTATTATGAGATAGGTTAACTCTTACCCCAATCTTGACCAAGTTCATAGATGAGGTCGACGATAGAGAGAGTTAACCCAGAAAATGCCAATAGGGATGTTCACAGTGTTTGATTTTATGAATTATTGTAAGTGAAACAAAAAATTATGCTAGAAAAATATCAATATCCGAATACAGCATTAAAATTAGTTTATTAATGAACAAGTTATCAGCATTTTTATTATCGTAAGGACTAGCTATCTTGTTTTGTGGGGAGAGCTTGCTATCTCGTTTTTACCTACGCAAAAAATGGCGGTGCCAGTAAGTGCATCTCTTTTTCGTTGTTTGACAGTTTTCCCCTCTATCGAAATTTAATAATAATAATAATAATACGTTTATTTCTTCAGAACAGCACACACATACATTTTAAATAAAGTTCAAAATATTCTTATCCTATTATACAACTTTAAGCTTGCATATGTCTGCCGCAGTGAGGAAAAAGGCCGAGGAAAGTTATAATAGCTTATAACTTTTTTATTTCTCAATAGTTTTCAAAAATTATTTCGGTTTTGGGTTTTGGATTCAGTTCCTTTTTAAGATAAACAGTAAAAAAAAATTGTCAACATTCCTAGTAAGGCACTGGTACTCCTATGCACCGACGGAACACAGCAAGTTGTTTGGCTTTATACAACTTACCTATAGGAAAAGGGTCCGACTTCCCGTGGCCTGGTAAGTCCACTGCTACGTAATAGTAGTCATCGGGGAGGAGTTCCAGCAGTGGAATGAAAGTTGCAGCACTATCCTGTCGGCCATGGACTAGGAGTATTGGACATCCAGACGGATTACCCCAGGATATTACTGTGAAAAATAATCAATTCATATTGTATTTTTTTAATCTTAATATTTAATGAGGCTTCAGGCACTCTAAGTGGTTATGCCGGCCTCATGGTGTCACTTTGTACATACATTTCCTACTAGTACACTCAAGAGCAGGTCAAGCTTGACACTTTAGACTTTGGACCGGCCTTGCATTGTATGGCGCACAGTATAAATCAGAGCTCAGTTTAAACTGGTAGTTAAAGCGTGACCTGCTCTTGATTGTACATGTATTTTTTAAGACCCGTATGACAGAAGGAGACTCAAGTCTCGATTTATTAAGTACTGATTGTCTCTTTCTCTCACTATCAAAATGACAAAGATGACTGCTACTTAAGTGTAGGTCAGATTTTCACTATTTTTAATCCCTGACAAAAAAAACTGTATATCTATTGTGTCTGTGGCATCGTAGCTCCTAAACGAACGAACCAACGGTCCAGCCGTATAAGAATTATAAGCGATCGAATATCGTGGGTAATACAACATTATTGAAAGTAGTTTATATTGACCTATGTGTGGTTGAGGTTAAGGCAATTTTAAACACTATTACTAGAGTAATAACAATTGTGTACGAGAAATTTACATATAGAGAACTCTAAATAAAACCTTGTACTAAATGCAAGAGTGATTAACATTACGAATTTTAAGTTTTTAATTATAAACTAAAGATGGACTTTACACCTTTCAAATTACTAATTTTGAATAAAATATCAATACTTACAAATGATTTTCCCCCACGGAGCAGATACCGACCACTCTTTTAGAGGTTCTTTCATTATTATTCACTAAGTATTTAATTTGTAAATTAACCAAAAAATAATTGGAAACTTTTATGACTTAAAATACCTGTTTTGACGTTGACTTGACATTTAATATTTAGTGTTGCCAAGTCAGTAGAATGAAAAATCAAAAAATTGAGCCCCTAAAAATTCATCAAGATACTAAATTATTCGCTGAGATGAGACATGGATTTATATCGTTAGAAATACAGGGGGGCTTTAATGACATCACAGAACAGAGGTTAAAAAGAAAAAAACTTAAGAGCAAATAAAATAAATGCTTCTGATAAAACGAAATCTGATGACCTCGCAAATCAACATTTTTCGAATTTTTTACTGTTTTAAACGCCATAGCTCCCGTTTAACTCCAAGTCACTCACTAGAGAAAAATTATCCACGGAGTGACTTTAAATTGACTAGCGAATATAAAAGATCAGCGCACAAAACTGAACAACTTTCCCCGCGAATTTTCGCGGGTTTTAGTATTAAAAAAAATTTCACCTCTCCATACATCTCGAGTACTCAGTTGATGCGTTCAGAAAAGTCGAAAAATTAGAATTTCATAAAGGCTCCTTGGGGAAAATTGTTCAGTTTCACATGGTGAGAATCACCCCTTCAAGTTTCGCTAATTTAAATAACTTTTTAACGATACTGCTCGATTATAATTTCCTAATTTATAAATAAATCATTATTTTCAGGCAATTTAACTCAAAGTTGCTAATTTAAGCCAAAATTGATTATCTTGGCAACATTTCTGTTGTCAAATTCTAATGTCAATATGGAAATACATCGAAACGCAATGGCAATAACTTTTATCTCCGGTAAGTGTTATCTATTTAAATTATAGATTATTTACAAAATGTAAATAAGAAAAATGAGTTCACGTTTATTTATTTACCTAATTATATGATTATTACATGCCTTGTGACTAACCAAGAATTGAATGTCGAAAAACAAGTCTACAGAACGAGCCAACAAAACGCAAACATCCTTTGTGCGAAGCGGCAAATTTTAAAAAGTTCGAAAGTTGACACTAAGTTTTCGGTAGAATGGTGGTATTTAACTTATTTTTTCTATGTCTATGGTAGAAAGTTATCATTGCAGTTGCAGAAATCAAATGTACAATAGTTTAACTTCAAACAATAGTTCAGTCTAGATGTAAATCCGTGCTTGCAAAAGGTCGGGTCACTCTGAATTTTTTATATGTTGTTAAGACCTAAACCAATATTAAAAAAACAGATTTGCAATTCCCAAAGTGCTGTGCGAGCGGCGGTGTGACCAAAAAACCATGAAATTTTCGGATTTTTTTCAGGTTTTGCTCAATATCTTAGTGAAGGAAGGGTCTGATCAGTATAGTCACTATAAAAATCTTTAAATTATAGTAAATTTGCTACAATTTGAGATCAAGGCGAGCTCTCTACAGCTATTGGTTCCCAAGTTACAGTTCTTCGAAAACATAAATTTTTTGCAAAAAGTGTTTTTTTTCGGAACGTTCACTTATTTTGTAAAATATGCATCCCACATCAAATGTCAAGTTGTAGTAAATTTAATTAGCTTTCAATTGAGATCAAACTAGTATCTGTATACCCAGTGGTTTTAAAACAACAGTTACCTAAAGTAACATATTCTGACAGTACCTCTAAGAAAAGTAATATAAATCATGTAGGTAATGTGTTTTGGTTGCCAAATTATGCCTTTCTTTTCATCTTTGATGACCCAGGTTTGGGTTCGTATGAAGATGGTTCCTCGTCGACAGTGATGGACGCTGGGAGAGGCCCCCAGTCTGTATTCAGGTCGTCTTCATCATCCGAGCATTTCAGCTCCACTTCCGGGACGTTAGTGCGCAATTTGCCACCGCATGACTGGCAAAGGACTGAGCAGCGGAGCCCAGCCTTTCTGCACGAGCAGCTCCCAGAGCACCCTTTCTTGCATTTACAGGAAATTTTTCGCAGAAGGGCAGGAGGTGCGGGATCCATGGTGGTGGGGATGGGGATGAGTCCCTGAGAAGACATCTTCCACCCCCAATCAGTGGGATTCAAGTTGACTCCCCGCCACTTCTGCACTTGGAGGTAGCACCTTGCTGCATGGTGGCCTGTGGCATCTTCTGTCGGTGGCAAACGGGCTAGGTTTATACATATTGAAGTGACAAATGTCTTATACCTGAGGAAATTCAAAGTGTCCCTCGCGATGTCACCCCCATATAGAGCCACAAAGCACTTGATGCCGGCTTCTTTCACGGCTTGTGGGGTGGAGTCTGGCCGAAGGAAGACCTCCACTTGCTGAGCAAGTGGTTCATTTTTACTCAGGAGTGTGGTGATTTTGGTCTTTACTTGGCCAAACGGTGCTGAGGTGGTATCGCACCCGGTATAGGCTTGGGTGAACAGTACCGTCCCGGCTTGTTTTCGAAGAACTGTATCTTGGGAACCAATAGCTGTAGAGAGCTCACCTTGGTCTCAAATTGTAGCAAATTTACTATACTTTAAAAGTATTTATAGCGACTATACTGATCAGACCCTTCCTTCACTAAGATATTGAGCAAAAACTGAAAAAAATCCGAAAATTTCATGGTTTTTTGGTCACACCGCCGCTCGCACAGCACTTTGGAAATTGCAAATCTGGTTTTTTAATATTGGTTTAGGTCTTAACAACATATAAAAAATTCAGAATGACCCGACCTTTTGCAAGCACGACCTCCTAATAATATTTAACTTGACTGAGCTACAAGAACATGAATAGTTTTCTAATTTTTTAAAGAATAAAAGTTATTTGCGTGATAAAACAAGTAAGTAGTTATATGTAAGTATTTAAGTAAGTAAGTAGAGCAGTAGAATTCTGAGTTGGCCAAGTGAATACATTTTTCACTAATTTAATAGATATTATTACTCCTAATGAATTCGTCTCTTTGTACGGATTTCTAATTATCACTTGCTCAACGGTGAATGAAAACATCGTGATGAAACACGCCTGTCCAATAAAATTCATTTTCGAAAGACCACCAACCTACATTGGGCCAGCGTGGTGGACTATGGTGTAAATCCCCTTCGTGTTTCGAAGGAAGGCCCGTGCCCCTCGGTTGGGACGTATATGGGCTGTTAAAAATATGACTCTCAAATTACATAATTCAGGAGTTCAAAAAGTCAATTGCAGAAACCAAAATAAAACACAGTTTTTATTATAATTTAGATTTAATATTTTTTATATTCTTTCCACCGAATGTTAAGCGAAACATTACATAGTCTAATAGTAAATCATCACTATTATATAAATTATTAAATAATTTCCTAATTTCACAGGGATCGCTTTTGAAGTTTAATAAAATACCTTCTGAAAATAATTCTTGTAAGACTAGATGTTTTGAAATTATTAAGGTTTTTATACATCTGCCACTTTGGTTTTCGATAGTATTTTGTAAACTTCTTTCAGTCTTCAGTTTCTTGGTTTTTTGTGATGTTGATCTGTAACAAAAATGAATAACTCTATAACTCTAAATTAAAAAAAATATGTCGTGATATGTCGTATATATTTTTGTGAATTTGGCGGGAGAAACTTGAACAGTCATGTTGAGGTGCGTCATTTTGGAGTAGGGAGAAATAAAGGGAGTGGCAGACATGGCCGCCGTCCGGAGCCGAACGGCAGTCAGTCGCGAGTCGTCGGGTCGAACAGTTGTTCTTAGTATGATTATTCTGTAGTATTAAAGTAAAACTGTGCTATAACTAGTAGACTGATTGAATCAGAGTCCATTCAACTTGACTCCTACTTTCCGGAGTGCATCTGTATCTGTAACCGATGAGCTGGAACTCCTTGGCATGAAGTTATCTGCCAACCTTAACTTCGGCACCTCCATCGAGTCTAAGGCTCAAATGGCGGCCAAAAAGCTGGGCATCCTTAACAAAGTTAAGCGATACTTCACGCCAGATCAACTTCTTACCCTTTATAAGGCGCAGGTCCGATCGTGCATGGAGTATTGTAGCCACCTTTGGGATGGTTCGGCCAAATACCAACTAGCTGCACTAGACTCGGTGGATCGCAGAGCCAGGAGGCTCATTGGTGATAAAAAGCTGGTTAAGGATAAGCTCCAAAGCCTAGCTCATAGAAGCAAAGTAGCTTGCCTATGTGTTTTTTATAAGATGTACTTCGGGGAGTGTGCTCAGGAGCTGCATGAGCTGATTCCGCCTGCCCCTTTCTTCCATCGGACGTCCAGACGCACTGCGGGGTATCACCCTTATCTTGTCGAGATACCTCGGATACGTACTGAGCGCTTTTCTTCATCTTTTGTATTGCGCACTGCCAAGGAGTGGAATTCTCTGCTGGCGTCTGTATTTCCGAGCTCTACAACCCGAATATCTTTAAAGTACGAGTGAATAGGCTTCTTCTGGGTGAGCTCGCTACATCCTAGACCGCATCTTCGCCCTGAGCTAGATTGTGGTCAAGAGCGAACCCATTCTCAATAAAATAAAATAAAATCATAACTCGTACAAACTTGGTTTATTTCTTCAATCAGTCTACCAAATATAACACCCGATATTTAGGGCCTTACCGTAAAAAATAAAACTAAAACTTAGACAATGTATAAAAATAACTGTATGGACATTAGATTCCTTTGTTCCCGAAAGGAATAAATTAAACAACAAAAAAATTACATAAGTCATAGACATTGTTTAAGTTGTGTTTTGATGTTTTGTGGTAAGCAGTTATTGCTTGATACCTAACTCTTAAATGGCTAAACCAATTTTGATCAAGCTAAGAACAAAAAAAAGCTAAATATATGTTTATATTTTTAATAATGTTATTTAAGTATTGTATAGTTCTTCATTGTTTATTTGTCTTTTTGTTTCTATTCTATTAATTTTTCTAATCCTTTTTGTACTTTACGCCTACTCATCAAGATTTCTTCTCAATGTTCGTTAGGTTGACTGGAAGAGATCCCCTAGTGGGATAAATCCGCCTTTGTACCTTAAATGTTTTCTAACTTTAAGTACCATATTTTGCTCCTGTAAGAATATTTATTGTACAATAAAGGATTTACATACATACAACAACATCAATTACTTCAGCTTTAAAACAAAAAAAAACGCATCGAAATCGGTCCATTCGTTTTTTAGTTTAGGATATACGATGCCACAGAAAGACACACAGACATATAGATACACTGATACACACGTCAAACTTATAACACCCCTCGCTTTTTTGTCGGGGGTTACAAAAGAGCATTGGCTAACACCTCTTACATGTTTCATCTAATGAAGTCTGAGTCATGTCGAAGGTGGCATCAGATGGATGGTTCTATTATTAAGTTTGGTATGGCGTATGAGCTGGCAATGAAAGTTCGGGAACGGGCGAGTGTGCAGACCGTTGAAAATTAAACACGTTATGACATCTTGCGATAATTTATTATCAAAATAAATGCGAAAATGCTTTACATTTTATAAGATTATTAATAAATCAAAAGATTAGAAAATTCACATTTGAGCTACGAATTCATTGTAAAGGAAGTGACAGATTAGTGATCTTGCAATTCTTAAAAAAAAACGTGAGACTATGTAAGGCTTATGCCTTTTAGCTTATACAGCCAATTTAATGGAATGAATAGAATAAATAATATTTCTATCATCTATAACCACGAAGCTCTGCCTACCCCAATAGGGATTATAGGCGTAAGGTGAGCGTATGTATGTAGGGTATGTACCCGAATTAATGCTAGCTGCTACCTAGTTCTTCAGTTGAAAATGTCGTGACATAATTAATTCACGATTGAATTATTTATTCGTTATTGTTAATATGCAATTAGTTACGGAAATAAGTTAATGAGGTTAAAGTACCTACTTATAAGTAGGTACTTTTTGGTTTTTTAGTATTCCCAACGAAGAAAGATGAGTGTTATAAGTTTTAATAGTGTATTTGTGTGTCTGTCTTTGGCATTGTAGCTCCTAAAAGAATGGACCAATTTTGATGCGGTTTTTTGTTCGAAAACTGAAGTAACCGAGATGTTTCTTTGCTGTATTTGGTCAAAATCGGATCAGCCGTTTAAAAGTTTTAAACAATTGACTGTCGGGATGATAATTTTTTTTAATTGTAGGGTTACAAAATTTGTGAATTTTTTGCATTTTTTTGAAAAGACCACCTATCGGAGTTTCTTGCCTCTTCTCTGGAGAAGACTGCACGTTTGCGAATAGGCGTAGAGTCAGTAGAGTCAAAAACAAGAACATGTATGTATATATATATATATATATATTTGAATCCAGGTACCTTTCTGTAGCTTTCCTGAATTTCACAGACCAACTGTCGAAGTCTGTGAACATTTCTTGCAGCCCCTCCAAGCCTCGGAATTCGGGGCCATTCGTCTCTGAAAGGATAAAAAAAAGTATTTCAGAATTTGCTTTATTTGGCCAATAAGCAGGCGTCGATTCGATGCAGTTTTTCAATCTTTTTGAATTCGCGACCCCTTTCGATCATATAAAGTTCTGGCGACCCCCTAAGGTCCCTAAGACCCTTTTAGGCTAAATCTATGTACTACTTCCGAGATTTTAAAACATAATAAAAGAGTTTGCCGCGGGGTAGACACGGAAGTCGACGGGAGGCATCATTATACAGGCACAGCCTTTTCACTGAAATTGCCTTAGTTTAGTGTAAGATTTATAAATTATTGTCTTTTTCTTTTACCTACGACCCCAGAAGTAAGGCTTCACGACCCCCCCGGGGGCCGCGACCCACAGTTTGAAAAACACTGCACTAATCAATGGCGTCTCAGTTGCAGTTTAACCCTTTTAGCGCCAAGAGTTTTCGTCAAAAACGCCCACCACACGCCACGACATCACGACATGATTTTTTTTATGTCGTGGCGTAGGCGAACGCTTGGTGAACGATATTAAAGTAAAAAAAAAATTTTTGGTCTGATATATGATATAGACATTGGCGCTGAAAAGGTTTATGACAATGATGACCAGGGCCCCGATTCTGTAACTTCAGTTGTGTGTCGATGGCACGGTCGCCATTTTATCCGCTCAGGTGGCGAAATTGAGAACTATCCTTTCATACCTCTAACGACGGCTGCTTTTACTGGTGGCGCCGACGCCAACTGAATTTTCAGTTGCTAGGTAGTTTGCAACTTCACGTTCGGTTGGCAGTGGCACTGCTGATCGGGGTGGTAGTCGGCAAGAATATGAAATTAAATAGTTCCCAATTTCGTCACCTGAACAGATAAAATGGCCTCCATTACACACAACTTAAGTTACAGAATTGGGGTCCAGTTTATGCGTTAAGGTGGCAAAATGCAGAATTATCTAACCTCAAACACTTGATGACAATTAACCGCCTCGATTAGCAGCGCCATCGCATCGCCAACTGTACGTTAAGTTGCTTATACTACCTACATAACAACATTCAGTTGGCGGTGGCTGTCATAAAACTTAGAAGCTTAGATAGTTCTAAAACGCAGTGATTAATTGATTATATACTCCTTGAGATTTTTTTTGGACTCCTGGACGGACGAAGTTGTCAGGGACCATCCATAAATTACGTCACACGTTAAGGGGAGGGGAGGGGGTCAACAAATTGTGACATTGTGTGACAAGGGGGTGGGAGGGGTCATAAGTTTCGTGACGTCACTTTTCAAAATATGTTATGAGTATCAAAACGCATTAACTATTAACGGAAAACTTAACTTCCTCAGTCCCAAGCACTCTTTTAACGTTTTTACTCTGGTTGAGACAATGAGTTTTGAGTTCCCAAAAAAAAATTACAACACTATTAAAAACTGCTTTTATTAAAAAAATACAAACAATTGAAAATATGTGACGTCACGCTAGGGAGGGGGGAGTCTTATAAATGTGACAAGGAGGGGGGAGGGGTTAAAAAATCATGAAATTCGTGTGACGTAATTTATGGATGGTCCCTCACCATTACAATTCAACCACCACATTTGAGATGCCATTGGTTATAGTATTTACAACAGGAAGGTTGTGGATTCAAAACCTGGTTCGGGCCTGTACCTTTAAATTCAACTTTTCGGATTTAAGTAAGGATTTCTGAATAAGGTCGTTACCCAATAAAGGTCGGCGCGGTCCGCCGACCTTTATTGGGCAACGACCTTATTCAACTGTGGACTATGGACTAACTTAATTCCATTAACCCTTTCGAAGGGAAGCCAAGCCCCGCGGTGGGCACGTCGTATAGGTTTGTGAGCTAACAGCAGTATATTAGGTGATTTTAAATCAGTTAGCTTCTTCTTCTTATAGTGTAGGTATAGTAAAACGTGGATGCTTCATAAAAAAATCGAGAACGGCTGGAAGCATATGAGATGTGGTGCTGGAGAAGAATGAAGAGGATAAGTTGGACGGAGAAGAAAATAATTTTCCACGTTAAAAACGTATGAGTCACCGACTTCAATCCAAACAACAGTTCGCACAAAGTAGATAACTAGTATTTTTTGCAGACGGCAAAGCCTAATAATAGATAACCACAAACGAAAATGTCGCTCATTTAGATGAATGTTCTGGTTTGAGTATTTTTTGGTTTTGTTGATTTTTTTAAAAGCGCTGAATAATTTTCGATAAAAATATGAAACATCCTCTGGAGTATCTTTCGAACAAAAAATGAATTTTGAAAAGCGGAGAAATCGGTTTGTTCTGACTCTGAGGTGTCGTCCTATGGTCTCATGCGGTGTGGTAGGCTTTGTGAAGGGCCATCTGGTTCACGACCTACCGAAGTCTGACGCCAAACAGCTTGCTGTGTTCCGTCGGTGCGTAGGAGTACCAGTACCTTTTAGGCATTTTCTAGTTTAACTCGCTCTATCGTCGACCTCATCTATGACCTTGGTCAAGATTGAGATCAAGAGTTAACCCATCTTATAATTTAAAAAAATAATAATACAAAACTCAATAATAAAACAATACACGTCAAAAACGTGAGAATTAACCGACTAATCCTAACAATGCCTATCAGCAGATAATCACGTTATAAATAATGTTTTTGTGTTGTTTGTTTTGACATTAGAAATGTCTTTTCGTTCGCTCCAGTATAGGCTCCAATTTCACGAAAAACTGCGTTCCCCTTATATCTCGGAGAGTTGTGAAAAAATGATATTGAAAAAATTATTCAAGAAAGTCAAAGTGAAAAAAGTTACGGCCGAAACAGTGAAAAAAAAAACATTTTTTCCGAATTTTTGATTTTGGCGCTCGATATTTTTGAACCGAAGATTAATATCAAAACTTTTAGAAAAAAATCCTCTGGACAATTTAGTCAGCTACAGTTTGAGCCTAAAACAAAGACGATCGGGTTAAGGGTTTGTCCTGAAGCCTTACTTTTTTGAAAAAAGTCAAAAAGTCAGAACGACATTTTTTCGAATTCCGTGGATTCATTTCTAATGAGCTCGATAGGCACGAAATCGGTGTTTTTTTTTAAAGCGCTAATATAAATCAATTTTGATATAATATAAATAGGACCACCTCAGGTATAGTATAAACTCTTTTGAACAAAAAAATAATGTTGGAAATCGGCCGATAAAATTAGCGGAGTTATCGCGTCACCTACAAAAAAAAACAAACAATCGAAATAATATATTTTTAAGCTGGTTACAAATAGACTTACCTATAAGTTCTTCGTCCAAACAGAACATGATTCTATAAAAAAAATAATCACAAAATATCTGAAGTTTTATACCGATTCACAAAAACAATAGTTATTATGTTCCAGGTAATTATTTCTCTATTGTTATATTTCTTCTAAATAATAATTATACGTAATTAAACTAGTGTTGTTCTCTTCGCTTGTTTACAAACACTGACTGTTAAAGTGAGACCAATGCTTATGAAATAGTGATGTGCAATCACGATAAGGCGTGTCGATAAAAGTGTTTTTATTATTTTAGTAAGTTTTTATCTAGAAACGTGGTTGGCTAGCGATTGTATATATATTTTGGTTGAGATAATGAGTAATTAATTTTTAGTAGTTAAGTTTTTATTGATTAATTAAACTCGTCGCGCGCTTGTTTACGGCGCGTGCGATACAAATCCTGCACACACGGGTGTGCAAACATCGCGCGAGGGTTTAATTACAAGCTTTCTCCTTGGACTTCGTTCCCGTGGGTGTTTGGGAAAATTATGTGGTCTGTACCTGTCTTCTTCTTATAAATATACAGGTTGTAAGGGATACAGTACAGTTTAACAAAAACTGAAACCCTGAATTCAGACCTTTATTCTCAATGAATTACCAGTGGAATTTTCCGAGGGAATTGCATTCTGACAACGGTGCGGCAAGGCCTCGCTCGGGCCTTTCGTAAATATCATATCAGCCTATTGCAGTCCACTGCTGAACATAGGCCTCCCCCAAGGTGCGCCACTTTGCACGATCCTCCGATGTTTTCATCCAGCCACTACCCGCTATCTTCTTTAGGTCATCTGACCATCTGGCTGGGGGGCGTCCTACACTACGTTTGCCAAGACGTGGTCTCCATTCGAGAACCTGTCTACTCCAACGCTCGTCGGTTCTGCGACAGACATGGCCAGCCCACTGCCACTTCAGCTTGCTACACTTTTGGATAATATCCATCACTCCGGTTTTCTGTCGGATGACCTCGTTTCGGATTCTATCCCTTAGCGAGATCCCGAGCATGGAGCGCTCCATTGCTCGCTGAGCGACGTGCAATCGGTGGGCCAACCTCACTGTCATGTTCCACGTTTCGGCTCCGTAGGTCATGACTGGTAGGACGCATTGATTGATTTCGTAAATAACGAAAACATAATTAAATTCCAAAACGGGTCTAAATTCGCGTATATATATTTATTTATTTACCTATTCCCGACGTTATAATAACGAAAACTCCTTAATTTGATGTTTCTGGGAAAAAATAATTAATTGCAGCTGATCATAGTTATGAGTAGAGTTATGGAAGTTATGGTAGAGTTAAACGGAATACAGCAAGCTGTTTAGCCTCGGACTTCGGTAGGAGGGTGGTCACGAACCAGACGGCCCTTTACAGAGCCTACCACACCGCAGACCATAGGACATCACCTCAGATTTATAACAAATTGAGGTGTCGTTGCCTAGGATGGATTGATAGGAAGCAGGTCTCATTAATTTGTGTTTCCTTAGTCGCTTCTTACGACAACCACGAAAATATATGGGTTGGTGCTATTTATAAACGGCCTCTTTTCTATTATATTCTGAAAATACTAAAAATCAAGATAAGATAATAATAATCGATAATTCTAATCCCATCACTAGCTCCGACGTAAGCGCGGTAGGTACGCATGCAATCGACCGGTTTGCCTTCACTAAATGGTTATATTAACCTACTGGGTACTTCACAGGTTTTTACCTGCCCCAGGGATTTATGACAAAATCGGATTTTTTCGATTATTCTAAAAAAAGATTATCCTTCTACAAGAAACCGCATATTACCGGCTAGCCGGTAGGTGATTCTCAGTCGGGGAAAATATTAGTAGAAAAAGCAGATGTTTGTTCTCGGGTCATGGGTGTTGGAGTCTGTCTTTATGTGTGTTCCAAGGGACCTACGATACAAGGGAAAACCTTTATGTGGGCCTTTGAGTGTGTAGCGTTTATTTATTTATCAGGCATCCACAAAGCAACTATTAAATTAGTTAGCGAAACGTTAAGGGGCTGATTTTCCCCATGAGACTAAACTTACCTTCCCTAAAATCTCATCTGATAACCCTCACAATTTGTGTCAATCAAAAGTGGCATCTAGTGGTAGAACCACTGATGCTCTGCCTTCCCCTTTAGGGACTATAGGTGTGGTGAGCGTATGTAACTCTCCCCAAGGAATCTATAGGAAACTACCAAACCCGACGAACTCCGTTTCGCCACCAGATGGCTTCGTTTTATGTAACATTTCGTCTTTTCTGTTGAAATTTTTCCTGAATTTTCTTTGCTATAAACCTCACGGAGCCCGAGACCTTTCCAACGAATGCAAAACCGTGGAAATCGGTTCGTGCGTTCTTGAGTTATAACGTCAGGAAGGAAAACCCGACTTATTTTTATCAACCGACTTCAAAAAAGGAGGAGGTTCTCAGTTCGACTGTATTTTTTTTTTTGTATATTTGTTACGCGATTACTCCGGCAACTGTTGTCCGATTTTCAAAATTCTTTATTTGTTCGAAAGAGTATACTCCTGAAGAGGTCCCATATAAATTTTATCGAAAATGATTCAGCGCTTTAAAAAAAAATCAACAAAAACAAAATATACTACAAACTAGAACATCATCTAAATAAATGAATGACATTTCTGTTTGTAGTTATTTGCTAATAGGCATTGTAGTCCGCAAAAAACTAAATATCTACTTTGTGCGAACTGTTGTTGGGATTGAAGTCGGTGACTCATACGTTTTTAACGTGGAAAATTATATAGTAGATTATCAAAAATAAAATTCAATTTCTCATTCATAAGTCAATTTGTTGATCGTACAAGTTTATGGAGAGGCGACTTATGACATTGGAAATGTCTTTTCGTGTTCGCTCCAGTATAGGCTCCGATTTCACGAAAAAGTGCGATCCCCTTATATCTCGGAGAGTTATGAAGATTATGATTGTCAAAAAAGCTCAAAAGACGCGTATTCAAGAGAGTAAGGTGCAAAAAAAATATGGCTGAAATAGTTAAAAAAAAAAAATTTTTTCCGAATGTTTGATTTTGGTGCTCGATATTTTGGAAACGAAGAATGATATCAAAAATTTGAGAAACATTCCTCTGGACAATTTAGTCAGCTACAATTTGAGCCTAAAACAAAGACGATCGGGTTAAGGATTTGCCCTGTAGCCTAAAATTTTTGAAAAAAGTCAAAACGATATTTTTTCACATGTCCCGACTCTCTCGTCGCTCAGCGACAATATTTTTTCGAATTTCGTAGATTCATTTCCAATGTGTTCGATAGTCGTGTAGTTTTTTTCTTATTTTGACCTAGTCACAGTCATGTTCCTTGGGGAAAGTTGTCCAGTTTCGTAGTGAAAAAAGATGTGACATCTTTTTTCACTAATTAAATGCAAAATCACCCAATATGATTTTGCACTTATATCTAGCCGAGCTCCGGTGCATCCCTTTAGTAAAAAACCATATAATAATATATAATATATGCACCGAAAGAAAAATATTATTTTTCTTTCGGTGCACGATTTTCCTTTCTAATATCCATCTCCTATTTCCGAAAAAAATAAAATAAATTGTGTCACCCCCGACATTAGATTGCTTATAACTTTTAAACGGCTGAACCAATTTTGATCAAGTACAGAACCATCTCGATTACGTCAGCTTTCTAATAAAAAAGATTGCATCGATATCTGTCCATTCGTTTAGGAGCTATACGATGCCACAGACAGACGATGCTCAAAATAATATAATAATAGAGATACACTCGTCTAACTTATAACACCCCTCTTTTTTGTTGGATGCTAATTAATACATTACGTATATTATACAGATGTTGACATAGCTTTTAGGAATATAATTATTTTCTTACTAAGTCATAAAAAATAATAATAACCTATAATCATTTTCAAGGTTATTTATTGCGAACCTTTGCAAACAAACATATTTAGAGATAAAATAACAAATGCAAGTAAGTGATTTTATGTATTTTACGCGTACCCCTTTTTTTAACCGACTTCAAAAAAAGGAGGAGGTTCTCAATTTTCTTTTTTGGATTCACTTTGCGTTTACTTCGCAAATTGTCGACAGATTTTCAAAATTCTTTTTTGTTTGAAAAAGTATACTCAAGAGGTGGTCCCATATTAATTTTATCGAAACAGATGCAGCGCTTTTTAAAAAAATAACTAAAAACACATATTAGTTTTAGATGACGTTTTCGCAAAAGTCCGATATTTTCATGAGTCCTACAACATATCAATCACATTATGCGCGTAAATCACTATTCTGAGAGGTCAAATGAGTTTTTTGCCCGACCACGGAACATGTTGACATACATGGTGTAAGAGACCGGTTAGCAAAAAAACCCTCCACTCAGATCAAAACGTAATTCCAAATGATTTTTCTGTGGCATTTTCCTCTGGAAAATTTTCAAATGATTTCATGTTTTGATATTGTTGAAAATATCAGCAGCAGGCATAATGATTTTCCGAAAATGAGGACAACCCAAATGATTCAAAATTAGCTTTCCGCCCGGCCCGCGTGGACTACAGGTTATGTCGTGCCCAGCTGTGGGATAAAGTGTAGCCTATGTCCTTTCCCAAGGTATAATCTATATCAGTAGTTTAGGCGTGAAAGCGTTACAGACAGACAGACAGACAGTTACTTTCGCATTTATAATATAAGTTGGGATTATTATAAATTATTCAGTACATTTATTTTGTGTAATATTTTAACAAAATAAACCAAATTACATTTAAAGTAAACGTGTGGCGGAAGACGAAAACGAAAACGAGAATCATGTGTCACTACAATATTTTGTATTATTTATTCTATTACACTCCATTTTCCAATTAAAATATATGTCTGTGTATTTATATAAATTATTTATATATTATATTTATGTGTGGTTGTATTTTTATGTAGTTTATATTAGTATTTAGATTTCAGTGGTTAATTGTGCACGTCTCTGTCTTTATTTATTTTACGCCTCTCACTGTCCCAGGTCTGCTGGAAGAAATTTCTTAAAGAAATAAGCTGTGCCTTTTGTGTTCGTTTTTCTATTTGTCTGTAGTATTTGTGATTTTTCCTGTGTACGTACAATAAACTGTTAAATAAATAATAAAAAACAGTGATAACTGCGTAAAACATAAAAACCAGCAATGTAGAATTGTAGATACATTGAGAGCGATGCAGAGCGAGGACGGCCCGCGTGCGGGGCGCGGTTTCGCGGTACATCGCGTAGCGCCAAAGTAGGTCAAATAACGAGAACTTGACTGGACTCGGGAAAAATAATTACTTTAGTATTTGCTAAGCTGTCCCTTACCCTGTCACCTTATCAATAATAGGAAGCAGTTTGTACTTTCGTTTATTTTTAACTATAGTACTTAACAAGCGCGACGGCTTGTTTACGGCGCGTGCGATACAAAAGAATCGCGCGAAGATTTAATTATCTACATAAAGGGTGAAATTGAAAACATTCGACAAACTTTGATAGATGAATCTACCAATGATTACGAATAACTTTTTCTATAGGACCAACTTTCCTACTAAAAAAAAATCTGCTGTTCCACACAAAAGTTCAATACGTTCAATAAGTTCAATAGTTTTTATCATACAGATTTTAATTTTAATAATTTATTATTTTACTTTTTGACATTCTATTCTAATAATGTATTTTGTTTTGCAAGGTGTTTGTGACATGACCATTTTATTAATGACGTTTTTTCTTCCTTTTGTAAGTCGACATACTTAGTTTTGTTCTGAAATTGATTTCTGTTTTATTGTAAGGCATATTAATTCATTTTTCTTTCTCATTTATTTATTTATATAAGGATTTAGATATTGTTGACATAAAACTATTTTTGACATTTTTAAATTACCTTCTATTTTAAAATACCTTTTATTTGCATTGCATGCCAATTCTGGCGCAACACGCTTGTACATTTGCTTTTAATTGTCAACATAATTTGTTACCGTGTATGCCCGCAATAAAGATATTTCATTTCATTTCATTTCATTACGTACTAAACCAAAATGTATGGAACAATTGATTTGTTTCTTTGTAAAAAAGTTGGTCCCATAGATAAAGTGGTTCGTAATCATGAGTAGATTCATTCCTCAAAGTTTGTCGACATGTATATGTTACAGCCAAAGTAATTAATCTGGATATTATGTATATTATCTAGCCATTATTTATAATGTCTACTCAATTTAGATAAAGTGATAATTGACACGGAATTAATCACATTAACTAGCAATTTTATATAATATCTTCCAAGACTTGGATAATGTAATAAAACAAGTAGGTAGTGTTAAGGTTTTTATTAAGAATTAAAATGACATTGCCATAGATAATAATTCTACATTAATTAACATTGTTATAATGTAATTAAACTTTATAAAGTAAACTTAAAGCTTACTAGCCGTTAAAAACAACAAAAAAGAACAGAGATTAATACAAGTATTTGGTATCTATCGTTGAAGACTACAATAATAAAATATTTAAAATGAACTGACATTCATTAACTGAGTCATAAGTATTATTTATTGTTACAAGTAAGGCTCAAGTGACATTTTTCAAGTGACAATTACATCATTATGGCATAAGAGGATTCGCACTTAGGCTTCTGGAATCTTACCTGAGTAATAGGATCCAGAAGGTTGAGGTTAACGGCACTAGGTCACCTGGGTCCACAGTCTGTATGGGCGTCCCACAGGGTTCAATCCTAGGACCATTCCTGTTTCTCGTTTATATTAATGACTTACCTTCTCTTGTTAAAGACGCCCATGAGATCGTATTATTTGCAGATGACACATCACTCATATTTAAAGTGAAGAGGTACGACTCTGATTATGACGATGTTAATACTGCGATCTCAAAGGTAGTTGAATGGTTTACTGTAAATAACCTTCTTTTGAACGAGAAAAAAACCAAATGTGTTAAATTTACCTTGCCCAATGTTAAACAGGTTAATACCAATGTACAGGTTAGGAATGAAAAACTGGACATTGTGGAATCTACTGTATTCTTAGGAATAACTCTTGATGCAAAGCTTCAATGGGGTCCTCATATTGATAGGTTAGCGAGCAGACTCAGTTCAGCAGCCTACGCAGTTAAAAAAATCCGTCAATTATCGGACGTTGAAACCGCGAGAACCGTATATTTCAGTTACTTCCACAGCCTAATGTCATATGGCATTTTACTGTGGGGTAATGCTGCGGATATCAATAAGATCTTTGTCCTGCAGAAAAGGGCTGTTCGCGCGATTTATCAAATGAGACCTAGAATGTCTCTTAGAGAAATATTCAAAGAAATAGATATTCTGACTTTTGCATCCCAATATATATGTGACAATCTTTTATATGTGAAGAAAAATGAACATTTGTTTAAGAAAAATAGCGATAGGCACAATATAAATACTAGGACCAAGCATAAACTGGATGTACTAGACAGTCGTCTCCACAAGGTCACGAACTCTTTTATGGGTCAATGTATACGTTTCTACAATAAGATTCCCATGTGTATTCAAAATTTACCTTTGGATAAATTTAAGACAGTAATTAAACAAAAACTTTGCAAAAAGGGCTATTACAAAACTTCTGATTACATAACTGACAAGCAGCCATATGGGAATGAACTGCTCAGCTCTAGAGTTATTTCAGACTTAGTTAAAATTAGAAAATAAGAAAATTTGTAATGCGATTAAAAAGAGCACCCTCAGAGTTTCTTGCCTGTTCTTCTCTGGGGAAGACTGCACCTTTGCGAATAGGCGTAGAGTCAGTAGGGTCAATAGCACGAATGCGTATGTATGTATTTAAATCCTTTAATGTTTGTTTGTATGTATTTCATGTAATCTTGACTTGTTTTAAGTGGCATCCTGAATGTCCTATAAAATAAAGATTTTTTCTATTCTATTCTATTCTATTCTTTTGCTCACGCCTTTAAATTAATTCCTAATGGGGTAGGCAGAGCATTAGTAATTTTAGAACTACACTGGGCGTCAAAAATAAGTAGTACACTTTTCAAATTGCAATTACTCCTAAACTATAGTAGTTACACTTATGAAATAAAAAGCAGTTTATAGTAAACTTAACGAAGTTTATTAAAGTTATATTTTATTTGGCATGAATAAAGTTTCAAACTTAAAATTAAGATAAATACTAAAAAGTATCAATTTTTAACGATATGTCAACCACTTAATTTTCACGTTTTGGAACTTTTTCACAATTTAATAACTTGTGTTGCCGCCTCGGGCTCTAATTACAGCTTGGATCCGGTTTGGCATGCTGAACACTAAGTTTCGGAGGCGGTGTTGGGGAATATTTTCCCATTCTTCTATCAGCGCATGTTTTAGAGCCCTGAGTGTGGCAGGAGGTGGACTGCGCCTTCTGACTAGCCTCCCAAGCTCATCCCAGGCGTGTTCAATCGGGTTGAGATCTGGGCTTCTCGATGGCCAAGCCATCAAGTTGATGCCAACCTCCTGAATGTACTCTTGTACGTGGTGAGCAGTGTGTGGCCGGGCGTTATCATGCATTAGGATGGCTCCATCACCCATATTTATTAAATATGGCCCTGCATACTCGTTGAGGATCTCCGAGGCATATCTTTCACCAGTCAAAGTCCCATTTTCTATTACCACAAGCTCTGTGCGACTCTCTGAAGAGATACCAGCCCATACGTGTACAGAGCCCCCGCCATATTGGACTCTTTCCGAGATACAAGCTTGAATGTATCGCTCACCGGGTCGTCTGTAGACTCTCCGCCGTCCATCTGAAGTGTATAAAGAGAATCAAGACTCATCTGTGAATAAAACTCTAGCCCATTCTTCTTCGCCCCATTGTACGTGTTGACGGGCGTAGCGTAGTCTTGCTACGCGATGCTCTGTCTCAAGTTTGGGGCCATTTGCTGGTCTTAGAGGCTTCAGGTTAGCTTCAGCAAGTCTTCTTCTCACTGTACTCTCACTGATGTAGTCTGTTCGGGTCCGAAGAAGCTGTTGCTGAACCTCAACTGCATTAAGGTGTCGATTTCTTAACACAGTGGAAACAATAAAGCGATCTTCTCGGGTACTTGTGCACCTGGGTCTGCCATTACCTCGTCTCCTTAGATGGTTTCCAGTCTCTTCGTACCTTTGCTTTACTCGCTGAACCGTTCTTAAAGTTACACCCACCCTCCTTGCAGTACGACGCATACTGATGCCCACTTCGAGAAAAGCTAAGATTCTTGCACATTCTTCTGGTGAAAGAGGCATGATTAGTCAAATTTACTCTCTGAAGATACCTATGCTTTTCAATTACAATTGCTTTATCAGCAGCGAATGTGTCAAACACAAAAATCCTAAGTAAGACAACACCTTTCAACAGTTTAAAAAAAGTGTTTTTATTTATTCGTTTTTTTTAAAGTCAAGCATTATAAGTTCTTATAATGCATGAAGTTTTTATTGAATAAGATTAAATTTTCTTTTTAACCTTTTTTGTTTCAAAGGTCTAAGTTTTATAGTTTGGGAGAAATCGCAATTTTAAAACTGTACTACTTATTTTTGACGCCCAGTGTAGATGCCACGTTTGACACACATTGTGAGGTTATCAGATGGAACAAGTTGTATAATGGTGAGAGGTGGTCAGCCTTTCGCCTATTATACAGCAAAACCATGGAATCCCACTTACAGACTTTTACTGTATACCTGGGAAGAGAAGGTAGCTGGCACGTCAGATGATCGAAAATGCGTAGAGGATAGGGTTGCCACCTTTTTTGAAGTGAAAACTTCTTTAGCAGTGTTGTGCACTTTGAAGTATGGGTGGAAACCACTGACATAAAGTGTATGGACTGGCAGTCCTCTATAAATTACAGCATTTCTCTTTAGGACGCATTGAAAGTGACAAATTGAACGGAACTTGACGCAGTAAATTGTAAACAAATTGAAATATATGAAAATTTTGTTAAAATTTTAAAGACTAAGTGAATTTTTGTATAAAGTTTTATTAATATTCAATTTTGTGACCATAAGAATATGCTTGGTTTGTAAATATAAACAGAAAAAAGGAGATAATCGGTCAATGTACAAGTATGTTTTTTTACAAACTGTTTTATTGAAAAATGTTGTTTTAAAACGTCTTAATTCTACTTTAAATGATTAGAAATTGTCGGGAAGACATCTCTCTTTTTCTAAGTATATATATATATATGTTAAAATGACTATAAAAGATAAAATTTTCGCATTTTCAATTTCGCTTGATTCGCCTGCTTTATTTCGCTAGTGCTTCCAAAGACAGTCGATAAAAACAATGTCGATAGAAACATGTTATAGGTATATTAGTGTAAAATATTACTTAATGTTACGTACAATGGCAAACAAAACCGTTTTTATTTATTTAGTTATGTAGTAGACTACAAAGTTATAGTTTCGCCATATCCGTCTACTCGCAATTTTCTAAGAGACCCTTGATACTACAAAACTGTAATCACACCTTAGTACCTAAGCTTTTCAAGATAACAAGTAATGTTTGATTAATTTGCGCGTCGCTCGACACGCTCTTGAATGATTTTAGATAAATATTTAAGAGTTTACTAATCTTCATAAGAACAGTAAGACAGAATACCTAACCAACCAAATTTCTTACAACAGATTTCCAACCGACGAAGTTTAAAAAAAAAATAGCTTCAAGATATGAATGTTTCGAAGAATTGGACATCAAAGAAAAGCCACGAAATATGTTCGAAGCATTTTGACCCTAACTGTTTCATAGGAAGTAGAAAATTGTTAAAATTTGGTAGTGTTCCTACAATATTTGAAGAAAATGTTCAAGGTAAAGGTTATACATAAGGGTTACTAGAAACATGTCACGATCCCCGCTAAGGGATAGTAGTAGGCTTTATGAACTATTGAATAATATTTCAAAACTGAAAAAAAGAGTACCAGTTTTGAAAAATTACATACTTTAACTTTTTATAAAGTAACACAGCTTTAAATATTATTGTTTTTGAAACTAATGCAAAAGATAAAGCTTATTTCTTTAGTTTGAGTCATGCTAATGTGAGAAAATGGTTTTATTGTTTACGCAAAATTGATGCTCTGCTGTAAGAAAAACAGATCATCTCATACTTACATACTTTTGGGGAAAAAGAAAAAAATAAGCTCTACATTCCGCTAGAGAACATAAATAGTCGACTTATCGACTTTTGGTCCTCACTTGTTAAAAGTACAACTTGAGCTGATTGCCAAGGCAAAGTAGGTACTAAGCACTAAGGCAAAGTACAACTTGAGCTGATTGCCTGCCTACCCCGCTGGGAATACATCGACTAATCGACTTTTGGCCTCACTACGTCGAGTTCGGTTTTCTGCTGCTGCCGCCTACAGCGCCAAAATGGCGAAAATCAAGTGGTCTCGTTTTTGATTTGACAACAGCCAGTCTAGTGGTATTTAACTTATTTCTATGTCTATGGTGGAAACCCGGACGGATGGCAGCCCTATGGTAAAATTATCTCTGTGACAGATGTCAACGATTATTCGCACAAAGTCACAGAATAAATAATAGTACTAACGTAACAAAGTGCGCAAATACCGATAGACTATTTTAATAAACTGAAAGTAGACAGTTTGGTCGAGTGGAAAAGTTGCCAGATTGTAAGCGACAGGTCGAGGATTCGAGGGTTCGAATCCTGAGAGAATAACGGACTGTATTTTGTTTTATTTCCATATTAATGCACAAAGTGCACAACTATGCCTGAACTAGGCTAAATGTCTGTATCTCAGAGATCTAAATCTAAATATATAAAACAAAGTCGTGTTAGTTACACCACTTATAACTCAAAATCGGCTGGACTGATTTTGATCAAATTTGGTATGGAGCTGGATTAACACATAGGCTACATAATTTTCCGAAATTCCCACGGAAACGAAGTCCCGGGCGTTAAGCTAGTTAGGAATAAATAACACAAGCAAAATTTTTTAAAAAGTCTTAAGATACTGGAAAATAAGTTATGTTATTATTTTAAACATAAATAAAACTACCTACATCGTTACTTATCATCTATCATCATCATCATATCAGCCCAAAACGTCCACTGCTGGACACAGGCCTCCTCCAATCAATATTATAATATCGTTTGGAGGGAAATGCCATAATCGCCACGCTTGGCAGGCGGGTTGGCGATAGCAGTTATTTTATTTTAATTTTATTTTAACAGTTTATTGTACACAGGAAAAATCACAAATGTTACAGACAAATAGAAAAACGAACACAAAAGGCACAGCTTATTTCTTTAAGAAATTTCTTCCAGCAGACCTGGGACAGTGAGAGGCGTAAAATAAATAAAGACAGACGTGCACAATTAACCACTGAAATCTAAATACTAATATAAACTACATAAAAATACAACTACACATACATATAATATATAAATAATTTATATAAATACACAGACATATATTTTATACATACATAAACAATACATATAATATTATGTTCATTATACTGAAGGGAAAGCAACAGATACATAATGTTCCTTTATTTGACACAGTACACAGAGTGACGCTGCTGCCCGTCCTCTGGTCTACTATGATCCCTTAGTCGCTTTTTACGACACCCACGGGTAGAAAGGAGGTAGTGCTATTCGGGGCCGACACTACGCAGCCTATCTATATATATGTCACCGGAAAATAATAAGAATCGTAAGTTGATCAACTTTCGAGGTAGTTTATCAACTATCGGAAAATCATACACGGCAGTTGAAATGTATTATTTAACGTATACATTTCCGGTAATTGATCAATTTACGGCGTCTCGCGGTAAAATTATCCGACGAACGCGATGTGTACGCTGATTGGTTGAAAACTCGAGGTGTTCGGTGATTGGTTGAATGTCTCACTTAGAACTGCGACAAGTAGGTTTGTTAGTAGCCGAACCCAATCAACCCGTTTAGGTTTGGTTGGTTTAGGTTAGGTTAGAACTACGACCCTCAACGCACGAGCCGGGTGCCGCGGCAGCGGCCGGCGAAGTGCCAGAAACGACTCGACTGTGGTTGCCTCTTAGATTGTCGCATCGACCAATCAGAGAACAGTGTATTATATTACGGATGTCAGTTTAACGTAAAAATGTACACTGAGCAGCGATTGGTCCATTCGTGTATGATTTACCGTGTAGCAAAATCGTTAATTGATAAACTTACAGCCAGGCAGCGTAAGTTGATCAATTAGCTGAAACTTATTGCGTTAAATAATACATTTCAACTGCCGTGTATGATAAACTACCTCGAAAATTGATCAACTTACGATTCTTATTAATTTCCGGCGACATATACATATAATAATGGCGATAGATTGTCAGCCTTTCGCCCACTGTACATCAAAACCTGTTGTATTATTCTTAAAAAAATTGTAATAGTGAATAAAGTTTATATCTATCTATCGACACCACTCGTGGCGTAAGCGTTATATTACCTACTAACTTAGTTACGAAGTTTATGATGGGAGATAATGAGCCAATTACCGCCTCGATGCCGATGGCCGCGCAGTTGTGTGACCTAACAATTCACAATTAATTTGCAGTTTGCAACACTGTGTTGTAATACAACGTTAACTGGAGGAGATCTCTTTGGAGGGGTAAGTGAGTGTTTTGTTTAATAATTTTATAATAAACGGCTGAATTTCGGGAATGAAAAACACATAACCTTCCTTTTGAATCACTCTATCTATTGGTTAAAAACCGTATGAAAATCGGTTCAGTACTTTTTGAGTTTATTGCGTTCAGATTCAGATAGACAGACGCGGTGGGGGACTTGAAAATCCTGAACCAGTATCACTTGCTGAATGAACACTTTTTTTTTTTGACTTCTATTTTTTTTTTTTTATGGGGGGGGGGATTTTTTTTTTACTAAACGTAGACACCACTCGGGCGCACCCCCCGAGCGCTACGCACCCCTCGCTTGCCTGGTGTAGGAGTAATGTCTACGTTAAGGCAAAAAAAATGAACTATTCCCATTGAAAAAATATTTAAAAAATATTTTTTTTTTCATTAATGTGTTCTATGAGTGATACTGGTTCAGGATTTTGAATATAGCTAGGAGGTTCTTTTTCACCCAGTATATACAGGGCTTTAGGTATCTCTCTTTCAACCTCTCGGGTGTTTAATCAGTCCATGAAACTGAACAACTTCCCCAAGGAACATAGGTCAAAATACGAAAAAAAAATGTTGATCTCCCATACAAAATGCGCTATATGCTGATGAAGTTTGTATGGGAACTCAAATAATTTTTTTCTTATTTTGACCTACTTATGTACCTTGGGAAAGTTGTTCAGTTTCATGGACTGATTAACCACCCGAGAGGTTGAAAGAGAGATACCTAAAGCCCTGTATATAGCTTCCCGCCCGGGACTTCGTTCCCGTGGGAATTTTGGGAATAAATTATACACATAAACCGTTTGAAAATCGGTTCAATCGTTTTTGAGTTAATCGCATTCAGACAGACGCGGAGGGCATTCCGCCTGGGACTTAGTTACTCAAGTATAATGTAGCATTCTATGGTGAAAGAATTTTTCAAATCGGTCCAGTAGTTCCGGAGCCTATTCAATGCAAATAAATAAACAAAGAAATCTTTTCTCTTTATAATATTGGTGTAAATCATAGAGGTGTAGATAAGTGTACCTACCTATAGATATAGTATGAAGTATATACTTACGTACATATTTTTAGAGAGCCCCGATTCTGTAACTTCAGTTGTATGTCGATAGAATGGAGGCTATTTTATAAGTTCAGGGGGTTTACCATGATCGCTTAGCGCGATCCAATTTAGGACCTAAACAAGTCTGCAACGCTTATTCGTACCATGATGGCTTATAAGCGATTCAATTTTGGCGCTGTTGCGATTCAAAGGCAGACCACCGACAATTTATGTAGACATTCAAAATGGACCATAGACAACCGAGCAGTTCAAAAGCAGCGCCATCATGGTACCATTTAAAAAAAATATTCCAATTGCGAAGCAGTTCAAAGTTGGATCCTAAACAGAAATGCTTTTAAACGATCGTGGTAGAAAATAGAAAGAAAGAAAATAAATTTATTTCACTACACTGTTTAGGTACAAGTAGATTGGTAGGTACTTATAACTAATTAAGTGACGTTGGGTACAGCGTAGTGTGATAGGGTGCAGCTCAGCATAGTGTCTGCGCTAAATAAATAGCACAGACGCTGGTATTCTGCTAGTGGTAGTGGTATGTACCCTGGTGGCGAAATTGAGAACTATTAATTTCATATAGGTACTTACTGACAACCATCCCGACTAGCAGCGCCACCGCCAACTGAACGCAAAGTTGCAAACTACCTAGCAACTGAAAATTCAGTTGGCGGGGGTGCCACCATGCACCAATCAAAGCAACCATCATTAGATGTATGAAATTTTGATATGTAGTTCTCATATTTCGCCACCTGCAGGGCAATCGCGCTAAAATAAGTGGATTGAATCGCAATTGTAACGTAGCTGGGGGGCTACCACCTCAGCGAAGCTGATGCTGGGTAAACGAATGGAACGTTGTCAATTGCTTCTTTATAAGGAGACCTTGATTAACGACATGAACCAAACACAGCAATGTACATCATTCCATTCGTTCAATCAGCATCAGCTTCACTTAGGTGGTAGCCCCCAGCTACGTTTCAATTTCGATTCAATCCACTTTTTTTAGCGCGATTGAACGCTTCAATTGAACGCTGATTGAACGCTGAACGATTGAACGCTGAACGCTTCGATTCAATCCTGCTGAACGGATATAACGGCGACCATTACATTCTATACTAATATTATAAAGAGGACAGATTAGATTGTTTGCTTGCATTGAATAGGCTCCGAATCTACTGGACAGATTTTAAAAATTCTTTCACTGTTAGAATCCTACATTATCCGTAATGAACATAGGGTACATGATTTTCCCGAATTCCCACGGAACGGAAGTCCCGGGCGGAAAGCTAGTAGCGTATATAAATACATACTTAAACATCGATACACAACTGAAGTTACAGAATCGGGGCCCAGTGCATGTGCAATTGTTTATAATTCGATGACACTTTGCCCCATTTGCCCTTACAAGTACCTCTATGCAATCATGCACTGACTGCAATCGCCTACGTCCTTGGCATGTGTTATCATTATCATAATTTATGACAACATCTATACAGACAGCAGCACTTTAGGTTACCATTGCACTACAAAAGCCAGCGTGATAGGGCGACGTCAAGGTCAACATACAATACAATACAATACAATATACTTTATTTGCACACAAAAACATACAATACAATTAACAGAACATAAAACATAGTGTACAACAAGGCGGCCTTATTGCTAGGCAGCAATTTCTGCCAGGCAACCTTAGGGCAGGACAGAAGTAAAAGTAGTATGTGGTGCATAAATATATAAAATACTAGCTTTCCGCCCGGGACTTCGTTAGGTATAGATATAAAGGTATAGATTATAACATGTATAGCCTTATGTGCTGCTGTGTTTACATACATAAATATATATATAATATTATATAGATCTATTGTAGGTATTTACATATAACACATAATTGTACACATAATTTATTGTATTTATCTTGATTTATAACAAATATTTTGTTACTATTTACTTGTTTTGTTCCGCTTTTTTACTAAGTATGATATATAATTATAATAATTAGTAATTGTGACTATTATTATTATTTTATTGCATTGCAACCCGCAACACCTGTGTCTCCTCTCTCAACTACTCTAAGGTAGACTGGAAGAGATCCCTTCAGGGATAAGTCCGCCTTTGCTACTAAATTACCTTTGAAATGTACTCGTATTATATGACACTGTTTTTGAGCAATAAAGAATTTACATACATACATACATACATAAATAAACATTTTATTTAAAAAAATAAACCGATTTCAAAAAACGAAAAATAAAGACGTAGCATTAAATGTGCTACGTACCTTCTGATCTGTTTGAAGTCGGTGCCAAGTCAAACAAGTTTGATTAGCTATGCGGCGACCTGTAATTGGCATTTTGTAACTTATGTTTTGTTTCTTAGCTGTTGGTCTTCCTAAAATTGAATAAATAAATAAATAAAAAATACGTACATCCGCCTTCGTACCGACTTTTTATTTTTCTATTTTTTAAGTGTAAATGATAGAAAGTAGATGAGAAACAATGTAAGTGCCTATTTTTGAGGGTTTCCCTAGATTTCCCTGGGGTTTCTTTCACCATCAGATCCTAACTTAGAGAAAATGGGACCACCACTCTTTCAAACAAAAAAAGAGTTTTGAAAATCGGTCCATAAATGACGGAGAAATCTGTGAACATACTTAAAAAAACCATACAATCGAACAGAAACCCATCCTTTTTTGAAATCGGTTAGAAAAGGAAGACTTGCTCTGTGTTTATCTGTCTGTATTTCCACCTCCTAAACCACGCAACGGATTTTGAAACGGTTTTCACCATCATGAAAATAATTTTTATCGGGCTTCCTTAGTGCAACTGGGAAAAATAAAGGAGGTACTATTCTACTATAAGGAATAAAATAAAATAAAACTGTCAGTTATTTTAGAATCGTATACTTTACTACATCACGTTTTTATTATGTACAATAATATATATTAAAGTTATTAATATTACGTTTTATTATCTACATACTCATCTTAACGCTTATTAATAAGTATTGCTAAATACAATAGTGGTTAGTGGTATGTACGTGGGAAGAAAACTTAAGTTTTTTATATACATGGCTTTAGGTATCTCTCTTTCAACCTCTTGGGTGGTTAATCAGTCCATGAAACTGTACAACTTTCCCAAGATCTAAATACGAATAAAAAATTTGAGTTCCCATACAAACTTCATTAGCATATAGCGCATTTTGTATGGGAGATAAACATATTGGGGAAGTTGTTCAGTTTCATGGACTGATTAACCACCCGAGAGGTTGAAAGAGAGATACCTAAAGCCCTGTATTTATTGAAATCGAAACATTGTTTATTCGGACAATTACAACCCATTTTATTTTGTAATTATTAATAAAAAAATAATTATTGCTATTAATTATTGATATCAGAATAAAATGAATAATTTAATATTAACATTTCAAAATAAATTAATTGAATTTGAGTTTTAAAATTTAACTTTTCTTGCTTTTTAAGAACGACTGATGTTAAACAGGGTGTGTGAAAAAAGCATGTTTAAAATTTTGAGCGATGGTTCACGATCATGGAGTAGGTACGAAGAATTTATGCGAAAAAAACCCGGGTGTTGTATTTTTATAGAAATCCCTGGGTCTTTTTCCTGTAATCCATAATATATTTTTTTTAATCTCCAAAATAATTGAAGAAAAGGTTTCAGCCGCCCTTGAATAAAGTTGTTTCTATCATTTGGTCCATGGTACCATTACTGAATCATTCCCCAAAATTTCAAGCGTACTTTTTTTACATCCTGTATACCATTCAGTTATTAATATTTAATTAAATAGGTGACTTTAAATACTCTTCCCATGAAACTGAACAACTTTTCAAATGACTAATGTGAAATTTAAAAAAAAATATTGCAACTTCGCATACAATCTGTATAAGAGAGGCGAAAGTTTTTATTTTTTTACGTATGTTCCTTGGGGAAAGTAACTAAAAAGTCTCCCAATATTTCTTCATTAGTTAAAATATACCAATAAATATTAAATATCACTACACGGTTACACGTGACTTACAGCTGAAAGCGATCTCGACCATTTTTCAGCGATTTAATTTTACTTTACACACACTTTCACTGTCATAAGATCTCTACACAGATTTATATAAAATATAGCTTGGTATTCGTACGTCAAATGTGGCGTCAATTTGTTATAGAACCATGCTCTGTTTACCCCGATAGGCGTTTTAGGTGTTAGTGTTAGTGTATGTAATATCTAAGTATCTATGTAGCTTGGTAAGCAATTTCGTTCCCGTGGTAACTCCAGAAAATCATTTTCTCTATTAGGTCTTCGCAGCGCGCTGAATAAACACTTACTCTACCTAGCTACAGCGAGGCCTTTAGGACAGGTACTTGTTGAAGGGCCTTGGTTCCCATAGGAACTCCGGGAAATTAATTCTGAGGGCCTGGAAGCGATGAATTTTGTCTCCATTAGGTAGTTGCAGCAAACTTAGTGAGTATATAGGTTGAAAAAGAACCTCAAATCCTGAACCAGTATCACTTACTGAACATTTTTATTATTTTTTGTTTTTATTTTTTTATGTTAATTTTGGGGGGGGTGGATTTTCTTTTTCCTAAACGTAGACACCACTCGGGCGCACCCGCCGAGCGCTACCCGCACCTCTCGCGTGCCTGGTGTAGGAGTAATGTCTACATTTAGGCAAAAAATGAACTATACCCATTGAAAAAATATTTTAATTTTTTTTTTTTATAAATGTGTTCTTTGAGTGACACTGGTTCAGGATTTTGAATATAGCTAGGAGGTTCTTTTTCACCCAGTATTTAGATAGTAATCGAGATAAGCAAAAAAGACCAAACACCATAAAAATAAGTGGGCCTAACCTACTTCCTTGGGGTACTAATGTTGTAGTATAGATTGTATTTATCTGCATAAATATTTAAAGAAAATTCTGCTTTTTTTTACCAAGCTATATCTTACATTGTACATCACGGTCTATTTTCTCTTTCAGTCCAATGAATTCTACATATCCTCATCTCTTTCCTCCCTGTGTCGCTGTAAAACAGCCAGTCGTTGTTGAGTCACTTCAAGATGGTGTTTCCGCCATTTTATGCGACGGTTTTGAAACCATACTTTTACCTGGAAAGAAAATCTGTGTAAAAACGAATATCTGTTGATTGGCGATCCAAAAATTGATTATCAACAGCTTACAAAAATGTCACGATAGCGTAATGGCGTCGGATTTGTAAGATAGAGGTAACTACTCAGGTTTATTTCCAGTGCCACTATCTGATAGAAAGTTTTTCTAAGTTATTACTTTTCTGCAAGCAATAAACGATGCTCTTAAAGTAAGGAATAATATCGTGAGGAAACCTGGACATCCGGTGAGTTTCCAGTTTCCTAGGATTACAGAGATCTCATGGCGGTCACTATTGTTTTAAATATTGAGCCAACTTCTTACTGCTTTAAGCCTATTAAATTCTATAAAGGTTCTATAAGGGTCACCTTTGGACCTGGAAGCTGCAACGTATATGGATAGACCGTTCATCATTCTTGATGAGCCAGCCAGGCCTTTATTTATCCACTTACGCATCTTGACGGTACCCTCTCTTTTCATATTTGAAGTCTCTAAATATGTTAGGAGAAATATATGTGAGTTCCCTTTGCCCAACAAGATTTTGGGTAGACGGCCAAACACATTAGCGCCTACTAAGCACCACTTCAAAAGACTGCCAATTCTTTGCATGTGATTGGGCCGCGTATTTATAATAAAATACCGAATACAATTCGTGAGGCGAGCACCGAGTGCAGTTTTTTAAAAAGACAAGTCATTTTTGACGAGCAAGGCTTACTACAGAGTTAAAGAGTTCCTGGATTAGTAACTAACTACACAAATTAATAATAATAATTAGTATTGTTAATGTCAATTAACAAATCATACACAATTTTATTTGAATTAACATTAATGTAATTAAGTTTCTGACATTATATATTTAATAGAGTAATAAATGAATATGAATAAGCGAAGTCACCCTGGGCAGGTGTTGTTTCAAACTGTACCTACTTCAAAGCATTTCTAGCTACTTATAAATTCTATAAAGGTTCTATAAGAGTCACCTGTGCTTCTGTAAGTTGTAACGCGTGAGCCAAGTATAGTCTCTCAGGGCCGACCATGTATTGCTGCCGTTCAAACTCAGCTTCAAGTCTTTCCAGCTGTTCTGGAGTGAAGATTGTTCGAATCCTTTTACTTCTGCCGGAACTGGGAAGAAATAAACCACATTTGACTACATTTTGAGAGGTATTAGAAGATGTTGACGTCTTGTTCCTTAATCCACTGTTATCCAGAAGCATCGCCGTAGTAAATGAAATAGCGAGTTTCTTTGCAGTGTGGTTTAACTAATAGCCCAGTCTGTGGGGAAATGCTAAGGCCTTTGCATTGCAAAAGGTGGCGTAGAAAATGTTTTGACACAATATTGTTTAGGTTTGGCAGGTTAATAAAAATCCAAGTTCTCGACCTTAAAAGACCCAGGCGTTAGCCGCCATCTTGAATTAAAGGTGCCAAAATGAGGTATATTTTAAATAACTTCTCAATTATTTACTAAATCACAAAAGTGTCTATAAAGGGTTCAAAGAAAACAAAATTGCCTACATTTTTTGCATACATGATTATTTTGTAAGTCTTAAAGGTAAAAAGTTACAAGCGACGGAAATATTAATATTTACAAAAAATTATTTAGTTTGGGCTGTGCATTGATATGTCAGTCAATTAACCCCCTTAATCCCCTTAGGGGTAGAATTTCCAAAAATGCCTCCTTAGTGGATGCCTGCACTGTATAAGGTATCTATGTGCAAAATTTCAGGTCCCTGGTTCCAGCGCTTTGGGCTGTGCGTTGATCGTTCACGCAGTCAGTTTATCCTTCTTTCACCCCTTTGGGGGTAGAATTTTCAAAATTGCTGATACACGTGTTCATTATTTTTTAATCATCATCCTACATACGAAGTTCTAAGATCCTAACTTCAAAATTCACGGACTTTCATACAAACTTCCATCCCCTATTTAACCCCCTTAGGTGTGGAATGTCCAAAAATCGCTCCTTAGTGGATGCCTACAGTACATAAGGTATCTATGTGCAAAATTTCAAGTCCGTAAGTCCAGCGGTTTGGGCTGTGCGTTGTGTATCCCCCAGTCATTTATCATTTTATATATTAGATTTTTGTAAATATTATTATTTCCGTCGCTTGTAACTTTTTACCTTTAATACTTACAGAATAATCATGTATGCAAAAAATGTAGGCAATTTTATCTTCTTTGAACCCTTCATAGACACTTTTGTGATTTAGTAAACAATTGAGAAGTTATTTAAAATATACCTAATTTTGGCACCTTTAATTCAAGATGGCGGCTAACGCCTGGGTCCTTCAAGGTCGAGAACTTGGATTTTTACTAACCTGCCATACCTAAACAATATTGTGTCAAAACATTTTCTACGCCACCTTTTGCAATGCAAAACTACCTACAGACTGAACTATAAGTAAAGGGACGATCCACAGATACAAAATTGTTCTGCATATCTAAAGGTTGAATTTTAAATAAAGCTTTTGACAAACAGATGACGTTAAGTAAAATTATACTTAAACATTATAAGAATAAAAAATAAAAACTAATTTCAAAACTATCGTTAACAGATGAAACATAAGTTTTGTGGTGATAGAGCTCATTCCGCCTGCCCCTTTTTTCCATCAGACGTCCAGACGCACTGCGGGGTACCACCCTTATCTTGTCGAGATCCCTCGGATACGTACTGAGCGCTATTCTTCATCTTTTATATTGCGCACTGCCAGGGAGTGGAATTCCCTGCCGGCGTCTGTATTTCCGAGTTCATACAACCCGAATATCTTTAAAGTACGAGTGAATAGGCTTCTTCTGGGTGAGCTCGCTACATCCTCGATCACATCTTTGCCCTAAGCTAGATTAGATTGTGGTCAAGAGCGAACCCATTTTTAATAATAAAAAAAAAAAGATAGGCTGTGAGTCTTTCAGCCACGACACAGCAAAACCTAGCACCACTTACGGCTTCTGCAGTTGGGAATAGTTGGAAGCTGGCACATTCTAAACTTTCGCTCCTACTCCAGATTGATACATTACATCTTGAATTATTTACAAATAATTTAATTCTTATCAATATGTGATCGACAACGCTGCTTGTGACTAAAAAATTCGATCCTGGAGCTCTACTCTGTACTATTTACGACCGAAACTAAGCATCGGATGTCAGTACATCTCCTTTTTTTTAATATGAGATGGGTTAACTCTTGACCTCAATCTGGACCAAGGTCATAGATGAGGTCGACGATGGAGCGAGTTAATCCAGAAAATGCCTATTAAGGCACTGGTACTCCTAAGCACCGACGGAACACAGCAAGCTGTTTGGCGTCGGACTTCGGTAGGAGGGTGGTCGCGAATCACACGTTTAAAGAAGAAACAGCTCGCAGAATGGTTGGAGTATCAGATACAACCATTTTTAAAATTCTTCACGACCATCTTGGCATGACTAAGGTCAGCGCAACATGGGTGCCAAGAATGCTCACGCCGCCTCAAAAACAACGACGCGTGGAGTGTTCTCGCGCGTTTTTGGACCTGTGTGCTGAAGACGAAGATGGTGTTTTGAATCGAATTGTTACTGGAGACGAAACTTGGGTTCATCATTATGAACCTGAGTCTAAACAAGACTCTATGCAGTGGCATAAAAAGGGTACATCACCGCCGAAGAAGTTCAAGGTGTCACAGTCGGCTGGAAAAATCATGGCTACAGTTTTTTGGGACTCAGAAGGGATCCTGTTGATCGATTACAAAGAAAAAGGTGTCTCCATAACTGGAAAATACTACGCTACAAATTAGAATGATTAAAAGAAGCTGTAAAAGAAAAAAGAAGGGGAAAATTGACCAAGGGTGTCCTCCTTCTGCACGACAACGCGCCTGTTCACACGAGTCGAGTTGCGTTGGCCGCCCTGCATAAAGTGGGCTTTGATATTTTTAATCACCCACCCTATAGTCCAGACCTGGCCCCTAGTGATTATTACTTATTCCCAAAATTGAAAAAAGAACTTCGTGGGAAGAAGTTTTCGAGCGATGAAGAAGCGAAGAACGCAGTTTCGGGTTATTTTTCAGACAAAGATAAAACATTTTTTTCAGAGGGTATACGTAAACTTATCGAAATATCTGAAAAATGTATAGTAGCAGGTGAATATATTGAAAAGGAAAAATAATTCTGTATTTTGAATTACACTCCTTACCCCCCATTCCGCGAACTTAAAAACGTCAGTCGTATACGTCGATCGTAGACTTACAGAGTAGAGAACTTAGAACGACGAACGAACTTGGATCTTATGGCTTATTGGGCTGACTCATCACCTGAACCACCTGTCATTAGACAATGGTGACCATTTTGGCCGTTCAGGTGAAATTAAGAACCATCAAAACTTCATACATTTAATAACAGCCACCTCGATCAGCAGCGCCACTGTCAACCAAACGTTAATTGCCAACTACCCAGCATCTTAACATTCAGTTGGCGTTGGCACCTCCAGTCAAAGCAGCCGTCATCAAATGTACGTTTGGATAGTTCTCAATTTCACCATTTGAACATATAAAATGGCAACCATTTGTCATTCCACCGCCGTTGAGACGCCATTCATTAGTAAAATAGCCGCCCTGAGGGTTCGTTGAATATTAAATGGGCCTTTTTATAATTCGCAAACGGCACGGCAAAATTGTATTACCTTCACGTCCTATGTAGTAAATACTAAAAGCTGGGAATGTAGGGGACAGTAATACAAGTTTTGACGTGCCGTGCCGTGCCAGTCGAATTACAAAAAGGCGTCCAATTAAAGGAAATGTAATAATATAAAGCTCACCTATTACTACATGTTATCGAATGAGTCCTAGCTGTCTTCATCTGCCCCGCCGCTGCCCTAAGCTCTGGCCGGGGACTATCTGTGGAAAATAACACATTTCATTTAGTAAGTAATCTACAATGAAACTGACTGAATGATGGATCAACGCAAATCAACCAACCGACGACGGCTGAAAAGTATGCCATCCGACGACAAAAAAAAAACTTTAAACAAAACTAGGTAAGTACCTGCCTACTCGCCTAGTTAAAAAAGGAAATGTATAATCTTCTATAAATTGGTTTTACCCTTATATTTTAGATACATATTATGTATGGCCTGATTTGTTTATTTCGTTCTTTAAAAAAAAGGGATTTTAAAAAGCTGTTTCGGTTTACAAAATTTCGAAAATTAATGGTGGTGTTTATAAATTGTTTACCCAAAGAATTTGAAATTCAGACGACTGAATTGGGGTTCACAAATAATTTTTCTGACAGTACAAATTCTACCAGTAAAACTCGTAAAATTGTTTATTTTCTAATGGGAATTTCGGTAAATTATCAATTCTCTGCGTTTTTTTAAAGTATGAGATATCTTTGGGGTAAATAAATCAAAAACGATCTCAATTAAAATTTAAATAACTATGATATATGTCTTTATCATAATCTTACAGCTTTTTCTGTTTAAATTTGCATGGCAATTTTCCAGTTATGTTAGTTGACATCTTGTATGGGGATAAATATACGGTAGGTACTGAGTACCTACATTAAATATAAACCTTGGATTTAGGTAAGTAAACTAATAGAAAATTGTTTGTAATGTAAAATACTACCTAAACGAAAGAATTTTTTTACAACTCGCTTTATGTTCTTTTTGGCGCCCGGCGAGGGCAGTAACTGTTTATTGATATTTTGTCTTAAAAATTATTCAAATGACGTTAATTTAACCGTATTCATGAACGAATTGCATATTTAGCTTACTATGGGAGCTTATTTTTTCACAAGTTATATTTTAAGGTAAACTAATCTTATCAATATTAAAAACTACAAAAAAACATGTTTAACCTCATAAAACTTGAAAAATATTAGAAATCAAAGGTTCCAACAAGTGAAAGCTTTGAATGCAATAAAATATTGAGTATTGAGTAAGTATATTTCTGTTTGCGTTTTCATCATTTTAGAAAGTGTTAGTACACCAACTGTGTGCATTTATGGATTGACGTTGATTAATAATAATATAATAATAATAATAATAATAATAAAAATCGTTTATTTCTCCAGATTACAGTTTGCGCATTTAAAATTATTACAGGTAGACTGGAGCCTGCGCTAGGTCAAAACCTGTATTGCAGGTCTCCAGGGACCCCCGCGTAGCTTAAATTAACTAGATAATTACTGAAGTTGGGAAAAATAATCCTTACCTAAAATAAGAATTAGGAAGGATATAAAATTTAAATTGTCGTAACAACACTTTTAAACTTACAACCAAAATAATTTCAAGTGTGTGTGTGTGAGTGAATGTGTGAGATTTGAGAATGTGTATGTGATGTGTGTGTGTGTGTGTGTGTGTTTGAGATTTGATAAACTCAGGAGTGAGTGAGTATGCGGTTGCAATTTAGAACACAAAAACTATTTCATTGCTTCATCTTGATTATTTTACAGGCTTCAGAAGGTTCTCGGTCTCGTGATAGTTACATTTTTGCAGCCAGTCGGTAACTTTTTTCTTACATTCGAATTTACTTAACAGGGATATATTACTCCCCTTCTGGGAAGAGTCAGTCTTTGTATACCTTGAATTTTTGTAACATTTATAACACTGTTGATTCAAATGTAAGTACTTATTTTATTTGATATATAATAAAGAATTTTACAATACAATAGTCTTATTACAATACTAGCTCTTATTTTTAAGCAAGCCTTTTAATTATTTGACTAAACACTTAAAGAATAGTGTTCTCCTTACACTGACATACATTATCTCCACGACTTTAGTCTTTTGTACCATTTTTTTTTCAATTTACATTCTGTTTTTCTCGTAATTTGGTTTGATAAAAAGAACCTTTGCTTTTCAAAGCCTTGTGAGCTTCTAAACATTGAATTATTCGTTATCATTCATTTCGCTTTATTTACTTCGATGACATTTCAGTTATGAAACCGTGTCATAAAATAATGGAAAATTTTCGAAACAAGGACAGAATATTAACTGCATATGAGACGTAAACATGTGCAGAATTATAGAAAACACAAATAAGAGAAAATCTCGCATCAATAAGAATTGAAAAAATCTAAAATGTACAGTGTTGAACAAATCTAAGAGCTCTATGGTGGCATCGAAAAAGAAATGGGGAAAAACAGTTTATACGCTTAGTTGCGGTAATTCGTCCTTTGTTTACGTGTACAAGACGGAAAGTGACAGTATATTTAAAGTGGCATTAAATATTTCTTCTTTTTGTCTTACTAATATTTTTACTCTGTAATATAATCCTAATTTTCTTTGTTTACTCTACAAAGTGCGCGTGTTTTTTTGTACTGACAGAATATCAGCGTTATGGCTTAAACCACAACACTATGCTGAGTCAGGACCTGTACTTTGACCAGCGTTGCACATCACAATTTCCCTTAATGTTTTACTTTGTGTATTGTGTAAAGTTATTTGTTTATGTCAAAGTTGCTGGTCATTGAATAAGCGTTTTATCTATCTATCTGAGTGATGATGAAGATGGATGATGATCTATCTATCTAACTAACTCTAATGAACGCTCTGCAATTGGGTCATAATCTTACTACGCGTGTCGGTTTTTATTTATTAAGATTACCTACCTTGTCTTAGCCCTTGTGGCACCATAACATTTCTGCAAAATCCATCGTTCAGTCTTTGCATCTCCTGCCCTGCGTACAGATAGTTCTGCAACTGCCTCTGGTTCTGCTGCAGCCGCTCCTGAACACTTAGACTCATCACATCTTCTTCAGAATTCGTCAAACCCAAAATGGCTGCTATTGTGAAGGATTTTCCCGCTAAATTAGTTCCTTTGCCTGTCAAATCAACGCCGAACGCTGACTGACTGCTGTCGCCATCATCAAGCGTTGATATTGGCGTCGAAGGCGATCTCTCGTCGACAAACCTTTCGGTGTCTTGAAAGGCATCCGCGAATTTCTCTTCACCGTCGATTGCTGATATTCTTTCGACATTTTGATGATATGCAGACACTGCTAAGAGTTCAGTCAAATTTGCTGGATACACGCTCTGTCTTTGCTCCATCATGTTTAAACAATTCAGTGAACTTTGTAAACTAATTTTCCCATGTTTTAATTAAGTTTAAATCACTACCTTTTTTTCACCACTTTTCAAATCCAGTTTGATATATTTTTTAACAAGTCTCTAAATTAGTTTAAATTGAGTGAAACAATTTCAGTTAGTGAATTAGGAGTTAATTTAAATAAGCCGGAGTTGACGCGAGTGATCGTAATGGCGGCTGGGACGCAATTGCCTGCGGTTTATGATTAAAAAGCACATTTTCAAATTTGGAACCGGGGCGGGGCTAGACGTCAAAACGATCGGTTTGGCGCGAAAAAATGACATCGCATAAAGCGGTCAATTGAGGATGCATGATCGCTTCACTAACCCCCACAAGAGGGTGGAAATAGAGGGTTCTGATTGGCGGAGTTCGCGCATGCGTTGAAGGAGGCGTGGCCGGATTTAGGGGGTGTGGTTTCGCAGTGATTTGCGGTCGGTAAAAGCCTTTGATTGAGCCAGGGAGGGTTTCAGTCCTGTTTAATTATAAGCAATATTTCATTAGCTATCTGGGAGGTTGCCAAATTGATACAGTTAACTTCGGTTGTTTAAATAGAAAGTATTTCAATGGAATCAGAAATTACGCCAATTTTGAAATCTGTCTATTATTAAGTTTAACTTTGAATGACTGGCCATACTAGGCATTGTAGTTACTTTAGTATGCTACCAATAAAATGAAAATAAATCTATAGAGACTTGGACCTAATAGTAAGAGACAGTGGGTGAAAAAGGCGGGCCCAAACTGGGCGCCATTTAACCTGAAAACAATATTAAGCAACATGTCTGAAGATGCGGAATCAACTAACAAATGCCTTTAAGGATGTTAATGGATTTCTGGACACTTAATTACTTTTTCTTGTATCCTGTTTATGACAGATTCCTATGCGACAAAATTCTACTTGTCCAGTCATTGCTTAAACAAAGATAATCTTTGGCTTATCTTTGTTTTTAAAGCAGTAAACCTTTGAAAATAGCGCGTAGAGTAAATTCTGAAGACTAGTTCATTGAGCTCATGCCTTTTGTCTTCGTTGTTTCCGATATTGTCACACGAAAGAAAGAGAAAAAAGAAAGAGATAAAGATACAAAGAATCCCATAGTATGTTTACTTCAAGATAAACTTATGTCACCATAACACTGTCAAACCCGTAATATTTTAATTTGACTTAATAAGATTATAAACTCTCGGAACTTTGTGAACTGTCCCATTTTTTTTTCACATTGTCATAAGTACTATTTTATAATATTAATGCAGTCTAACCGAACCTAAAAAAATCTAACATAACCTAACCTATCCTAATTTTAGGCAAGCGGCCATGACTTTTTTCGAAAAATTGGCATCGACTTCACTTTGCTCCATTACCATTAGGTTCCCATTGAACGAATTGCCGGCGCTTTCCATGGCTGAATCTTGTACGCATGAAGGTGGAGATCTTTTGTCAAAATTCGCTGTAGGTATACTTAGTGCTTCGTGAAATTTGAAGTTGTTGAGAACAATGTCGAATTTATATTTTAGGGTTTTCAGCGATACTCTTTTACAGCCAAGGGCGTCGCCAAGGGGGGCAGGGGGAGGCAGCTGCCCCCCCTAGAGGTGAAGAAAATGTAGCCAACTGCAAAGCAACCGTTCTTATTACAAACGTCAATACAAACATTACAAACGCAAAGACTCGCGCTACAAGTGTAAAACCTCACGCTCTGACTGTACCTACAATTCATATTTTTTCATCCTCCATAATATTAACTTGCCCCCACCTGGACCAAGGGCTGGCGACGCCCTTGTTGCTTTACAGCAGCAATGTTTTCAAGAGACCACAGTACGTTGACGCAAAGGAGTCTTAATATCCATAATCGACCCAGTTTCTTCCATTTTTTTGACCACTCTTCGAATGGTTGACACATTTTATGTGCAGTTTCTCGACTGAAAATTTGCCGAAGCTTGCAAGCGGCCTCAACGTAATTTTCTCCATTTTTGTAATGAGTTTTCACAATTATAACGCGTTATTCTTTCGTAAGGCGATCCATTTTTAATAATCGGAATAAACACAGGACAACTGTCAAATTTCAGAGTTGCCATTTCAAAAAAAAATTATTTTAAATTTAAAAAGTTCACTCTTACAGAGACACCCTGCTTTCCGTCCGGGACTTCATTCCTGTGGGAAATCTATCTGTCTATCTACCTCCATACCAAATTTTATCCAAATTGGTCTAGAACTCATCCACACAAACTTTCGCGTTTTAATATTAGTAAAGATAAGAATGATATTCTTCTTAACGTGTAGGTATAGTCAAGTGTGTGGCGAACTTGACTAACCCTGGTGTTAGAGTTCTCAAACCGCATAATAGCATCTGACTTAGTTTTAACGACTGTAGTCAATCGACAACAGCCGGGACTGTGCCCTCCGAAACATGATGATGATGATGATATTTTTTCCATTTCCAAAACACCAGCTCCCTCCCTGTCTCCTCCCCCTCCCCCCACGTCTCTCGTGAAACAATTTAATATCATAATCTGCCGATGTGCGCCCCTCGAGCAGGAAACTTTGGATGAGCCCTTCTTGATGTTTTGTTTTTCGCATTTTGCAAGTTTTTCTCCGTTTTCACGGTGCACAGCTAATAAAACGAAAGGGGCAGGTTAGCAAAACTGAAACCCTGAACTTAGACGATCATTCATTTTACAGTGGAATTTTCCCATTTTACATTATTTATTCAAATAGAATATACCTAATAGAATAGTAAAACATGAAAATCAGAAATGTACAGAAATGTAGAAATGTACATCGCATTCTAGTGCCAAAGTAGATAAACATCGAAAACTCTTTGACTTGACGTTTCAGGGAAACAATGATTTCTAGTAATCGATCATAGTTATAGGTAGATTCCACCATTTAAATATTTGCTAAGCTGTCCTTAACAAGCCGTGTGAGTCCCCGGCAGAGTAGAATAGGACTACCCTCTTTCTGACCGAGGTGTCGTACAAGGCGACTAAGGTAAATATGCAAGCAAGTTCATCTGCACACAGAGAAGGAAAACTCTGCAATTATATCAAAGCCCTCGCCAACCCGTCTGCCAAGCGTGGTGAGTACGGCATTTACCCCTCATGTTATTGAGGGAGGTCCGTGCCCCAGCAGTGGGGACGTATATGGGCTGATGATGATGTCCTTTACACCTTGTAAGCTCTTTGAAAAGGGAAAAGGAACATTTAATAAAATAGATACCACAAATAATAACTAGATTTGGTGTAAGTTTTTCGCCGTGTGGTGATCGGCTTAGAATAACACCACCCCATCTCTTTCCGTGGGTGTCGTAAGAGGTGACTAAGGAAACACAAATTAGACCTGCCTCCTAGTGATCCATCCCAGGCAACGCCACTTCATTTTTTCTGAATCTGAGGTGTCCTATGGTCTCATGCGGTGTGGTAGCACAGAATAAATAATAGTGCAGTGGTAGGCTCTGTAAAGGGCCGTCTGGTTCGCAACCACCCTCCTACAGCTTGCTGTGTTCCGTCGGTGCGTGAGAGTACCGTGCCTTAATTGGCATTTTCTGGGTTAACTCGCTCCATCGTCGACCTTGGTCAAGATTGGAGTCAAGAGTTAACATCTTTATGTCAAAATAATGGGACACAGTGTTTTGCCTTTCCCGAAAGGGATAAATTGAACAATAACAAAATGACATAAGTCAGTTTAAGGCATTGTCTAAGTGGTGTTTTGAGTTTTGTGGTAAAGCAGTTCTTACTTAGGTAGTTAGATCTAATCTTAATTTTTTTTATCGAGTTTTAGGAATATTGTAGAAATGTAGCTGCAGGGGTCCACCGGAACCAGCAAAATCTTGAAAGTGGTCTATGAGAAAAAAATTGGGGAACCTCTGGTGTAAACAATAACTCTAAAATTTTAAAAAAAATTATCAACCCCTACAATTGATTGCCTATAACTTTTAAAAGGCTGAACCAATTTTGATCAAATATAGAGCTAAGCACCAATCTCGATTACGTCAACAAAATAAAAATTAATTAATCGGTCCATTCGTTAGGAGCTACGAAAAGACACACAAATACATAGACATACAAATACACACGTCAAGCAACACCCTTCTTTCTAGTCAGGGGTTAAAAATTATACAGCAAATATTCTTGAACAACGATTCACACATGTTTTATTATTGCAAAAAATTAATACTAGTCAATAAAAACAAATAAAGAACGTATTTCAAACTAGACACGGTCCCGCTTTTGTGAAGCGGTTGTAATAAAAAGCAATCCACCCTAAAAATGAATCTACCCTCAAGTGGAGCAACGAATGTAAGTATTTATATGACATCGTTTATAGGGAGGGTGGTCACTGATCCCATGATGCGCTTTTTACCATGACATTAACTGCGCGTAGGGAACGTAGGGTTGTCTCTCACCAAGCTCTCACCTTTAAGACCCCCGCCGAAAAATAAAAAGGAGTGTTATAAAGGACATCATTCAAAACGTACCAAAATTTAAAAGTGGCGGCCAAAAAAGTAAAGTTATTATTTCAAAAGGACACATTATTTTTAACATAATTTATTATGACAGCCAAGCTGTGAGAACTTTACGAATTTTCCTTTTTTAAGCTTAAAAATATAGATTTTCAAGCTTAAATGCATTTTTAAATCTAGAATTTAAACCTTTAACCTAATACGAAAAATGTTTTTCAACACATTTGCTCATAAAGTGGGTCTTATGTCATTGTTTTAGGGTTAGTAATAAAAATAAAGCACAAGTGTGTAATGGATTTACCAGCCCGTGAGTAATAAAAATAAAGCACAAGTGTGTAATGGATTTTTTTTCTAAATTTCAGCAAAGAGATCAGATCTTATTTTATATTTAAAATTAAGTGTAAATATTAAACTATTTGTAAATAAAAATAAAACTCCACTAAATCATTTAAATTTAACAGGAAATTATCATTTATTTATGCTAAAACGTGAAAATATATAGTTAAGTATTTTTTTATTATTTGGCTGTAAAGTATGGCATACTTGTCAATGTGAATCTCATTTTGCGAGCGAAAAAAGAAAAATAATAATCGCGCCTCTTTTCAGATGTTTTTAAAACGCAGTGATTACGTTCTCTTTGATGTTTTCGCTTGGTTTTCACAAATGGCATTTGTATTCATCAGATTTTTATTATAATACTCCGAGAATACTACAGAAATACTACACAAAAAATGTCTTCTTCAAGTGCAGAACAGGAAACTTACGTGGGAACACCGCCAGAAATACTTTCCGAGGTGCAACATGCAAGTGATAGCTTGTTGCTGTCAATATCAAAGGAAGATTTTTATTTCTTTCTTTCCTCGCAAATGTGTTGAAAAACATCGTATGACACGCGTGCGCATTGGATATTACATTCTCGGCTCCATTGAGCCCTCGCCTTCGGCTCGGGCTCTAAACTCGCCTCTAATGTAATATCCAACTTAGCACACTTGTAGCATAATGTACTATTATATCACAATCTATTGAAACACTATTTTCTATGGTCGGAACATTTAAAATCCAGATTTATAAGTGTCAAGAACAAATATAGTAATTGTCTTACAGCTTAGCTATCATACTAAAAAATTTTTATAATAAATGTTCTTTCGAAATAATAACTTTACCTTTTTTGGCTGCCACTTTAAAAAATTTGGTATTTTTTGTATGGGCCGTGAATGATGTCCTTTTACGTGTGTATCTGTTTGTCCGTGTATCAGAGTCTTTGGCATCGTAGCTCCTAAACGAACGGACCGGTTTTGAAGAGTTGTTTTTTGTTCGAAAGCTGACGTCATCGAGGTGGTTCTTAGTTATGTTTGATCACATTGGTTCTTCAATAACTTTAGGTGTAGGTACCTCAAAACATCAAAACACCACTTACTGCCACACTCAGAGACGTCAATTAAGGTAAGGCACTGCTTAACTCTGATGTTGTCACTTTCAGTCTTGTTGGTGTAAACAAGGATAGAATGGCATTTAAATACTTCTTAACTTTAATTGACATCTCTGAGTACGGCAGTTAGACAATGTCTTAAACTGACTTATGTCATTTTGTTAGTGTTTAATTTATCCCTATCGGGAATGATAGTTAACTTTATTTGCCAGAATACATGTTTGACAAGGTCTTAAAACTCATTCTATGTAGCAGTGCATTAACTTTTACAATTATTAGGTGTGAAAATCTTTGGTACTATAATTAAATGAATTGAAATTTATTCTGATTATTAATGATGTCATTTCAAGATTATACAATTAAATTAGATAAATACAACATTACATTACATTAATTCAATTTAATATTTATATAAATGTCACAATATGGTTATACATTTTTCTCAGGATTGTTGCTTACACCCCCTGTTGCTTACAATCTGGCAACTTATCACGTAGAAAATCGTCCACTGAGTAGTATAGCTTTGACAGAAAGAACGTATGCAATAGTCTCTTAAACAAATTAATTTTACAGCTTGTGATACTTTCCGGTAAATGATTGTAAATTCTTATCGCCATACAGTACGCGCTCTTGCTAAATACACTTTTTTGTTGTATTGGAACCCTGAGCTTATGGTCATAACGTCCGATTCTGTCTCTACCGTCATTGTTCTTTAGGAAAAGGTCTGGGTATTTTCTGACGAATAGAAAGGCAAAGGAATCTATGACCACATAGCCATTTTTAAACAATGTCTAAGTTTTATTTTTATTTTATTAAAATTTCAAAAAGCACAACTTAAAAAAAACTATCGAGTGCCAACCCTAACCTGTGACGTCATGATGTAGCAGTGATTAAAATTCCACAGGCTAATATCAAAGATCGTACATTATTACTTTAGACACGGGGCAAGTAAGAAATGCATTAGACAGCGTGGCACTCTCTATTTAGGTTTAAACAACTTATTGGTAAGTTTAGGGTTGAGCGAAGAGCGTATGGTCACGCCAGGGAGGCAATCTGTGGTATCTGCCTACCTTAATGGGGCAATGGCGTGCGCTTTTGCATGTATTTGTATGGGAATTAATATTTTTGTAGAGGTGATAGTGGTCCCATGGGACGCAAGGTCGCAACAAATACAACGAAGCGCTTGCAGCCCAGTGGCGCTCGCTGATCTCAACCGGTCATGAGGTTAAGCAACGTACACAGAGGCAGGAAACCTGATGGGTGACCAAAGTGGCAATTTAACGTGAGCGTTTCCGTGGTTCGGAGGGCACTGTCGGTCCCGGCTGTTGTCGATTGACTCAGTCGTTAAAACCAAGTCAGAGGCCGTTGTGCGGTTTGAAAACTCTGACATCAATAGGTAAGCCAAGTTCGCCACACACTTGACTATACCTACACGATAAGAAGAAGAATAAATACAACAAACTCGTTACCAAATACGCATCCGTGTTGCAACTTGCTTTTGCTGTATCGTGGGCAAAAGGCTGAGAAACTATCACTATTTTCATGTTCCATCTAATATTTTCTATAATCTGCCGTGTGGTGATTGGTTGAGAATAACACAACCCCATCTCTTTCCGTGGGTGTCGTAAGAGGTGACTATGAAAACACAAATGAGACCTGCCTCCTAGTAATCCATCTTAGGCAACAACACTTCAATTTGTTCTGAATCTGAGGTGTCGTCCTATGGTCTCATGCGGTGTGGTAGGCTCTGAAAAGGGCCGCCTGGTTCTCGACCACCCTCCTACCGAAGTCCGACGCCAAACAGCTTGCTGTGTTCCGTCGGTGCGTAGGAGTACCATTGCCTTAATAGGCATTTTCTGGGTTAACTTGCTCCATCGTCGACCTCATCTGTGGCCTTGATCAAGATTGAGGTCAAGAGTTAACCCATCTTATAATAAAAAATAATAAAAACCCTCCGAATGATAGTCAAAAGTGACGTCAGTATCAACTTCGCTTAGGTGGGTAGAAATACATGACGATCTGCCACCCCAAAAGGAATAGGGATGTTGACATTGTTTGATTTTATGAATTATCGTATGTGAAACAAAAAATTATGCTAGAAATATATGAATATCCGAAAACAGCAATTAAATTGGTTTATAAATGAATAAGTTATTGGCATTTATATTATCGTAAGGACTAGCTATCTCGTTTTGTGGGGAGAGCTAGCTATCTCTTTTTTACCTATGCAAACAAATGGCGGTGACGTCACATGCCTGTAAGTGCATCTCTTTTTCGTTGTTTGACAGTTTCCCCCTGTATTGTTTAATAGCTTGTAACTTTTTTATTTCTCAATAGTTTTCATAAATTATTTCGGTTTTGGGTTTTGGATTCAATTCCTTTTTAAGATAAACAATAAACAAAAATTAGTCAATATCCCTATTATAGGCGTGAGTGTATAATGAGATGAGATGAGTGAGTGTTGCAACTTTCTAAATTCAAATTCAAATTCAAACTTTTATTGCTCCGTGAGTTTTACAGTTCTTGTATGGTATAATTAGTACATCACGAACCCCGTTGGGGCACTGCAAATAATGTTTTTTTCTATATCTATATACATATTATAAAGAGGAAAGATTTGATTGTTTGTTTGTTTGTTTGTTTGTTTGCATCGAATAGGCTCCGAAACTACTGGACCGATTTGAAAAATTCTTTCACCATTAGAATCCTACATTATCCAGGATGGACATAGGGTACATGATTTTCCCGAATTCCCACGGGAACGAAGTCCCGCGCGGGAAGCTAGTTTTAAATATATAAAATTTTTTTATATATAAAAATATAATCAAATCTCTTATTAAAAATTAAAAAAATTAAAAAAACATGGCGATGCAACCGTGATTTTTAGATTGTCAGGTTTATTTTATTGAAGTATATAAATTAAAAAGTTGCGAAGTCGCTATTAATTTCAAGTAAAGATACGTCAGAGCCTCGTCCGTTGATCAGCAGGGTGCACCACTAAAAAAAAAATTTCTTTATTTAGACAAATCCTTACATGTAATAATCGGGGCTTCCCAGTAAGTAGTCATAGACACTTGTGATGGGAATGCCTCGCTCTTCCAGGTATACAATATATTCTAGGATATTCAGAGTGAGTTTACATTACTATTAACTTATAATTATAATAAAAAGTAAATACCTAATTAAGTAACAAGGTGTGGGTGTGTGTTGAAGTATGTGTGTGTATTTGTAATAGTGTAGTATGCGTGTATTTATGTGTGCTTGGGGTATATTATGTGTATGTTTGTGCCTTTAGTCAATTAGTAAAACTGTGTTTAAGGGGGGTAATTAGTGTGGATACACAAATGTTAAAGTGTGCATTATGCTCAGCAAGGAGTGCTTGTGCTCAACATGAAGTGCTTATGCTCACCACTAGCAGGTGAGGATGAAGAGTTTGGAGCTCTAAGATGCTATGACCCTGTATAATGGAAAAAAATATTAATTCGATCAGGGGGGCTACCACCTAAGCGAAGTCGATGCTTGCTGAACGAATGAATGATGTACAGGCACAACGGCACATCATGCTATCTTCATTCGATTTTCAATTTTATCTCGAAGCATTAGAGTTTACTATCTATTTGACAGTTTGTGGTAACCTGATGTGCTGTTGACTGTACATTGATGTGTTTGGTTCGGGTTCCCTATCGTTAATCGTTAGTCAAGGTTTCTTTACGAAGAAGGAGACATTTTTTTCTCATATTTTTTTCGAACTATTTACTTTGGAATAATTAATGTAGCATTATTTATTCTGTCATAATGAAACTCTTGCATAGTCGTTGTTTTTTGGCATAATGATTTTTAAGCATAACGGTCTGTGGTTAGGATATGTTAGGTTAGGTTCAATCAATCAATCAATTTGAGATTTGGCGTTTCAATATGTGATTTCGCCAATCTCAGAGTTTAGGTTAGGTTTTACGCTAGTAAAAATTATGCGACAACAGTTATGCGTTTAGTTGTTATGGTAAAATATCATCAGTCCAATAAACGTGCGACTAAATAAAGATCCACGAAGAAGCAATCGACAACATACCATTCGTTCACCCAGCATCGTGGTAGGACCCCAGACCCTTCGTTTAAAATTCGAATGTCACGGCACCACAGACAATATTTAATTGTTTTTCTGCCGCGTGTCGGCACTTGAGCAACATGTTTTCAGCCTATTACACCAAGGGTGGGGGAGGCGGGCACAATGGATGACAAATTGGCCGTCGACAAAGGAATAAGGTTTATTGGGCTACGTTATGAGGGTACTCTGCGAGCTTGAGTGACAGAGGAAGGAATGGAGACGATGGAATTTTGTTTTATTTTTAACAGACTTAAAAAAAGAAGGATCTATGTTCAAATGTATGTATCTTTTCTTTTTTTTTCGTGTGAGTATGTTCACCCATTTCTTCGCCATTTGTGAACCGATTTTCAAAATTCTTTTTTTGTTCGAAAGAGTATACTCCAGAGGTGGTCCCACTGTCACCAGGTTATTATCTAATTATGGAACTGATGATGAAATAAGAGCGTTTCCGTGCTTCAGAGGGCACGTTAAGCTGTCGGTGCCGGCTGTTGTTGATTGACCACAGTTGTTAAAACAAAGTCAGAGGCGGTTTGAAAACTCTGACACCAGGGTTAGCCAAGTTTGCCACACACCTGACTATACCTACACGATAAGAAGAAAGTTGCAAATAATTAAATTGCCAAAGACGACTCCACCGGTTCCCCATGTCCCTCCATGATTCAGTAGGTAGGCAGACATAATGAGAGCGCGCCGCCATATTACCTATGAACACAATACGCCAATATTGTACCAAGTTATTCTGCTTATGGGCCCAACTATTCCAGAATGGCCTTTGTCTATGCCTTTAAATTATGACGCAAATCTGTGGTTTAAAACCAAATATGGGTAACTAATTTTAAATTGGAAGTAGGTCTACAGCTACCTGTATACCTATATGTACATATACCGGTATGGAAAGATTTGAAAGTCGTGAATAAAAAACATCGTAACAATAGTTTTTTTTTTTTTTAAATAGTAACCCTCGATTTTCTTGTCTGTTTTTTTTTTGGAAGAAGACTGCATCTTTGTAAACAGAACAGTAGGTAAATAACTCTAGAATTAAAAATGTAGGATCAACCCTTGGCTGAACCAATTTTGATCAAATAAAGCTAAAAACCTTCTCGATTATGTCAGCTTTCAAACAAAAAACCGCATCTAAATTGGCCCATTATTTTAGGAGATACGATGCCACAGACGGACACACGTCAAACTTATAACACTCCTCTTTTTTGTCGAGGGTTAAAAACAGAAATACTTAAAAGAAAAAGCAAACATTATCTCATAAAATTCAATCTACAAGTTACTACCCTCAAATCAAAATCAAATTAAATTCGAATCGCGAACGGTTGCGTATTATAAACCAAAATGGCGGCGTCATTAATTTGGCGGGAACGCGCGCGTTAATTTCGTTGAACAACATTATAATTTATCAAACGCTGGCAAAATGGCGCCTATTAACATGAATCTCTGGCGCGAGTCAATAATGGAGGGAAAGTAGGAAATTTGGAGGAGGCATATTTTAAGGCTAATGTTCTGAGGTTTTCTTTATAATGTAGACATGGGTTTTCCGCAATTCTCATTTGAATGGAGTCCCTGCCTTACCCGTTGAACAAACATAACTCTAAAATAAATAAAAAATGTATCTTAAACGGCTGAAGCAATTTCGGACAAAATAGCTAAGAACTATGTCAGCTTTCAAAAATCGAAATTGGTTTATTCGTTTAAGAGCTACGAGACCACAGGTAGACACAGATACATACATAGTACTTAGTAGGCACATCCCTCAAATTGAAAACACCCCTCTTTTTTTGCTGGGTTAAAAAATAGGTTTGATTTTAACTCAAACTGTGATTATAGAACTACTTAATTATCATGCGTTTTGTAATATATTTAAAAAAAATCAAATAAGAAGTAGTTACTATTTCAAAAGAAATAAAATTCATCAATATGAAAGTAAAAAATACAAAATAGGTATGCAAATATCGTAGTCGTAATATCCCCTATCCCCCCTCAAATACCTTTTAACCAATAACAGAACCGCAAGCCTTCTATTCCACGTTCAAACTCACAAATCATAATTTTTCCCGCTCGTCGCCGACAGGAATGTAATAATTACGCGCGAACCGGTGTTGTCAGTTGGAAAAAATAAAATAATAAAAACTTTTATGGGAAAAGTATTTGATTTGTTGATTTCAGGATTTGTTTCGGATTTTTGTGAGTCAAAAGAGCGTGGAATTTCATTTTACAGAAAAATAAAATGGTTTTAGATCGCATTGTTAACCAAAAAATTAAACATCTCAATCATTAAAAGACGATCAATTTTGAATCGCCACTTAACCTCTAAACCACTATCCCTTCTTCGTCGTCGTCATCAGCCCATACATATACGTCCCAATCGAGGTGCACGGGTCCCCCTTCAAACCACAAAAATTTAACTTTCATAGACGTGCGGGTTTCATCACGATGTTTTCCTTCACCGCTGAGCAAGTGATAATTTAGAAATCTGTTACATACATCCGAAAAGACTAATTTAGTGATACAAGCCCAAACCACGATCTTTAACCAGCCTAACACCGCTCAGATACACCATGTGGTGATCGGTTAACAATAATACCAATCCATCTCTTCCATGAGCAATAAAATTAAATTAATTGGCCTATCAATCCATCCTAGGCAACTTCACCTCAATTTGTTCGGAATCTGAGGTCCGAAAGGCCTCTGGTTCGCGACCACCCTCTTACCGAAGTTCAACGTGAAACAGCTTACTGTGTTCCATAGGTGCCTTTTTAAGGTCGGTGCATAGAAGTACCAGTGCCTTTCTAGGTTAGTCGTCCAAGAATTAAACTTTCTCATAATAATAATAAAAATACTGTCTAAAACGTAGGCATAACTTCCATGTGTAATGTTTGAATGGGAAGAACAATATTTCTGCTTTTTGGTGTACCTATATAGAATAGAATCATTTATTCGTGTAAATGTGGTTACAATTGATTGATCTTAAAGTACCTAATAAACATCGTCCAACACATTTTACCATTGAGGAATGGTGTACGAAAACATTGCTCAATATTTCATAAAATTAATAAAAAGAATAAAATTAAAATAAAATTTCATAAAATTCAAAATGTCAATAAATTCAAAATGTTTTATAAAATCATACTTAATGTCAATTATTTGTGTCAGTTAAATCTTATTAATTAGAAATAATATTATTATCATTTTTAGTGTTTAATTGTAAATATTCGGTAACACTATAGAAATTATAATTTTGAAGCCACTTAAACAATTTTGTCTTGAATTCCTTGAATGTAAATTTTTTAAAATAGTTTGGCAGTTTATTAAATATTTTGACACACATGCACAAAGTACTACGGTAATATTTTTCAGTTATTGGATTTTCGTCATAACGTAAGCTGTCTGGGTCTCTACGGTTACGTGGATTAACGTCAATAGCACGTTTAAACAAATTGTATGCAAACTCTTAATAATCTAGGTAGCATCCTCCCGCAGTTCTTCAGTTCATCCGTTATTTTGGCTTACAACAACAACAGCGCCGAAATATTTGATATGTTAAAATGAAAATCGTGGTAAGGTAAGAACCCGTTATAATATTACTAACACAAAATAATTCAAGTTTTCAAAAAAAAACATGCAAATAATTCTTTCGACATGGCAACACAGGGCGCGCGTTATTGAATATTTTTGTTATTAGCTACACTTCAAAGGCTCCTTTTATGAAATTACTCGTTTGATGTTAACTCCTATAACTATGCCGCGCAAAACTGAGAGGAGGGGTGGCCAACAATTTCATTTGCCTTTTTACCTTTATTTAGGGTGAAATCAACTTATTTAATCATTTTTATTATTACCTAACGCAATGGCGCTCACTGAATTCGCAAACGATCAATGAGGTTAAGGCATAAGAATATATAAGTAAGTTATTATTTATTCTTATGGTTAAGGAAAATTATGTGTGGTGATGATTTTCTGGTGGCAATGACAATAATGTCAATTCCTAGCATTCTGATAGTCCCTGATATGAACCGATCAGTGAGGTTAAGCAACTTAGAACAAGGAGAGGGAACCTCATCAAACTAAATCAAAAATAATTTGTTTCTCTGTCACAATTTTTAAAGTCTATTATGGTAGAGGTCTCCTTTTAGGCATGAGAATACCTATGCCAGGAGGCCACGCTCTTAGATATAATTTTTATCTAGGTGAAAGAAGAACTTAGGCCGTGATGGGTGACGAAAGTCAGTTTAAAACATTGTATATGTGGTCTTTTGATGTTTTGTGGCAAAGCAGTTATTGCTATAACTCTTAAATAGCTGAACCAATTTTGATCAAAGAACCAACTCGATCACGTCAGATTTGAAACAAAAAAATCCACATTTAAATCGGTCCATTCGTTTAGGAGCTACAATACCACAGACAGACACACAGACACACACATCAAACTTATAACACCTCTTATCGTCCCTTTCTGGTTCATTGTCTTCTCCTTCCTCCTTCCTTACCAGCCCATATATGTCCCCGCCGAGGGGCACGGGCCTCCTTTCGAAACACGAAGGGGATTTAGGCCATAGTCCACCACGCTGGCCCCTGCGGGTTGGTGGACCGCTCGTCTTTCGAAAATGAATTTTCTTGGATTTTTCATCACAATGTTTTCCTTCACCGTTAAGCAAGTGATTATTAGAAATCCGTACATAAATCCAAAAAGACGAATTTAGTGGTACAGGCCCGCACCAGGATTTGAACCCGCGACCTTCCGATTACAAGTCTGGCTCATTACCAACTTGGCTATCACTGCTCATTGTCTCAATATATCGTAATATGAAATACCTATATTTTGGTTAGAAAAGCTACTGTGAACTGCATGGAACGGTAAATAAATGATTTGTCTGTCAGTCTCTTTTTTGTTGGGGGTTAAAAATCCTCTTTACTTTAGTCGTGACCCCTTATTACACCATTCACTGGTTGTTAATAAAAGTCAAAGTTAAGCAAATGACAATATTAGTGCGAGGGGGACCCGGATAAAGGACCACCTGCAGAGGGGATTAAACATGACGCACTTGTCAAGTGAATGTTATTATTTTTGGACAATATTTGATGTTCTTTTTAGGGTTACTTATTCCCCACTCATGAAATTGTTGATTTGTATACAAATACTAGCTTTCTCCCGCGACTTCGCTCGCGCAAAGAACTCTTTTAGTCACCCATTTCATTATTGACCCTTTAGGGGATGATTTTCGAAAAATCGTGTCCGTTTATCTGCTTTAAGGTATATCTCTACGAAGTTTCGAGTCAAAACGTCCAAAAAAATTGTTTTCTCCATACAAACTTTGAACCCCCATTTCACCCTCTTAGGGATTGAATTTCGAAAAATCCTTTCCTAGTGCTTGCCTACGTCGTAAAAGACACATTTTCGCCAAATTTCGGCTTTCTAGGTCCAAGGGTTTGGGCTGGGCGTTGATGAGTTAGTGAATCAGGACCTCCAATTTTATTAATAAGATTTTTTAACATTCACTTCCATGACCTACTAAGTGTGTACTTAATAAAATAAATAAACGCTACACACTCAAAGGCCCACACTAAGGTTTTCCCTTGCGTCGTGGGTCCCTTGGAACACACATAAAGACAAACACAAACACCCATGACCCGAGAACAAACATCTGCTTTTTGCACAATTGTTTGCCCCGACTGGGGATCGAACCCAGGGCCCGCCGATCAAGAGGCAGCGTCACTACCACTCGACCAAACCGGCCGCCTAATGTACACACGTGTGTACTTAATGTACACACGGCAGCACATCAGGCTAGACATGTTAACCTTGATGTCGCTCTTAACTCGCTCGTAATAGCGCTTGCTTTCGTAGTGCAAATGAGTAATCTGACATGCTGCTGTCTGTACAAAATTACGTAACTTGCAAAATTAATGAATTTCATGAGAAAATTTTAATATGGCAGAGGTTTTTAAGTACTTACAGCTTTATCATAGTTCCTTCAGACATAAAGATTATACAATTTTGTCTAATACATTTTAGATTGAGGAAGTATTATAACTAGTATACAGAACAACCTTTATGATGTTTTTGTATAGAACTTAGACTTACTTTAAAATTTTTGATTTAAATTAAAAGAACAAAAATATAAGCAACGCTTTTTTTTGAAGATTTATGGCCTGGATATACAAGTCCTTTAAGCCAAGTCCTATTTTTTATTAGACCACTTGATTTAATTTCACATTTTATAAGTTCTTAATAGTGTTCTTAACAAAATTATACAGTGGAAACAGACAGTTATTGTTAAGTAGCAATTCTTCTAGCTAGGTGAACGAATGGAATATTGTCTATTGCTTCTCCTTGAAGAGACCTTGATTAACCAAACACAGCAATGTAAGTACATCATTCCATTCGATCATCATTCGTTCAAGCAGCATCGATTTCACTTAGGTGGTAGCCCCCCAGATATGATTTCATTTCATTACATACATTGCTTCTGCACATTGTAACTTTCGTGCCAGCTGCTAACTCTTCCCAGGCATACTGCAGGAGCGCTCGTAGCCCAGAGGCGCTCGCTGATCTCTGCCGATCAGTGAGGTTAAGCAATGTACACAGAGGTCGGGGACTTGATGGGTGACCAAAGTGGCAAATTATCACGAGCGTTTCCATGCTTCGGAGGGCACGTTAAGCTGTCGGTCCCGGCTGTTTTCGATGACTACAGTCGTCAAAACCAAGTCAGAGGCCATTTGGCGGTTTGAAAACTGACACCAGGGTTAGCAAGTTCGCCACACACTTGACTACACCTACACGATAAGAAGAAGAAGGCTGCTAGAGCTGGGTTAGTGGGATGCGAAGGTTTTACTGCATCGTGGGCGTACGGTTGACAACTTATTACCACTATTCTCATGTTCCATCTAATAACCCTTAGAAATTCAGCGACTGGTCAAGAGTACTGACGAGGCCCCACCAGGTGTGTTACGGACGGCCTAAAAAGTAGTAAGTGAGCAGAGTAGTAGTGTGAAAATCTTAACATGGGTCATACTACCTATAAAAGCTTTCAGATCGATCTGCAAGCGAAACTAACGCTTTAATCTGCATGACATTCGGGTGGCAAACCATTTTTTTAAGCTGACTGTACATAAAGGCAAAGTACCTCACGCATTACAAGATAAGTATATGTATGTAGGGTAGATGCAATGATGCTAGATTAGTGCATGCGAAGACACGATTTTTTTTTTTTTTTTATGAGATGGGTTAACTCTTGACCCCAATCTTGACCAAGGTCATAGATGAAGTCGACGATGGAGCGAGTAACCCAGAAAATGCCAATTAAGGCACTGGTACTCCCACGCACCGACGGAACACAGCAAGCTGTTTGGTGTCGGACTTCGGTAGGAGGGTGGTTGCGAACCAGACGGCCCTTTACAGAGCCTACCACACCACATGAGACCAGAGGACTCCTCAGATTCAGAAACAAATGAAGTGTCGTTGCTTGGGATGGATCACTAGGAGGCAGGTCTCATTTGTATTTCCTTAGTCGCCTCTTACGACACCCTCCTCGCGGCCTAGTCTGCAGCCTAATTAGCCTAAGGGTTAATCAGGGCCTGCTCAGAATTCGCTGCACTACAGATATTGACATAGCCCTTATGGCTTACCACGGCTATGTTGCATCTATCTTAAGGTATGGTTTGGTGCTGTGGGGAAATTCCGGAAATTTGTATGATGCATTTGTGATACAAAAGAGATGTATACGGGCACTTTGCAGTGCTGCACCTCTTGATTCCTGTCGCCCACTTTTTCGTAAACTAAGAATTCTACCCTTACCTTCTTTATACATATTTGAAGTGGCCTGCTTTGTAAAGAAACATACGCATCTATTCAAAACTAAAATGCAGGTCAATAAATTCAACTCTAGGTATCCAAATAAACTGGTGCTACCAAGCGGAAAAAGCTCCTATATGACAAAAACTATCCTAGAATGGCGGTAAGAATAAATAATATTTTACCAAACGACGTAACAGATTTACCTTTCGCGATATTTAAGAGAAGACTATTTAACTGGCTGTGTGATAGGTGTTTTTATTCCCTTAAGGAATTATATGACTATAAGGTTTATAAAACATACTATTAATTGAATTATTTGTAAATTTTGAATATTTGCATGCCATACGATTGGTGGATTATGAGACGCATTTCTTTTAATATATTATCATTGTAATTACCATTATCCGTGCAAATAAAGACATTTCATTTCATTTCATTGTCAAAATTGTCTTCAAGTGGTTCTTCAACTACATGACGTTTTGCCTATCCCGAAAGGATTATAGGCGTGAATATGTGGATGTATGGAAGTTTAACCAAAAGCAGCAACGTACAAAATCGTTCAGTAGAAATCATTAATCTATACTAATACTTTAAAGAGGAAAGATTTGTATTTTTGTATGTAACGAATAAGCTCCGAAACTACTAGAACGATTTCAAAAATTCTTTCACTATTAGGATGCTACATTATCCCTGAGTAGCATAGGCTACATAATTTTCCCGAATTCCCACGGGAACGAAGTTCCGAGCGGGATGCTAGTCGACTATAAATCGGTGGTAGCGTGCTAAGAGGAAATGCACAAAATAAAATGTCTCCCTAGTAATGAGGATACAGTTTACAGCATCATTTCGATCGCAAGGGCTTGTACAGCACAAGTACAGTTGACTACGAAAATACAGTGACGAAAATACTTGCCGTGTGGTGATCGGTTAAGAACACCACTCCATCTCCTTCCGTGAGTGTCGTAAGAGGCGACTAAGGAAACACAAATGAGACCTGCCTCCTAGTGATCCATCCCCGGCAACGAAACTTAATTTTTTTCTGAATCTGAGGTGTCCTATGGTCTCATGCGGTGTGGTAGGCTCTGCAAAGGGCCGTCTGGTTCGCAACCACCCTCCTACCGAAGTCCGACGCCAAACAGCTTGTGTGTTCCGTCAGTGCGTGGGAGTACCAGTGCCTTTATAGGCATTTTCTGGGTTGACTCGCGCCATCGTCGACCTCATCTTTGACCTTTATGGTCAAGATTGAGGTCAAGAGTTAACCCATCTTATAATAAAAAAAATAAAAAAATACTTACTTAAAATATTTTGTACCACCTGTGACATTCAAAGCTTCAAGTTAAAATACAGCATTTAAAATGAAAAACTTAAGTCTAAGGCCCGTATTACAAAAGGAGACTCAAGTCTTGATCTATACTTAAGCATTGATTGTCTATTTGTCTCACTATCAAAATGACAAAGACGACTGTTGCTTAAGGCGACTACAGCACTTAAATTACGATTTTATGATGCGTAGATAAGCATGACGCACTGCATTAAATCGAAGAAAAAAAATACTACGGTAATATTCAGGACATAAACTAGATAAGTAGTTTGCTGAAAACATGATTCAGCACTTTTGGTTCGATAGAAAAAGCTCACAAAGTCACCTCTAAATATCCAATATTGTGTAGGTATCTTTTAAGCTGTAAAAATGATATTAAAATGCACACAGGAACTTGAATTTGCTATCAAAATGTTCGTGCCTGAACACTCTCGATAAGTAGTTAACGCACGCACTCTTTCATAGTCCGTAAACTTCGTGTATCGACACTGTTCTCACTGCCGGCCCAGGCTTGTTGAGAGACGGAGATGGCACTATTCCTATTCCTATGTGCGCTGCCTTTATCGGGTGCTGTAGTCGCCTTAAAATGACAAACCAAAACGTCATCTAAATATAACATGTTAGTATTTTTGTTTTTGTTGAATTTTTTTAAAGTGCTTAACTAATTTCGATTAAAAAAATTCCACATTAAAAAAAAAAACTTTTCACGTAAGTCCCCGGCAGAGTGAAATAGGACCACCCTCTTTCTTACCGAGGTGTCATACAAGGCGACTAAAGTAAATATGCAAGCAAGTTCATCTGCACACAGAGAAGGAAAACTCTGAAATTATATCAAAACCCTCGCCAACCCGTCTGCCAAGCGTGGTGAGTACGGCATTTATCCCCCAAGTTATTGAGGGAGGCCCGTGCCCCAGCAGTGGGGACGTATATGGGCTGATGAAGAATGTGGGCCCACCTCAGGAGTATACTCTTTCGAAAAAAAAAGAAGTTTGAGAATCTGCCGACAATCATACAAAAAAAACACAGTCGAATTCCTTTTTTTGTAGTCGGTAAAAAAAATCTAGAGGTACGTTTGACTTTAACTACTTATATTTCGATTTAAACACGATTTTGCTTTTCAAATATTACAAATGAACCTCTTATTTAAAAGTGTCAGTATTTTTGTGAGTGAGTGTACTGTATAGTACAGTCAGACGTGTCGCCGCTATCTGCGAGTGCTAATCTCGATCGGGGCGATGCGATTGTTATAAATTTGTGTCTTTTACAACAGGGATGGAGTCAGAGCAAGCTTTCCACTGCATTAATTTCTAAGGCACTGTAAATACACAAGCGACGTGGGGCGGCGGTCAAAACAACGAAAAATGAATCTTAATAGCTACGAAGCAAAGTTTTTTTCGTCCGTCGCTCCGTCTTGAGACGGCCCTTTACAGAGCCTACCACACCGCACGGGACCATAGGACGACACCACAGATTCAGAATAAATTGAGGTTTCTGCCTACCCCAATGGGACAAAGGTGTTAGCTAATGCATGTATGTATCTTATGCTCTACAATAGTATTATGCTTGCAATGTCTGCTGTGTGAGAAAAAAAGGCCTGGGCTCAGAGATTTGCCTGAAAACTGATTTGTATTTTCCCTAAATCCGCCCCGTGCATCTAGGAATGCGACGTATTTAAATTAATCCGTGCGGCGTGTCCCCGAACCACCCCTTACCCCTCCCACTTCACCCCTACCCCCCCTTTCATCCCCGCCAGTCGGTGCAACTTCAACGAACAAGATTATTGCTTTTTAACGTACAGAGGGAGGACTTTTACTGCTTTTTATGATACTTTGAGAATTTAGAGACATAAATTAGCTACTTGTGTATAACTAGCATTGCACCCTTGTCTTCTTTCCCGTGGAAATACACCGCTCAAGAGTGTCTAGAGAACATGCATGATTTATCTTAACTACCTATAACCCAAAGTATTTTTTGAAAGGCAAATTTTTAAGTTTTATAACGAATGGGTTCGCTCGAATCTTGACGTAACTATCTGTGTCTTAACCAAAATCTAGCCTAGAGGCCTGAAATGAGACCTGCCTCCTAGTAATCCATGCCAGGCAACGACACGTCATTTTTTTCTGAATCTGAGGTGTCGTCCTATGGTCTCATGCGGTGTGGTAGGCTCTGCAAAGAGCCGTCTGGTTCGCGACAACCCTCCTACCGAAGTCCGACGCCAAACAGCTTGTTGTGTTCCGTCGGTGCGTGGGAGTACCAGTGCCTTTATAGGCATTTTCTGGGTTAACTCGCTCCATCGTCGACTTCATCTGTGACCTTTATGGTCAAGATTGAGGTCAAGAGTTAACCCATCTTATAATAATAATAATAGGCAAAGATGTGGTCTAGTCTAGGATATAGCACACTAGCCCAGAAGAAGCCTATTCACTCGAACTTTAAAGAGATTCGGGTTATATGAGGTCGGAAATACAGACTCAGGCAGAAAAATCCATTCCTTTGCGCGCGATATAAAAGATAAAGAAAAGCGTTTGGTATGAGTCCGAGGAATCTTAACAAGTTAAGGGTGGTACCCGGCGGTGCGTCTAGACGACCGGTAGAAGAAAGGGGCAGGCGGAATGAGCTCATGCCATAGCTCCTGAACACACTCCCTGAAGTGTTTTGAAAATACACTGGTCAATAATGTCTAGGGAACAATTCATTTTTGACTGTTGATTTGAAATAGGGATGTTGACTACATTTTTTTTTATTGTTTATCTTAAAAAGGACCTGAATCCAAAATCCAAAACCGAAATAATTTTTGAAAATTACAAATACAAATATACTTTATTGCACACCAACATTACAGAAACAGACAGACAGAGTATAAGTTACATTATGAACAGTAATAAAGTTAGGGTACAAAAGGCGGCCCCATTGCTAAGAAGCAATATCTTATCGGCAACCTTTGGATATGGAGAAGATGAAATTACACCATATAAGTGTGGGTGCAAAAATACATACATAAATATACTTACATAAACTACATTACACACATACAATATACCTAACACAAATAAATACATATAATATATATACTATACATAACATACACCTTACGGAAATACACAATGGAAAAGTAATAACATTCTACAGAAAGGAAAAATAATAATAACAAAAAAAACACATAAGGAATACTATATGTATAGAGACAACCCAGCCGACTGTCACTCGACGACAAGGAACTAGTAATTGCAAAGCAGTTCAAAGTGCCTCCTCAGCAAAGTTTTGAAAATGGCTAAGGTTTGCGCGGATCTTATAGCATTAGGCAAGGAGTTCCAAAGGCGTGCGCCGTGTATGTACTGTGAAGGATTTGGTGTAATAGTTACTTTCATGGACCGGCAGATCTATGAGGAATCTGGTGTTGCTGCGTGGTTCACGCCCGTGGCCATCTGAAAGAAACGCAAAGCGTTCCTTAAGATAAGCCGGGGCATGTGGGTCGCGCAGTGTCTTGAAAACCAAACACAATATGTGTGTGTCACGGCGCAGCCGAATGGGCAGCCATTTGAGTTTCGGCCTATATTCAGAAACATGATCAAATTTCCTGACTCCATAAACAAATCGAATCGCCATATTCTGCAGTCGCTCCATTTTATTGAGGCGTTCCTCTGTCAGATCAAGGTACGCAACATCTGCATAGTCGAGCAAGGGAAGAAGTAGTGCCTGGGCGAGCGCAATCTTTGTAGGAATGGGAAGGAATTATTGAGAAATAAAAAAGTTACAAGCTATTAAATTTTAATAGAGGGGGAAACTGTCAAACAACAAAAAAGAGATGCACTTACAGACATGTGACGTCACCGTCATTTGTTTGCGTAGGTAAGAACGAGATAGCTAGCTCTCCCCAAAAAACGAGATAGCTAGTCCTTACGATAATATAAATGCTAATAACTTGTTCATTTATAAACCAATTTTAATGCTGTTTTCGGATATTAATATATTTCTAGCATTATTTTTTGTTTCACATACAATAGTTCATAAAATCAAACACCGTCAACATCCCTATTGTTTGTGATAATTATTGACTGATGAAATCTTCCGGTCTATAAAAATATCACCTAAAATGTAAAGAATTAGTACATTTACACGAAAGTAAACCAATTGGCTAACTATTTTTGAATTAAGTAGGTACTTACCTATTGTCATTACATTAACAACAACAGCAAACGAAGTCCCAGCGGAATGCTATGGTTTATTAAAATGAAAACAGTCTATGAAAGCTTTCTCAACAGTCGAAAGCACGTCGAAAGATTTTTATTTTTATTTTTTATTATAAGATGGGTTAACTCTTGACCTCAATCTTGACCATAAAGGTCAAAGATGAGGTCGACGATGAAGCGAGTCAACCCAGAAAATGCCTATAAAGGCACTGGTACTCCCACGCACCGACGGAACACACAAGCTGTTTGGCGTCGGACTTCGATAGGAGGGTGGTCGCGAACCAGACGGCCCTTTATTTACAGAGCCTACCACACCGCATGAGACCATAGGACGACACCTCAGATTCAGAAAAAAATTAAGTGACGTTGCCTGCGATGGATTACTAGGAGGCAGGTCTCATTTGTGTTTCCTTAGTCGCCTCTTACGACACCCACGGAAAGAGATGGGGTGGTGTTATTCTCAACCGATCACCACACGGGGAAAGATAATCTATAGCGAAGCGCTCGTAGTCGTAGCCCAGTGGCGCTCGCTGATCTCAACCGGTCAGTGAGGTAAAGCAACGTACTTAGAGGCAGGGAACCTGATGGGTGAACAAAGTGGCAATTTATCACAAGCGTTTCCGTGCTTCGGAGGGCACGTTAAGCTGTCGGTCCCGACTGTTGTCGATTGACTACAGTCGTTAAAACCAAATCAGAGGCCATTGTTAGTACTAAGGAATATCTTGAAACTAAACATAATGAATTGTAATAGATTTGGACATTTGTATGGACATAATTATTTTGACATTAATTTTTATTTATTTATTTCGTAAAATCATGCTGTAGAACCATTATACCTAGAACCCATGTAAATTATTATAGAATGTTTTGTTTTGGATTTTAAAAAAAAATTGATGATGAAAAACATTTGCATGCTTACATGTAGGTAAGCTGAAAACACTGCACCTAATATTATTTATGATCTATTTTATACTGTTTTCTTGCAAATAAATACTTTTTATTCTTATTCTGAAAACTCTTGACACCATGGCTAGCCAAGTTCGCCACACACTTGACTATACCTACACGATAAGAAGATCTATAGCGTTACCCTTTAAGCTCCTTAAACAATGCTCTGCCCATCCCGTTGAACATCATCGTGTTATCTAAATGAAGCTTGACCCCATCGGTTCATTAGTCAGATACAGGTGTGTATGTCAGTTCGTTAGTCCGACTTATAGATTAAAGTACTTAATGCTGCTGCCTCAATGTGATACAACATCAAAGGCGATGTTCAGGTTACCACAAGCGTGCACTCTGTGCTGTTGCAATAAGAGCGGTTTTGCAATATAAATGGAGTAACCTGATGCGCTGGCCTCTGTATTTTTTTTTAAATTTAAATGAATACTTACACATGTTTTTAACCGACTCTCAATTTTCTGTTTTTATTTCTTGTACTTAAGTATATTTGTTATGCGCCAACTCCGATAATTGTTGGCTGATTTTAAAAATATTTTTTTGTTCGAAAGAATAGAATACCTATTCCTGAGGTGATCCCTGTCAAATCGAAAGCGTCTCAGTTGTTTTTTATGCTGTCGAGATGTTGACCACCCACCTCAGACTTGTGCGAAAGGGACAATTGCAGCTTTCCGGCGAAATGCCGAGTTCTATTTCCAAAATTATGAGTTTAGGCGTCAATGAAATTCCTACCACAAAAACTTAATGAAATCGTACGTTTTTGGTCTATATCGATTTGTGAGCGTATAAACAAGGTTCGTGCGTTTTGTTTTTTCCAAAAAATTTCTTAGTTTTTCAACAGTCACCTCTGAAATGTTGAGAATTTTTTTGACGAAAAATGCTGACTTTTAGTCTCAAATATCTTTTTGTCTACTAAAAATATCACAAAAACCAAAACGTACGGACCTAGTTTTTGGTATTCCTGATACTATACCAAAATTTCCCAGGGATCCGTTGACGTTTACGGGATGGAATCCATTGACGCCGTTTGTATGGGGAAAAAACATTGAGACGATCCTCTTAAGCGATCTTTAAAAAAACACATACCTACTCCTACACTCATACAATCGACGGGTCCTGGGTTCGATTCCCAGTTAATGACGCTTGAGTTCGTTAGTCGGACTTATAGATTAAAGTACCTAAATGCTGCGTCAATGTGATACACTTCAAAGGCAACAATGAGCGATATCTGAGTGTACTTAAGGTATATTTTGTTTTGAATCCCTATTTTACTTTACTTTTTCCATTTGATAACCCTCACAAATTTGAAAGCGTAACAGACAGAGTTACTTTCGCATTTAAAATATTAAATTAAGGACACATACATACGCTCACGCCAATAATCCCTAACGGGGTAGCAGAACATCAGTGGTTCTAGCGAACTAGGTACTTCATGCCACGTTTGAGACACGTTGTGAGGGTTAGGTTAGGTTTATAGATTATTTATTCTCATAAAGACAAAAAATAGTCACTTACATGAGACAAAAAACTTATAAAAAAAAAACAATTAATTTTGTTCGCACCGTAACTTAAAAACAATTAAAATATTTTAAATTCAGATAAAAACTAAGTAAAACTAAGTAAAAAAGGTGAGAATCGAACCATCACTCAAATAAGATGTTGTTTTAAGTAGTTTGCTAAACTAGTCTTAAATTCCTTGTCCGAGCTACTATTTTAGCTCGAACTATTTTATTTTATCAGTTGAAACAAGTTGTATAATGGTGAGAGGTGGTCTGCCGTCTTCCGTAACTTAAAAACCATTAAGATACTCTACTGTGCCTTCGTCCGAAGTCACCTTGAGTATGCCTCAGAAGTATGGAACCCTCAATACAAAATGTATATTAATCGCATCGAAGGCATACAAAAAAGATTTTTACGGTATCTCGACTTCAAAGCCCGTCAATGGTCAATCAACTATGCCCATAGATGCAAACGTTACCACTTTTTGCCGTTAGAAATGAGAAGAAATATAAGTGATATTTGTTATTTAATGAAGATTGCCAACGGTAGCATTGACTGCCCCGAACTATTACAGGAAATTGGCCTTCGTACCGATCAAATGAGTCTCAGACAGCGGCCGGTGTTGGCGGTGCCTTTCGCCAATACCAACTATAGAATGAATGCATTTTTCGTGCGCGCAAGTAGGACCTTCAATCAATTGCCTGAATCTCTTGATATTGATCTCTTCTGCACTAACACTACTACTGTAAAGCATAGAATATCTAGATTATTTTTCAAGGACAGCTGAACCTTCTGATAAGCGCTATATGTTAAAAAACTAAATGATTCTGTTTAAACGCTAAATGTGAAGATTTGTAATTATCATTTTTTTAAAATTTATAATTCATGTACTATAGGTTTAAAATTTGTCTGTAAATCTTCCCAAAAATGTAAAATAATAAATAAAATAATAAAACCCTCGCATCCCACTTACAGACTTTTACTGTATACCTGTGTAGGCAGCTAGCACTTTTGAAGTTTTTCTTTCACTCCCAGTCCAGGATAGAAGTAAATAAAAATCAAATTCAATAAATAATGTGTTTTATTTATACGTCGACATAAGTACATGTAATGAAGTCTATAATAATAATAAATAGACAGCCTGCTTAAGAGGAAATAGAGCTAAATTGAACTATTACGAAAACATTATTTTAATTTTATTTTAATTATGATTATCCCAACAAGCAAAAATGCTATATAACGGATGATTTATAAGGATATAACTCTTGTTTATGTTTTATAACAGCATTAGTTTAATAATTTTCTTTATAATGGCATGCTATAAGTATTTTTTGCTAATATATACCATATTAGCAAAAAATATCAGCCTTGAAACCTTTTCTTACAGACGTTTATAAAACCAATATTAAATTCCATTATAAAACAATAAACTTATACAAGCATATAATATGGCTTTTGTCTTGTAATAATTATGCCATGTAGTGGTTTTAGTCTCATGTGATCAAAAATAGTAATATGACTATTAAAAAACCTATACCTTTTTAGTGTTTGTTAAAATGCAACTATAAAGCTAATGCAAAAAAGCAAGTTACATAGCTTTTATAAATCAATATAATCTTAGTTAATTCTCTTTATGACCGCTACAAAACCAGTATTTTTTGTTCGTATATCAAGGGCGAGTATGAAAGAAAACGACGATGAGGGTCCAGTACAATTACTTTTTCAAAACTTTAACAATGAGACTTTTGATGAAGAATTCTTGAAAGATCAAAGCGACAATGAATCACTTGATGAGAATGACAGTGATTTAAAGAGTGACAATAAAAAATATGAGTTCAGAAGTGATATTGGCAAATGGGCTGTTGACTATAACATTACTCATTGTGCTTTAAATAAACTATTTGAAATTGTAAACAAAATAATTTATTACCTAAAGATGCACGCACTGTACATTATTGGCACAACGGACTAATTGAACAACTGGCTCAACGCTATTATGTTACAAATAATATTATTTTTTTTCTTTTTTAATACTTAGCTACTTAATTTTTGAACATTCGAAACATTTTCTCCTTATAACAAAACTAGCATTCCGCCTGGGACTTCGTTCCCGTGGGAATTCGGGAGAATTATGTAGCCTATGTCCATCGGGGATAATGTAGCTTTCCAATGATAAAAGAATTTTTCAAATCGGTCCAGTTGTTTCGGAGCCTATTCAATGCAAACAAATAAACAAACAATCAAATCTTTCCTCTTTATAATATGTATACTCGTAGATAGAAGATATAGATGTGTGGTTTCCCAAGACCATTGCACGTTATCAAGCAATTGGTGAACATCATTTTTTTAAATAACGGTCCACAACCATCTGATTACTTGTTGACGATGCAAAGTAAAAGGGGTTTAAAATAATAGATTGTGGACACTGAACCCTAATATTCTTTAATATGGCTGAACTTATTTTACTGGTTAACTACAAACCAGCTACTATAAGAGTACATTACTTATATATGATTTATAAAAGCAATGAATTAGCTGATTCCTCTTATAATAGAAATTAACCGAAGTCTTAAATTAAAAAAGGTTTTAATTTATAATGAAAAATAAGAATTAACGAGGCGCATTGAAAAAATATCACAAGTCACCCATAATTCTCACAAAAATCGTCTCCTACATAAACAAACTTCCGTATTATACGCAAAAAAGTGCGTTGATAAATGGAAGTAGGCAATAATATATTAAAATGGACACTTGATATTTTAATAAATTTAGCTAGTCAGCGCATGCATTCCCTGACTTTAATATATTCTTAAATCATAATTTTCAATTGCCACTAAATAACGAATCACCCTTGTAGCCGAATTTTGTTAGCAGTTCCAAGGGTAATTTGTTATGTAAATTCCTTGCCCATAGAAAGCTAATTAGCTTTCAATTTGCTTTTACATGGCAAGATGAAGGGAAATTAACTTATTATATGGTATTTATAAAACGTCTACAACGATTTAGCCCTTATAATTTGTGCCCATTTTGCGTTTTATAAATGTTAATAAAACTTTTATAAAACAAAGAAAAATAGCTTTTATAGCAATTATATAGCAAGTTTTTGCTAGTTGGGATTATCATGAAACACATATTTAAGAAAATATATATTTAAATTTTTTGTTTCATTTTAACACTATGAAATGAACTCGTTTCTGGGCGTCTACTCTACGAAATAGGTTTTATATGGGTTCCCTGGGGAAAATTGTTCCCAAAAGATTGAAAAACACTGCTCTAGAGTTTCACTAACGTTACGCAATGTACAAAGGCCCGCACGTCAGATTACCACACGCTTACACGCGCTGGCTTCTGTACAAAACTAGATTAAACTAACAACGATGATGCAAAAATATCACAACACACAAATAGTTGTAATATTAAAATAAATATTAAATATTTACTTATTATATCATAATCACTTTAATGCTTGTTGTAAATATTTAAACATATTGCGACAAGCAAAATACTTTCGAATTAATTAACTATTTAGTACCTACACATGATTTAAGTAAACATATACAATCTTCTCGCTAGATCCCTTGCGGCGTAGACAAGGGCAGCGAAGTCTCACTTAAATAGGGTAAAAGGGGGTAAGAAGGTAACACCCGTATTCTAAGAAGTTAACTCGAAACTTCCTCCACTCAACTTCAGCTAAGGAAATCCTCGAAACGACCTCGAATTTGGTATTTTTAGTTGTCGCCTCAAGATTCCTTGAACGTCGCATACAGCTACTCGACGATAGATAGCACTAGCTAGCGTTAATCTTTATTCGATATTAATCTTTAACGATTTACTTATTATCATAAAGATAATCCACAAAATCTTCAAAATAATTCATTTTTCATATGAAAAAGGTGCATACAACAAGTTCAAGCATCGAATAAAGCGTTAAGAAAATCTTAAGGTAGGTCGAGAGGTACCTTAACTTTGACAATTGATTACTCAAATCATCCTCGACTCCACTGAGGAAAATTGTAAAGTCGAGGACGGAAGTGTCGCTTGAGCGGAGTCGAGGAAATCTCGAGTTAACTTCTAAGAATATGGGTGTAAGTCATCCGTCTCTACGAATTCAACTTTTTTTTAAAGGAGGATGGGCAAAAATGTATGGAGCTTGGTCTATGTTTTATGCATCAAGCAGCAGTCTCAGGACTAAGGATTTCTAGAAACGCATTAATATGCAGAACTTTAAAAAAAAAGTTGTTTGAATACACCGGTTAGTTTAGGAAATATACAATATTTTCTTTTATACTTCAATGTCTTTTAAAATGCACTTGTATCTCAAAAACTAATGATGTTGACTGTGAATAACAAAAGTTCTAGCTAAAAGTGGGTTCACACTTATGAAATATTTTATTATTATATTTCTAACCATGACTCGAGTTGGCTGCCATAAGTTTCTTATTATGAGTCTAACTTTTATATTATATGGGTACTTCAGACTGCCGCTCACTTTTTTGTTTTTGATTATTTATAGTCCGATATTCCCATTCTACTTTTTGACTTGAACCCACGACCCCAGGATTACATATCCTAGTGCTCTAAGGGGGCGTCCATAAATTACGTGAGGCATTTTGGGGGGGGAGGGGGTCGGGCCGGATCTCACTCAATCTCACGTGGGAGAAAGGGGGGGTTCTCTACAAATATCACGTAATATTTTCTCCTAAAAGAAATAGTGTTAAATTGTGAGAAAGCTAAGTTAAACTAACTAAACCATGTTGTTCCAGTAGCCACTCTGAGTTCTCGTGGACTGAATTATAACAATCTTTTTTTTTCAAATTTAAGTTGGTAAATTATAGCTGTTTTTCATTGTTCGATTATTAAAAGTTTAAAAATAATTAGGAAAATTATGCAAGTTTTCTAAATAAATTACCAATTAACGTATTTACACTAAAACTAAGCATTTTCATAAAACTCACGTGAGATAAAAGGGGGAGGGGGGGTGTCGAGCCAAATCTCACGACATCTCACCAAAGGGGGTGGGGTGGTCGAAAAATCGCCAAAAACACCTCACGTAATTAATGGACGCCCCCTTACCAACTGAGCTATCGTGCCTTCAAGTCAAGCGGCGAAATTTCTCATTCCCTTACTAAGCACATTACGTCGTGCGTAATACTCCCATTCGCGCCGAATATTTTTCTTTCCTACCTATGCCAAATTACAATTCAATCAGACAACAGACCACTGATGCTCTGCCTAACCCAATGGGGATGATAGGCGTAAGCGTATGTATGTATGTGTCAGACGATAACATGAAGCGCTTGTAGCCCAGTGGCTCTCGCTGATCTCAACCGATCAGTGAGGTTAAGCAACGTATTCAGAGGCAGGGAACCTGATGGGTGACCAAAGTGGCAATTTATCACGAGCGTTTCCGTGCTTCGTAGGGCACGTTAAGCTGTCGGTCCCGGCTGTTGTCGATTGACTACAGTCGCTAAAACCAAGTCAGAGGCCGTTATGCGGTTTGAAAACTCTCTCTCTGCGGTTGACACCAGGGTTAGCCAAGTTCGCCACATATTTGACTATACCTACACGATAAGAAGAAGAAGACGACGACAACAAATTTTTTTTCTGCTTAGATTTTATATTATTTAATCAAAAACACTCCATTTTGCAAAAAAAAACAAACATAACGTAAAACACGAAAACCAGCAATGTACATCGCACTCCCATAGCAGCGCGGCGCGGGGGGATCGCGCGCGGGGCGCTGTTTCACGATACTTTGCGTAGCACCAAATTAGGTAAATAATGAAAACTCCTTAACATGACGTTTCCGGGAAAAAATAAGTAAATGTGTGTATTGAGGTGAAATAGCGAGAAAAATGAAACGACTGGGCCTTGGTAACAATTTGTGTGTTTTTCGGCGTAAAACAGAGATTGGATAGATACATCGCCTTATAAAGGACTAGCTTTCCATCCGAGACTCGGTTTCCGTAGGAATTCAGGAAAATTATGTAGCCTATGTTCATCAGGGATAATGTACCTTCTAACGGTAAAGTATTTTTGAAATCGAACCAGTAGTTTCGGAGCCTATTCAATACAAACAATCAAATCTTTCTTCTTTATAGTGTATATAAGCCGCCTGGTGGTGAATAGTTGGTACTACAAGCTTCCCCGATCACCGAAAGGGGCGCTCTTTACATTAGTTATTCTATTCAATGCTAGATGGCGCTGTTATTGGCAATAATAGTGTGTGTCGAGGAAAAAGTTTTTTGATATTTTTTTCGATGCCATCTTGGCTTCAACTGTCTTCCTAGACATATAAATTATTCTAAGAAGTTAGGCTAAGCTATAAATTCTTACCGTAACAAAATAACGAAAGAAAAGCTAGTATATTCCACTCCAGAACAACAGTCCTTCGATTACAAACCAACAATACTCTTGAAAAAACTTGCTTCTCATCAACTTTCCATAGGCAACTATTAATACTTACTGCAATAATAAGTTTGTAAAACCAACTTGTTATTGCGGCCCGTTCAATGCAAATCAATGTAAAAATGTATGCAGAACTAGTTTCGTGTCCGCAAAATACGCTTGTATATACATTGGACTGTTGGTTTGGAATGGACATTAATTATATTTATAGTTGCCTTTAAATTCAATAAGGTTCTTAAATATGAAATTGCCGTTTTTCAAACTAAACTCACCTTAAAAATTTGTTGAAGTGAAAACTTCTTTAACGGCGTTGGGCACTTTTAGTATGGGGAAAAAATGTTAAATTCGCGTCAGATGTCACGTGACCCTGATCGAAAATGCGTAGGATAGGGTTGCCACCTTTTTTGAAGTGAAAACTTCTTTAGCAGCGTTGTGCACTTTGAAGTATGGGTGGAAACCCGGACGGATGGCAGCCCTATGGTAAAACTATCTCTGTGACAGATGTCAACGATTATTCGCACATAGTGCGCAAATACCGATAGACTATTTTACTAAATTGAAAGTAGTCAGTTTGGTCGAGTGGAAAAGTTGCCAGATTGTAAGCAATAGGTCGAGGATTCGAAACCACGAAGTGAACTCAAGAAAGTCTTTTTGTATTTTTGGCCGAGTGGTTTTTGGCCTGTGAGAATAACGGACTCTTTTTGTGTATTTTGTTTTATTTCCATATTAATGCCCAAGGTTAATGTTCAAGTTTTCACAAACCGTTGTTTTTTTTAGCTTTGAATTTGAGAGTTCCAATATTTCAAAAAATACTTAAAAAATTCAAAATTACAACTCATCCAATAAGCATTAAAACGGGAAAGCTGTGTTTGATTTTATCAGTAGATAAATTAAAGAAATTATAAGAAAGAAATCGGCAATTTCATACTTTTTAACTTTGACTAAAATACTCCTCAAGGGGATTAACGATCACCATTCTAAAGATTGTAGCTCCATTTTGCACTAAAACTAGATGGCGTTGCGTTTTGAGCTATTTCAAATCTCTTCACTGACAACGCCACCACCGGACAGTTTTAGAACTAACAAAGCAAAGGCAATAAGGAGTTAGTTTCGAATGTTTTACCTAGATGGCGTTGACTGCCAAGGAAAGTAACTAATAAGCGAAAAATATTAGTCTTATCGACCCAACATTTTGGATCGTAAATAAAATAGTAATCTTTTCTCGTACTGTGTCACTACGCAATGTATTATCTACGCCGCACATACAGTGATGTCAACTGTGTCAAAAGACTTCAATTCCAGCTTCACATCATCCGATTTGAGCTCCGATACCAACTCGCGAAGTCTGTAGGAGAAAAGATAAAATTATATTATAATAACAATAAATAAATAATAACATATGAGTAATTTTGTACTATTATTTCAATTGAAGCTTATTTTATTTTATAATTATTTTTTTAGCCTATATTCGTCCCCTTCGAGCGGCACGGGCCTCCTTCAAAACACGAAGGGGATTTAGGCCATAGTCCACCACGCTAGCACAACAAATTGTCTTAGACGTGCCGGTTTCATCACGATTTTTTCCTTCACCGCCAAGCAAGTGATAATTAATGAAAAATCCGTACATAAATCCGAAAAGACGAATTCAGTGGTGACCCACACTATGATTTGAACTGATTCTCTATCAGACAAACAGCCATGGGAATAAATTGCACAGCTCTAGAGTTATTTCAAATCAAATCATTTATTTGCGAAATATGTGTACAAAGATGGCCTATTTTAAAATGTAGTTCTGTCATGTTCGGCCACTGCTACGCCAGGCAAATTAGTTTTAGTTAAAATATTGTAAAAAATATTGCTAATAAAATTAAGTAGTTACTTACTTAAAGTATTTAAGTGTTAATTAAGTCTTGATTTTTTTATATTATACAAGGTGTTTCAAAAAAACCCAAAAAAAAGAAATTCCAAAATTTGATTTTAAAAGTGAAATATGTAGTCGCAACTCTAGTAATCAGTTGCACGGTTTGACATTTACAAAATGAAAGTTTCATATAATTAATATGACATACTTGTCAATTTGTAATAGAGATGCAATAAGCTTAATTTTAATTAATTTTGAATTATTATTTTTTTGGGTTTTTTGAAACACCTTGTATTTTACATGTATGTTAGTCTGCAAGGTAATTATCTATGGACCTAGTTGCCCGAAAATAAAGATTTTATGATTATTATATCCTTACTTGTCAAGTTGTGCCCTGGTGACGTAGACGGTGTCGTCCGCCCGCGCCGCGCCCGGCGCCGGGTACCGCAGCGTGCCCACCTCCACGGGCGAACTCAGCGCCTGAACACATATACATCATTTATTAGACGTAAACATCATTTATTAGACGTAAACATCATTTGTTAAACATAAACATCATTTGTTGGACATAAACATCATTAATTAGACATAAACATCATTTGTTAGACATAAACATCATTAGTTAGACATAAACATCATTTGTTTTTGTTTCTTCGTCATGCTACATGGTATATTTCTATGTATTAGGGTGGGTTGTACCATCTTACTTTAACAATAACAAACGCCAAAATTTCAGTTAAAGTATCGGTTAGGCCAAAAATGAGTTGCACCAGTTGACAAATTGTTAAATAACGTCATAACTTTAACCATAACCGTAACTGCTCAAATTTCACTGGTTAGTGTTATAGTTAGTGTTAAGTTATCCGTCAAATTGACAAACGCGTTGAATATAACCTCTAAACATCATATCCCTGCTCCAAGAAATACTAGTGGAAACCAGTTCTGAAGACGAAACTGATGATCTTGTCAGTGTAAATAGAAATAGAAAAGTATACTTACCTATACATTGTTTTTTTTTCGTATTAGAAATTATGTAAACAAAGCAGCAGTGGTAGTAAACATTTTCTTACAAACAGAAAAACTATGATAAAACAAAGAGTTGAAATAAAACAATTGGAAGGCCTAAACTATGCCACCAATAATATATTTTTGTTTTACTCTACAACAATGAATTTGTCATAACGACGAGTAGTTCTTTGTTCTGTTAAGTACTCTTACTAGGTTGACTGGAAGAAATCCCCACGTGGGATAAGTCCGCCTTTGTAAACTTCCTATTACTGTAAACGTATCATCATTGTACAATAAAGAATAAATACATACATACAAACATGTCTGATAATAATTGCTCTGAATAAGAAACGGAGAGCAAGTTGAAACTATTTTAGATATAGATCTTGGAAACAAAACGAAATAGATTTAATTTAAATATTTAAAAACCCCCTTTCTGAGTAAGGCGGTAAGACGGAGGTTGATGAAATGTCTGGTTTTGTCTCAGTTGGATTATTGTGATACAGTGTATGATCCGTGCGCCTAAACCAAAAGCTGAAAAACAAGTGCTGACAGTGCAAAACTCGTCTATCAGATTTTGTTTCAACGTCTCCAAACGATCCCATCACAATCTTCTTAAATACTTACAACATACTAAATACGAAAAATAGAAGGACGTTGTAATTTAATTTTCAAACTAAAGAAGCTTGAGATCCCTGCCTTACTAGCTAGAAAACTTAAATAGACTAGCGCAGGCCCAGGTAAAAAGAAGTAAGAACGATTTCCTAAGTTGGTTTTACTGCACTCTCATATATCACTAGATATTCAAAGTTCCCATCATCTTCAGGGTACTGACGGCAGAAATCTGATACTTAATCGGAATCATCGCGATCGGAGTCCGAATCGCCGCTCTCTGGATATACAATATCATCTTTTTTTGCGCTTACTTTTAGCGCCCATCACGCAATCTTAAGTTTGCATAAAATAATAATCCAAAACTTTTTACAATAGAGAAAAAATGTTCACCAAAGCTGACATCAATGAAATGAAGTGACATGAGGTATTTAACAATTTATTTCTATGTCTATGAGTGACACTATGTCTATGGTTTTTACGATTATGGTTAGTATTGCCATTTAAAAATGTCACCCGCATCGAATTTGGGGTAAATCAGGCTTCATTTGACTTGCAACCCCTTTAACTTTAACAAAGCTAACGAATTCGCTGGTGCAACGCATTTTGCTGTAACTGTTAAAGTCAGAGTTACAGTTAGTGTTAAATTTGACACAAACTTTTACTATAACTGCTTCTGTGGTGCAATCCACCCTTAGACATGGACCTGATATTGCTATTCTAGTAAGGACTGTGTTCTTGCAGCTGAAAAACGAGCCGAACGAGATACGTAGCAGAGGCTGTGTATCCCTTTGTAGGGTGACATACCGCCATGACACTATGATGAATTGACTACACTTTGAAGGGATCTCTTATCAGCCCATATACGTCCCCACCCAGGGCCACGGGCCTCCCTTCGAAACACGAAGGGGATTTAAGCCATAGTCCACCACGCTGGGTCAATGCGGGTTGGTGGACCGCTCGTCTTTCGAAAATGAATTTTCTTGGACGGGCGGGTTTCATTACGATGTTTTCCTTCACCGTTGAGCAAGTGATAATTAGAAATCCGCACATAAATCCGAAAAGACGAATTTAGTGGTACAGGCCTGCACCAGGATTTGAACCCACGACCTTCGGATTACAGGTCTGGCTCATTACCAACTGGGCTATCACCCCCATCAAAGGGATATCAGAAGGAAATAAAATAAACAATAGGCTTGAAACAACAAATATTACATTTCTGTAATTTAAGAATACCTATTCTTTAATTACATGTATACAGGTTGAAAAAGAACCTCCTAGCTTTATTGAAAATCCTGAACCAGTATCACTTTCTGAACACTTTTTAATTTTTTTTTTTTGGGGGGGGATTTTTTTTCCTAAACGTAGACATTACTCGGGCGCACCCCCCTCACGCTACCCGCACCCCTCGAGTGTCTGGTGTAGGAGTAATGTCTACGTTTAGGCAAAAAATAAACTACATATTCCCATTGGAAAAATATTTTAAAAAATATTTTTTTTGTTTCATAATTGTGTTCTTTGAGTGATACTGGTTCAGGATTTTGAATATAGCTAGGAGGTTCTTTTTCACCCAGTATACAGGGTCGTCCAAATAGTGACGTCCAATGGAAAAATCTGAATTCCTCATTCCCAGGGGAATGAAAACATCCCATGTATGTTCCGTAATTTTTTTTTGCATAGAAGTGATTACACATTTTATGACTTTTTTGAAATTTTCCACCCAGCGTCGATTATACCTGGGAAGAGTAGGTAGCTAGCGCATTCTAAGTAAAAAAAATCTCTATTATATTAGCATCCCGCTCGGGACTTCGTTCCCGTGAGAATTCGGAAAAATTATGTAGCCTATGTTACTTAGGGATAATGTAGCATCCTAATGGTGAAAGAATTTTTTTAAATCGGCCCAGTACTTTTTGAGCCTATTCATTACAAACATACAAACATACAAACATACAAAAATAGGTACAAATCTTTCCTCTTTATAATATTAGTATAGAAGTATAGATATAGATATAAAAATACTTACAGCAGCTAGCTCCGGTTTGGGGAAGTCCGCGAAGTCAGCCTCGACGCAGCGCCACGGCCGGTGCAGCAACATGGCGGCGCGGACCTCCGCTTGTAGCGATATTATACGCTCCTACGGGAATATACGTACAAGTACATAATACACAATAATAATAAAATTGTTTATTTAGTTCAAAGTGCACCTTACATTATGTTATGATAGAGAACTGTACATGTTTGTGAATGCTGACTATACAGGGTGGAGGGGCAGCTTAGCAAAAACTGATACCCTGAATTCATATCATTCTAAGTGATTTTCTAGTGAAATTTTCTACCGGAAAATTTTCTATAAATTAAATGATTTGTCGAATGCACTCCATTATGCAATCAAAAATAGCTATAACAGCGTAAAACACAAAAAACCGGCAATGTATATCGCATTCTGAAAGCGGCACGGCGCGGGGTGACCGCGCGCGGGGCGGGAATCTTAGTACATTGCCAAAGTAAATTTTAAAACATAAATAAACAAATATTTTAAAAAATACTATTGTGCAAAAACGGTTAGATTGGCCAGAGCACATAGCCGATGAACCTAGTTATTCAACCTACTCGTTTGGCACACGCACTTCCGATAGACTGAGATCCCAGGGCCGCCAGACCTTACTTATTTTCTCATTAACCAAATATGTGGGAAATAGTAGTGCTAGTACGTACTAGTAACGTATGAATACCAGCTAATCTGGGCCGACGGCCAATTTTCAGCTACCAGGTTCTGAAGGTACTTCCGAAAATTACTCACTTGTCTTAAAGTCTGGCTGCTGATATCTTATAGAATATAATTCATAAAAAAAAATATAATGATCAACACCGCCAGACAATCTCCGTCAGCTGTAATTTCTACCAGATGCTTTACAGTTCGCAAGTATTTAAATTATGCGATTATACCTACAATCTGAGCCGTGATTTTTGTATATAATGTTCAGGGAACTATAACAATACTTTTTATAGCACGCAGACTTCAAGACAAGTGAGCAATTTTTGAAAGTACCTTTAGAACCTGGTAGCTGAAAATTGGCCGTCGGCCCAGGTTAGCTGGTATTCATATGTAAATATTATATATGAGCACTCTCTTTCGCATACTTTTGGTTACTGAGAAAATAAGTAAGGTCTGGCGGCCCTGGGATCTTGGTCTACTAGCACCCTGTATATTGTACCAACCTCTAGTTGTCTCCTAATCTCCTTCTGCTTCTCTTTGTGTTGTTGCAATGCCTTCCCATACTTCGCAGGATCATTGGGGAACTTAACCAGCCCAGATCGAGCCACGAACAACGTCCATTCCTGTGGGAAAATAACAAGATATAATGTATTCAAAAACAGATATTCTTATGGTGTAGGTATAGTCAAGTGTGTGGCGAAGATGGCTAAACCCGGTGTCAGAGTTTTCAAACCGCACAATGGCCTCTGAATTGGTTTAACGACTGCAGCCAATCGAAGCGGTGATAGATTATTATTATTATATTATTATTATATTATAGTACGGTCAGATTAGGTTTTGACCTAGACATTGATAATTACTGAGCGGGACCTTTTGGATTGTGTTCAGACACCTTTCGATGACACTCTGTAAAGTCCCAAAACCTCCCAGGTGGGATAGCCAAGATATCCTGGAAAAACAGGAATTTCCACGAGCAGGCCTGAAATCGTAATAAATAACAATTTTTTTTCTTCATTCAATCGCATTTTTTACGGACAAAACATCTAAAATATCAGATTTAGTTTCCAGTGTCAAAAAACCTGGAAAAACTGGAATTTTCTTTGAAAGCTAGGATGGGCTAAGAGCGATGGCAGGACGCAATTTTTAACAGTAAACAACGGTTTAGGGCACTTTCTATTATTATGAATACGTTGACGTTAAATATTTTCAGTTCCTGGATTCCAGAGTGCCTGGAATGTATGTATGTGTATGTATGTAAATCCTTTATTGTACAATAAATATTTTTACAGGAGCAAAATATGGTACTTATAGTTAGAATACATTTAAGGTACAAAGGCGGACTTATCCCACTAGGGGATCTCTTCCAGTCAACCTAACGAACATTGAGAAGAAATCTTGATGAGTAGGCGTAAAGTACAAAAAGGATTAGAAAAATTAATAGAATAGAAACAGAAAGACAAATAAATAATGAAGAACTATACAATACTTAAATAACATTATTAAAAATATAAACATATATTTAATATATAGGTACATACATATTTATACATATATAATGCATACATTGCTGGATTAATAGTTCTTCTTCTAGGACACCACCCTGCCACGATACATACCGTCTGCAGTTTGCTCAGTTGCTGTTCTAGTAGAGACGCGGCTCGCCTTCGTTCGACGGCGTCGGGGGCGGTCGGGTTCTCTAAGGGCCGCAGGGCTAACACAGCCGCTCGCTCCGCGCGGCGACAAGCCGCGATACGGGCCGCGCGTTCGCGTTCTACCGTCCTGGTTAAATAAATATAGTTCAAAAACATTTTTTCAATAATAATAACGTTTATTCAAGTAAATAGAACAGTCGTTATTAAACAGAAACACTTAATTACTTATATTTACACACTAGCTGATGCCCGCAACTTCGTTTGCGTGTTGATTTTTTCTTTTGAACACTTTATTGACGGTCCATTAAATATTGATTTAGTTTAAGATTTAGATTTTTAGATACAAAAGTTTTTTCCCGCTAACTCCCGTTCCCGTGGGAATTTTGCAATAACCTGTTGCAACTAAGCTTTAAGTTTACTAAGGTACCTGCATGCCAAATTTCAAGCGTCTAACTTAAGCGGTTTAGATTTTTCATACAAAAGGATTTTCCCGCTAATTCCCGTTCCCGTGGGAATTTCGGGAATTCCTTTCTTAGTGCACCTCTACGGTACTGTAACACCCCAAGAAACACCGTTACAGTACCTAAGCTACGTCCCTTCTAAATTTCAAGTGCCTACGTTTAGCCGTTTAGGCTGTGCGTTGATATGTCAGTCAGTCAGTTAGTCAGTTTCTCCTTTTATATATTTAGATTGTGTTGCTTCACCAAACGGGCTATCAACATTGAGTTGAGACACTGCGAATCGCTTGCATTGAGGTCAGGTTTCACAAATTTCAAGTAAAACAAAATTTATTGACTAGAATTTAAAATTCAGGTTTAGCACTTGCTCGTCCAAAAATTATAGCCCTCCATGTATCTCGAGTATGATTTTATAGCTTCTCAAACAGACCTCTTTTGTATGAAAAATCATGTAATATCCTTAGAACGTGTTGATGTGTATATTAAGGAGCAGAAATTGTAATTTGTAGTGAGTAATTTTTGGAAGTATCTTCAGAACCTGGTAGCTGAATATTGGCCGTCAGCCCAGGCTAGCGGGTATTCATATGTTAGCACTACTCTTTCCTACACTTTTGGTTACTGAGAAAATAAGTAAGGTCTGGCGGCCCTGGGATCTCAGTCTATCACGTCAGCTTTCAAATAGGCAATATAATACAAAAATATAACCTACTAGCTTTCCGCCCGGGACTTCGTTCCCGTGGCACTTTTTTAGTTTTTTCTTTCATAAGAACCTTCTCCTGACAATAAGGAACACAACAAAAAAAGAATCATCCAAATCGGTCCAGCCGTTCAGACGTGATGCCGTGACAACAAAAATCGGGTTCCATTTTTATATATATAGGTTATACCTATATATTTTCACTGTCACTGAAGCCCCACTTTTCTTCCTACTCCCGTCCGGAGAACTATAACAATATTCTCATTATACTGTAAATTTTCTAAGTAAACCTTCCACTCACCAGCTGAGGACCTTAAGCTGATGCTGCAGAGCCTCATTAAGCTCTCCGGCGCCCACTCCAGGCACCACCTTCACTGATTCCTCTGAAAACACATTAATGTCTTTCAGAACAAAGGAAACAAAAGGAATAAAGAAATGGAGGAAGGGAAAGGATTCTATACACAGATGGCATCTTGTAAGGCGCTATTTTATACACAAGTGACGTGGCGTGGCGGTAAAAGCAACGTAAAATGAATCTTAATAACTACGGAGCAAAGGTTGTTTTGCCGAGAATACAAGTCCTTTAATGCTAAACTGGGAGTGAAAGAAAAACTTAAACTCAGTGGTTTTAGAGAACCACTAGATACCATATCATCATTTAACTTTATCTCCTATTAAGTTTTTACTGTTTTATAAACAACCAATCACCTCATTTTATGTTAACAAGGAAAATATTAAATACATTTTTTACTTATTTATACTACGCGTCAGATAAGACAGACTTCACGCTACAAAATAGTGGGCACGACTCTTGTTTACTATTTTAATACAGCACAATGCCCATCTCATTTGGTAGGATTATAGTGTTTACCCTGTCAAAACCTGATAGTAAAATACTATAGTAGACACTTATTTGGAAGCCTTTTTTTATAATGAATGAGAATGGTTAACTCTTGACCTAAATGACCAAGGTCATAGATAAGGTCGAAGATGAGCCGATTAACCTAGAGAATGAAGGCACTGGTACTCCCACGCACCGACGGAACACAGCAAGCTGTTTGGCGTCGGACTTCGGTAGGAGGGTGGTCGCAAACCAAACGGCCCTTTACAGAGCCTACCACACCTCAGATTCAGAACAAATTGAAGTGTTGTTGCCTAGGATGGATTGATAGGAGGCAGGTTTCTTTAATCTGTGTTTCTTTAGTCGCCTTTTACAACACCCATGGAAAGAGATGGGGTGGCGTTATTCTAAACCGATCACCACACGGCGTAATACCTACTTTCCGCCTTCTTATCTGACGCGGAGTATAGACATTTATAGAATAAAGAATTATACTATAAAACACACAAAAAAACTTTATTTTTCTATTTTATTCGATTCTAAGCTTATATGGCGCAAAGGATGATATTGCGGCAAGAATGCCATCTTTTCTAGTGGATTAAATTAATAAAAGTATATCCTTCATTCTATTACTCGTCGAATTGACAGAAAAAAGTTTATTTCGAAAGCGCAATAAAAAATTAAAGACATTAAAATTACAATCACATAAAAAAATATCATGCGTTAAACAGAAATAGGCATTTTTTTAAACATGGCTTATGTTAAAAATAAACGGTATATTATTAACAAAATTAATACATAGCAAAGTTTTGACAAACTATATTTTTTTGAGAAAAAAAAGTTTGTTAATTTATTAAATTAAAAGCATGCAAATTAAGATTTTTAATAGTAGCTTAGTATATTTTTTTTAGTGAAACCTCGAAGCTCCGGCGCTCCTAGATTTTACTAGTAAATCCTCAGGTTTAACCCTTTTAGCGCCAAGAGTTTTCGTCAAAAACGCCCACCACATGCCAAGACATCAATTTTTTTATGTCGTTATGGCGTATGGCGGACGCTTGGTGAACGATATTAAAGTAAAAAAAATATTTTTTTTTTCTGATATATCAGACATTGGCGGTGAGGGCACGAAACTTACACGTCTGATATATCAGACTTCGGCGGTGAAAAGGTTAACTAACCTAACCTAGTCAAACCTAGGATAAACCAGTAATTCCGGGAAGAGACTGAAAATCAATCTTTGACTATAACATTCATAAATTTTCAAATATTCATCATTGATTCAAATTAAAGAATATTTCTTGCAATCTACGAACGGACGTTCGCTTCTGTATATTATTATTCATAAGCTTCTGTTTATGAATAATAATATTCAGAAGCGAACGCCCGTTCGTAGATAGCAAGAAATAAACAGAAGCTTATGAATAATATTACAAATAACGATAAGTATACATAAATATATCACTTACACAAATTAAATTAAAAATAACATAAAATGCGAAATAAATGAACGCTCAACCATGCGACATTGAATTAATATTATAGGCGGGCAAATTAAGGTACGTATTACAGAATAAGACTCAGGTTTTAACAAAAATTTTGATTCTCTAACAGACAAGCAGTCATGGGAATTAACTGCTCAGCTCTAGAGTTATTTCAGATTTAGTTAAAATTAGAAAATAAGAAAATTTGTAATGCGATTAAAAAGAGCTCCCTCGGAGTTTCTTGCTTATTCTTCTCTGGGGAAGACTGCACCTTTGCGAATAGCCGTAGAGTCAGTAGGGTCAAAAGAACGAATGTGTATGTATGTATTTAAATCCTTTAATGTATGTTTGTATGTATTTAATGTAGTCTTGAGTTATTTTAAGTGGCATCCTGAATGTCCTATAAAAAAATATTTTTTTCTCTTCTATTCTACTCTGATCTATACTTGAGTAGCAGTCATCTTTGTTATTTAGATAGTGAGAAGACAATAAATACTTAAGTAGAGATCAACACTTGAGTCTCCTTCTGTAATACGAAAGAGGCAAACTTGCCCGCCAATTTGTATAAACAGCGTTAATTCACAAAACACAACATTTATAAAACATCAATAATTGTCTATTCAATATCTTACGAATGACTTCTTTCGTTGGGGCGGCTGCTGTGGCTATCGCTATGTGATACACAAACATACGAGTCAGTTTTAATTATCACATAATATCCATTCCAAAACAACTGTCCGATGAATACAAGGCTATTTCGCGGACACGAAACTTATTCTGCGTACATTTTTACCGACTTCAAAAAAGGAGGAGGGAGGTTCTATGTTCGACTGTATGTATTTTTTTTTATGTATGTTCACCGATTTCTCCGCCAATTATGGACCGATTTTCAAAATTCTTTTTTTGTTCGAAAGAGTACTCCAGAGGTTGTCCCATATAAATTTTATCGAAAATGATTGAGCGCTTTTAATTTAAAATACTACAAACCAGAACATTATCTAAATAAATGAGTGACCATTTTCGTTTATGGTTATCTGCTAATAGGCATGTTGTTGGGATGGAAGTCGGTGACTCATACGTTTTTATATCGTGGAAAATTATTAAATTAAGTTTTTAGGGTAGGAATTCATTGACGCCTAAACTCATAATTTTGGAAATAAAATTCGGCATTTCGCCGGAAAGTCGCAATTGCCCCTTTCGCACAAGTTTGAGGCGAGTGGTCGAACTCGAGACAGCATGCAAAACAACTGAGACGCTACTCTTAAGGCAACGTATGCCAAGCTCAGTGGCGTAGCTAGGTAACCAAAGGCCCTGAGCACAGAATAAATAATAGTAGGTACTAACGTACAGAAGTCTCACTCCCTAACAAAAGTCAACTTTAGGTATTAAAATTTGCCTACCATTGCGAGCGGCACAAGCTTGCAAGAGAAATTGAAACTTATAGTCGGCCGCTAGCGTTCATAATCTATTGCGCACCGCCGCCGACTCGATGCCGCGTTTGCGACGAGAGCTCAGGGTCAACACTCGCCGCCGATTTAGAGGTAAAATTATTATTGAAATTAATTAAGAAAAATAACACTGCTTATAAAATCAAGAGTAACTTTAGTTAGGAATGTAGTAAGTAAAAACACAAGTTAACATAAGCAACTATGTTATTTGATACCTAGCCTACATACCTACTAACTACAGACACCTACAGACTATTGTGGTGGCAAAACGTGTTTCTGTCTGGTTTTAATATTGTTAATAAGTAGATACACTTATTATTTAGTTCAACACGCGACCAACGCGGCTCACGCGCGCGCGGCGAGCAGCAGCCCGCGCTCGCTGGCATACTCAGTATGCCCGCCGCAAGAACATGCCTAAACTGCGGAGTGACACTCCCCTGCCCTGAGGCAAAAATAAACTATAGGGCCACAAATAAACTACCTTTTTAAAATCGTTTGTTCCGTATTCGTCGTATTCCGAATTCGACGTAAGCCAGATTTGTCGTAATCCAGATTCGTCCTGAGATTATTGAAGCCCAGGAATCTGGTTTATTTATATTCCGAATGTGGGAGAAATCTTCGCTTGTTCAATTTATAGTTTGTAAGTCAGAGTCCGAGGGGCCCCCTGAGCTTAGGGGCCCCGCGGCACTGCCCCGTCTAGCTCTCCAGTAGCTACGCCACTGGCCAAGCTGCGCCTTCATCGCTTCACTCCGACCACACTCTATTGTATACTTATGCAGCTAATGTGAATGGTTTTGTATAGAAAGGAGATGGTATACCAAGTTTATTCAACTGTGTTTTTTCGTTTGTTAGGACAGTTGAAGCGGTGATAGCCCAGTTGGTAATGAGCCAGACTTGTAATCCGAAGGTCGCGGGTTCAAATCCTGGTGCGGGCCTGTACCACTAAATTCGTCTTTTCGGATTTATGTACGGATTTCTAATTATCACTTGCTCAATGGTACAGAAAAACATCGTGATGAAACCCGCCCCTCCAAGAAAATTCATTTGCACTGGGCCAGCGTGGTGGACTATGGCCTAAATCCCCTTCATGTTTCGAAGGGAGGCCCGTGCCCCTCGGTGGGGACGTATAGGGCTGGTAAGAAGGACAGTTGGTTTGGAATGGAATATACATAAATAAATACACTACCAGAGTTAAAATAACAAAGTAAAATTATATATTTTAAAGTGTAAAGGACAGCTAGCAAAAACAGAAATTTACTGGGATACATTCTTGAACATAAAAACAAGCAATGTACAGAGGCCAGCGCATCAGGTTACTCCATTTTCATTGCAAAACCGCTCTTATCACAACAGCACAGAGTACACGCGTGTAGTAACCTGAGTTGCGGCCGTCCGTACATTGCATTCTGAAAGTTACGTAGCGCTAAGTACACACGGCAGCACATCAGGATATACACACATCAACGCGGTCTAGGGATATTGCACGATTTTTCATTCAAAAGAGGTCTGTTTGAGAAGCTACAGAAGAATACTCGAGATACATGGAGCGCTATAATTTTCAGACGAGTAAGTGCTAAACCTGAATTTTCAATTCTAATCAATAAATTTTGTTTTACTTGAAATTTGTGAAAACGTGACGAAAATTATAAAAAAAATTGCGTAAATTCGACTATTTTCATACAAAAAGCAGGCAAAAAGTGCATTTTCGTTTTCGTTTCCGTCACGTTTTCACAAATTTCAAGTAAAATTTCAAGTAGTGTGCTTTTATAGCTTCTCAAACAGACCTCTTTTGTATGAAATATCGTGCAATATCCCTAGACCGCGTTGATGTGTGTACGTGTTCACCTTGACATCGCCCTTATCTAACTGGTAATAACGCCGGCTTTCATAATGCAAATTAGTTACCTGACGTCTATACATAAATATCGACATTTTCGAAAAAAAAACTTATATTAAGCTGATCATAGTTGTAGAGAAATTCCAGCATTTAAGTATTTGCTAAGCTGTCCCTTACAACAGTTTTGTGATGATTTTAATTAATATCTGGGCCAGATAAGAAGGCGAGCGATAGCTATAACGCTTTGGAGTAAGTGGGTGTTACGTTTTTTTTTTAAATATTGCGTAGAAATTACTTGCATAATCCAATATTAAAACATAAAAAAATATTTTAAAAAACCGGCCAAGAGCGTGTCGAGCCACGCGCATTGTAGGGTTCCGTAGCAGCATGGTTCAAATATATTCTTATTAATCCCAACAGTGTTTGTCACTTGGTCGACTATTACTCGCAAACTTGAAGGACCAACTTATGTGTGATAATTTTCCTTTAAATTTCGTTGTATATTCTACCAACGTGATTTTTTTCACATTTTTAGAAACAACCGTTTAGCCGGTATAGGGGGGGGACACTTGTGTTTGACAAAAATTTTCACTTTAAAAATTTATATTTCGCAAACGGAGTGCTGAATCGAAAAACGTTCTTAGTAAACCCCTTCTATCTTTTATAATGCTATCCTATGACACCCCACTCAATGATATTCATCGCCCTTTCACGTCTATGGGAGACACCCGAAAACATTTTTTTTTCCAAGATTTTACTCTACAGTTCTGTCGGCGTGATTTATATGTATAATCATGCTTAGTTTCAGCTCTGTAGTACCAAGGGTTTCTTAGGAAACCTGCGGACAGACGGACAGACGGACATGGCGAAACTATAAGGGTTCGTAGATTACTACGGAACCCTAAAAAGCAGTGATAGCCTAGTTAGTAATGTAACCTGAAGTCCGGAAGGTTGCGGATTCAAATCCTGGTGCGGGCCTGTACCACTAAATTCGTCTTTTCGGATTTATGTACGGATTTTTCATTGATTATCACTTGCTCATCGGCGAAGGAAAACATCGTGATGAAACCCGAAAACAATCTAAAAAAATTTGCATTGGGCCAGCGTGGTGGATTATGGTCTAAATCCCCTTCGTGTTTCGAAGGGAGGCCCAGACGTATATGGACGTATATGGACATACAGGTTGAAAAAGAACCTCCTAGCTTTATTGAAAATCCTGAACCAGTATCACTTACTGAACACTATTCATTTTTTTTTTTTTTTTGGGGTGGGCGGGGGGATTTTTTTCTTCCTAAACGTAGACACCACTCGGGCGCACCCCCCCTCGCGTGCCTGGTGTAGGAGTAATGTCTACGTTTAGGCAAAAAATGAACTATTCCCATTGAAAAAATAAAATATATATTTTTTAATAAATGTGTTCTTTGAGTGATACTGGTTCAGGATTTTGAATATAGCTAGGAGGTTCTTTTTCACCCAGTATATGGACGGGGTGTAGGAACTTATATGGGATGATAAATAAAAAAAAGAAGTTTGCCAAGAGACAGTAAGAAACTATAGGAGGTACATTTTACAACGTAATAACCGCTATTCGCCTTCTTATCTTGCACAGAGTATACTGAAAAATGCGTATTTAATCATTAATGAGGGGTCATCCACATATTACGTCACAGCGTATGGGGGAAGGGGGGTCATACCAAATGTGACAGTACATGTTAAAGGGATACCAAAAAAGCGTGACATAGGGGGGGAGGGGTTCAAAAAGTCGAAGTTTTGTGTGAAGTAAATGTGGACGGCCCCTGATAGTAAAATTATAATTAAACAAAGCATGCGAGATTGGTTACATGGTATGTTATTACCTTACAAATCATGATATTTATTATAATTTGTTATAAATGGAACAAAAACTAGTAAGCGTTACTCATTTTAATGAAATGAATACAATTTTTAACCCCTGATGCAAAAAGAGTGGTGCTATAAGTTTGACTGCTATGTGTTTCCCGCTTCTTGAAGGCACGATAGCTCAGTTGGTTAGAGCACCAAGAGATCTGACACTGGCGTCGTCGGTTCAAGTCCCGTTCGCGTCGAAAATTTTTCTTTCCGTACAAATTATTCATAATTTGAAGTTAGTCAATCAATATACCATTTTTTTAATAAGATGGGTTAACTCTTGACCTCAATCTTGACCAAGGTCATAGATGAGGTCGACGATGGAGCGAATTAACCCAGAAAATGCCTATTAAGGCATTGGTACTCCCACGCACCGACGGAACACAGCAAGCGGCGTCGGACTTCGGTAGGAGGGTGGTCGCAAACCAGACAGCCCTTTACAGAGCCTACCACACCGCATGAGACACCTCAGATTCAGAACAATTCTTATTTTTTCAGACAAATTTTATAAATCAAGCTCCACTAGTTTTTGTTCCATACTACGATGAATGATAACAGTTAGACGTAAAATACGTGATATCTTACGTGATAGGTCTCTCGCGATGATCGGCGCCGGACTCAGCACTGCATACCACACACGTTAATTATAACAAGTTAATTCGTGCTCAAACAGTTAACTATTAACTAACACAACGTGTTATAAGGTATTTATCTATGGGCCTTAGATGCCTGATAATAAATGATTTTATTTTATTATATTTATTATAAATACGCAATAGAGTCTGACCATCGAAAGCTGTCCACAAGAAACGGCAGCAGATTTAAAAATTCGTCTTGAGAAAACACTGAGTATACACTGAATAAACGGAGTTAGAAAAGAAAAAAATCAAATCAAATTAGTAGAAAATAAAATAGTATTAGCTACATAAAACTAGAAAGTTTCGCGATTTGAACACATAATTAAATACAACGAATACATACGAATATATACGCGAATATATATAAATATACGAACATATAATGAATATATACGAATATATACGCGAATTTAGACCAGTTTTAGAATTAAATTAAGTATTAGCTTCGTTTATTCACTGTTTACACAGTGTTTTCAGAGGACGAATTTTTAAATCTGACGCCGTTTCTAATGGACAGCTTTCGTTGGCAAGACTCTAAAAGAAAATCCAAAATTAAATTCATAACTCTAAAATTAAACATTTTGTATAACCACTGACAAAGCCTTACCAGAAAAAATAAAAATAAAACTTGGGTGTTTCAAAATGGCTGTATGGATATGGATTCCTTTGCCTTTTCCGATAGGGATAAATTAAACAATAACAAAATGTCTTAAGTCAGTTTAAGACATTTTCTAAGTGGTGTTTTGATGTTTTGTAGTAAAGCAGTTATTCGAAATCGGTTCATTCGTTTGGGAGCTACGATCTCACAGACAAACACACAGATAAAAACTTTTACCGGCCTTTTTTTTGTCGAGGGTTTAAAAAAGAAATAGTCCCAACTATAGAAATAAGTTGCATGGTTTGACATGTTTCAAAATGAAAGTATCATATAAGTAGTGACGCTGCCTCTTGATCGGCGGGTCCTGGGTTCGATGCCCAGTCGGGGCAAACATTTGTGTAAAAAGCAGATGTTTGTTCTCGGGTCATGGGTGTTTGTGTTTGTCTTTATGTGTATTCCAAGGGACCCACGACACAAGGGAAGACCTTAGTGAGGGCCTTTGAGTTTAAAAAAAAAATGACTTGAAATACTTAATACATTTGAAATTAATCATAATTTTTGTTAATTATGAATTTTCTTTTTGGGTATTTTTGAAACACGCTGTATAATTATTTGACAAACATTAGTAAATGAACACACAGCAAAAAACTTTTAAATTCAAAACATAAGTAACAAACTCAAGTTAAAAAACACAACTTACTTAATAACGGCAAATCTAAAAATTAAAAAATAAATAAAAGTATATTTAAAACTAAATAAAAAACCGATTTTTATCTAATTTTATTAAACATATTTGTATTAAAAACCTTCAAAGAGGCACAGAAAATTTGTAAGAGGCGAATTTTTTTTTCATATTTCGTATTAAATTTCATTACTTTTGCGCTACTCTCCCGGTTTTCTTGTGTTTTGCTTTTGGAGTTCGCTGTTGTTGATTAACGACATGAACCAAACACAGCATTGTACATCATTCCATTCGTTCATAATTCGTTCAACTAGCATCGATGGTAGCCCTCCTGTTTTTATTTTGACTATATCTTGTTTTGTGTGCCAAATAAATAAGTCTCCTCGAACTCTTTTTAAAGTCAACCCCATATACAATAGAGCAGTGTTTTTCAATCTTTTTGAATTCGCAACCCGTTTTGAAGTTGAAAAGATTCGGCGAACCCCTAAGGCCCCTAAGAGCTACAACTAGACGGAGATCCCTGGGCCGCCGGACCTTACTTATTTTCTCATTAACCAAATCTGTGGGAACTTCAAGACAAGTGAGCAATTTTTGGAAGTACCTTTATAACCTGGTCGCTGAAAATTGGCCGTCGGCCCAGGTTAGCTGGTATTCATATAGCACTACTCTATCCCATACTTTTGGTTAGTGAGAAAATAAGTAAGGTCTGGCGGCCTTGGGATCTTGGTCTAATCGGAGATTTTAAAAGTTCTACTTATTTATTTGATAAATTTTATGCAACCGCATGAATCGGAACACGCGTGAAGATGATGTAATGTAATCAAAACCAGTCGCATAAAAATATCAAATAAATAAGTGGAACTAGGGTAAAAATCAAGTTGAAATTTGTTTGTTATTGTCGTGTAGGATCTACAATAATTGTCTTTTTTTATCTGCGACACCCCCGAGTAAAGCTTCGCGACCCACAGTTTGAAAAACACTGCAATAGAGATCCAAATAACAATAAATAAATAGCAATAGTCCACATACCGTGATGTCCGCCGCCTCGCTTGGCGTACAGTTTGAGTTTGTCCCGTAGGGCTCCGCGCTCGGTCTCCAGCGAGTCTATGTCTTGTTGGAGGTGGTCCATAGTCTCCTCGAACTCCTTCTCTTTTCTAAACAAGATAAGAAATAAGGTTTAGCAATATACACACAGTAGCAGTGATAGCCCAGTTGGTAATGAGCCAGACTTATAATCCGAAGGTCGCGGGTTCAAATCCTGGTGCGGGCCTGTACCACTAAATTCGTCTTTTCGGATTTATGTACGGATTTCTAATTATCACTTGCTCAACGGTGAAGGAAAACATCGTGATGAAACCCGCCCGTCCAAGAAAATTCATTTTCGAAAGACGAGCGGTCCACCAACCCGCATTGGGCCAGCGTGGTGGACTATGGCCTAAATCCCCTTCGTGTTTCAAAGGGAGGCCCGTGCCCCTCGGTGGGGACGTATATGGGCTGATAAGATATACACAGGGGCAGGGAACTTGATGGGTGACCAAAGTAGCAATTTATTACGAGTATTTACGTGCTTCGGATGGTTGTCGGTCCCGGCTGTTGTCGATTGACTACAGTCGTCATAACCAAATCAGAGGCCATTGTGCGGTTTTAAAACTCTGACACCAGGGTTAGTCAAGGTCGCCACACACTTGACTATACCTACACGATAAGAAGAAATTAAGGTTTGATTGATTATTTCTGAAAACTCACATTTACAAATTAAAATAAAATTACAAATAAAATAAATTACTTTTTTTTTAAAATTTATCTGTGGGTTTTTTTCCTAAACGTAGACACTACTCGGGTGCACCCCCCTCACGCTACCCGCACCCCTCGCGTGCCTGGTGTAGGAGTAATGTCTACGTTTAGGAAAAAAATTAACTATACCAAGACTATACCCATTAAAAAAAATGGTTCAGGATTTTGAATATAGATAGGAGGTTTTTTAACCCTGTATATTATAGCTTTTGTGCTCCCGCGATATCGATGTTTAGTTTTCACTTTCAAGGCATATCCATTATAACATCAAGCAAAATACCGCGACATAGCACTTAGAAAAAACTATTTACATCTAGTCCCTGCCGCACTAACCTAAAATTGCATTACTTTGTTGTTAGAATGTATAAAACTACATGAGTTGTATTCAGATATAATAGATTTAAATATAGATTCAGAGGCTAAAATTAAAAAGAATGTATTAGAAAAATATGCTGCTCTATAAATTAACGATTTTGTACTTACTCTTATTCTTCTTATCATGTAGGTATAGTCAAGTGTGTGGCGAACTTGGCTAACCCTGGTGTCAGAGTTTTCAAACCGCCAAATGGCCTACTGTTGCTATGTATAACTTTAGTAAAACTTTACTTTTACTGTTTTTAGATTTTATGTATTCATATTTGTTTAAGTCGCTTAATATATAAACTGCGCATGTGGTGCTGTCCTGTAAGGGGTCATCCACATATTACGTCACAGCGTACGGGGGAGGGGGGGTATCCCTTTAACATGTACTGTCACGTTTCATACCAAACGTGAGTGTACATGTTAAAGGGATACCAAAAAAGGTTCAAAAAGTCGACATAGGGGGAGAGGGGTTCAAAAAGTCGAAATTTTGCGTGGTGTAATATGTGGACGGCCCCTAAGTGGTAAGATATTTAGTTCTAAATTAAGTTAGCTTAAGTAAAATTTTTATCAGCGTACTTGCTGTTGGTAATCCAAATAAATAAAATAAAAAATGACGTAAAATAGCCCACCCTTTCCGGGCTCTGACTATGACCTCTTAAAGGGATCGTGAAGTATTTCCAGTAACCCTGTAAAAATAACATTAGTTACCTCTTAAGTTGGTTATGTGCGTCGTCCAGTTTCCTCTGAAGTTGTTCAGCCTTCAGTTCCGCGTCCCTCGCGGCTGACGTCAGTTTCCTCTCGCCCAGTTCTCTCCTTATCTGCATCTCAGATAACTCTTCTTGTTTTGCCTGGCGAAGAAATTAATCATCACATTATATTATATAGACTAGCTTTCCAACCGGGATTTCGTTCCCGTGAAAATTTGGGAAAATTATGTAACCTATGTGTTAATCCAGGGTGTCAGCTACCTCCATACCAAATTTTATCAAAATTGGTTCAGCAGTTTCAGCGTGAAAGAGTAACAAACATTCATACATACAAACTTCCGGGTTTATAATATTAGTAAGGATCCATAAGCGTATAATAAGTGTGCCACCAACGTTTGGCGTGCGTGCGTGCGCGCGCGTGTGTTTGTGTGTGTGTGTGTGTGTGTGTGTGTGTGTGTGTTGTGTGTGTATGTGTGTGTGTGTGTATGTGTTTGTGTGTGTTGTGTGTGTGTGTGTTGTGTGTGTGTGTGTTGTGTGTGTGTGTGTGTGTTGTGTGTGTATGTGTGTGTATGTGTTTGTGTGGTAGCATTTTCTGCCGGAGGTTAAAATGAATGAAATCTTACCTTGAATGCTTTCTTCAACTCCTTAATATCAGCTTCTTTATTCTCCAACTTGATGGTGAGACTCTTTGTTTCTTCCAACTGTTTCTTCACTAGTTGGGCTCTTAGCACCACTGGTGGGGTTGGCTGTGGGATAGAAAAAAAATGTATGCATAGAAAGTAAGCTTTTTCATTGTCTGACCTAATATTTCAGCTAATTATCTCGCCTACTGATCTGAAGTTTTGAAAATTTTGAAAAACAAAAAAGTATACTAAGTTATTTTCTAATCACTAGTAAACCTTGTCATAAAGTTTACAAAAAAATTTACAGACCCGTTAGTTTTTTGTTTTTTATGGTTGCTACAAAAATGTCATCATCTCATATTGCTTAACCTAACTTATCTAATTCTAACTACCCTTTACACTTTGGCATTGGTTAACGACATGCCGTCATACTCCTTATCCTGATCCTTAACTGTGCGCCGTAAGAATTAAGAGAACTCTCATACATTTCTGATGCCCTGGTACTTTTGAAGTTAAATACTAAATGTACAGATCGCTTGTAAGCTTTGAAGGGAACTGAATTATCGTACCCTACAAAGCACGGAGACACACTTGTGACATTTTACAATCACGTCACCCATCATTGAATTTAAAGTGGAAAAAGTTACTTAACTCATATGAACTGACATACTTTTTGAAGAAGTCGTCGAATTGCTATAGATTAAAAACATGCTCTTTAAAATAACCATGTTACGATCACCCATCTCATGTTGCTTAACCTATCTAATTTAACGTACCTTTTGCACGTTGGCGTTGGCAAAGACATGAGGTCATACTCCTTATCCTGAGTTAACTATGCGCTAATTTGTAAGAATGAAGAGAATTCTCATACATTTCTGATATCCTGGTACTTTTGAAGTGAAATACTCTTAATAATAGGAAACTTGCTTTGAAGGGCTCGTAATTATCGTACCCTCCAAAGCACGGATACACTTGTGACACTACAATCACGGTCACCAATCATGGGTGAAAAGGTACTTAACACATATGAACTGACATACATATTCAAACGGGGGTCGCAATAGATCAAAAAAGTGCTCTATAAAATAAACATGTTACGACCCATCTCATGATGCTTAACTTACACACGTACCTTTTGCACGTTGGCGTTGGCTAACGACATGACGTCATACTCCTTATCCTGAGTCAGCTGCGCCAATTTAGCGACATCAGCTGCCACTGCTGCTAAGGAATGTTTGATTGTCTTCACTGGACCGTGGTCATCCTGAGAAATGAAAATTGTTTTTAAACATTTTCTGATGATTTTAAGTGAGCCTACCTACACTGGTGACCTTATCCGAAGAGAGCCAAACAGCTGTTGACCTTGATCTAAGTGAGCCTATCTGCTGGTGACATTTTCCTAAGTGAGTCTAACTGCTGGTGACCTTATCCTAAATTAGTCTACCTGCTGGTGACCTTAGATTAAGTGAGCCAACCTGCTGGTAGACTTTACCCTAGTTGAGCCTACATGCTGTTGACCTTATCCTAAGTGAGCCAAACATCTGTTGACCTTAACCTAAGTGAGTCTACCTGCTGGTGACCTTAGATAAAGTGAGCCAACCTGCTGGTAGACCTTATCCTAGCTGAGCCTACATGCTGTTGACCTTATCCTAAGTGAGCCAAACGTCTGTTGACCTTAACCTAAGTGAGTCTACCTGCTGGTGACCTTAGATAAAGTGAGCCAACCTGCTGGTAGACCTTATCCTAGTTGAGCCTACATGCTGTTGACCTTATCCTAAGTGAGCCAAACAGCTGTTGACCTTAACCTAAGTGAGCCTACCTGCTGGTGTCATTTTCCTAAGTGAGTCTAACTGGTGACCTTATCCTAAGTTAGTCTACCTGCTGGTGACCTTAGATTAAGTGAGCCAACCTGCTGGTAGACCTTATCCTAGTTGAGCCTACATGCTGTTGACCTTATCCTAAGTGAGCCAAACATCTGTTGACCTTAATCTAAGTGAGTCTACCTGCTGGTGACCTTAGATAAAGTGAACCAACCTGCTGGTAGACCTTATCCTAGTTGAGCCTACATGCTGTTGACCTTATCCTAAGTGAGCCAAACAGCTGTTGACCTTAACCTAAGTGAGCCTACCTGCTGATGACATTAACCTAAGTGAGCCTACCTGCTGGTGACATTTTCCTAAGTGAGTTTAACTGGTGACCTTATCCTAAGTTAGTCTACCTGCTGGTGACCTTAGATTAAGTGAGCCAACCTGCTGGTAGACCTTATCCTAGTTGAGCCTACATGCTGTTGACCTTATCCTAAGTGAGCCAAACAGCTGTTGACCTTAACCTAAGTGAGCCTACCTGCTGGTGACCTTAGATAAAGTGAACCAACCTGCTGGTAGACCTTATCCTAGTTGAGCCTACATGCTGTTGACCTTATCCTAAGTGAGCCAAACAGCTGTTGACCTTAACCTAAGTGAGCCTACCTGCTGGTGACATTTTCCTAAGTAAGTCTACCTGCTGGTGACCTTAGATTAAGTGAGCCAACCTGCTGGTAGACCTTATCCTTGTTGAGCCTACATGCTGTTGACCTTATCCTAAGTGAGCCTACATGCTGGGACCCTACCCTTTGTGTGTGATAATGTGGATCCTAAGCGAGTCTACCTGGTATATTGTATCCTACTTGGTGGTGAACTCAACCAAAGTTATCTGTGAGTAACCTTATCCTATGGTCACATGCACCAGCAGTTAGCTGCTGGAGACCTTATCCGAAGTGAGCTTACCTGCTGGTAGACCTTATCGACAGCGGTGGCCCACATAGTGTAGTGTGTGTCGTGCAGTAACGCGGCCCCGTCGCCCCGCTCGCCTACCTATCTAGCTTACTTGCTGGTAGATCTTATCATAAGTAAGCCTACCCGCTGGTGACCTTATCTTAAGTCACCCTACCTGCTGGTGACCTTATCCTAAGTGACCCTAACTGCTAGTGACCTTATCCTAAGTGACCCTACCTGCTAGTGACCTTATCCTAAGTGACCCTACCTGCTAGTGACCTTATCCTAAGTGACCCTAACTGCTAGTGACCTTATCCTAAGTGACCCTACCTGCTAGTGACCTTATCCTAAGTGACCCTAACTGCTAGTGACCTTATCCTAAGTGACCCTACCTGCTAGTGACCTTATCCTAAGTGACCCTAACTGCTAGTGACCTTATCCTAAGTGACCCTACCTGCTAGTGACTTTATTCTAAGTGACCCTAACTGCTAGTGACCTTATCCTAAGTGACCCTACCTGCTAGTGACCTTATCCTAAGTGACCCTACCTGCTAGTAACCTTATCCTAAGTGACCCTAACTGCTAGTGACCTTATCCTAAGTGACCCTACCTGCTAGTGACCTTATCCTAAGTGACCCTAACTGCTAGTTACTTTATCCTTAGTGACCCTACCTGCTAGTGACCTTGTCCTCAGTGACCCTACCTGCTAGTGACCTTATCCTAAGTGAACCTACCTGCTAGTGACCTTATCCTAAGTGACCCTAACTGCTAGTGACCTTATCCTAAGTGACCCTACCTGCTAGTGACCTTGTCCTAAGTGACCCTACCTGCTAGTGACCTTATCCTAAGTGACCCTACCTGCTAGTGACCTTATCCTAAGTGACCCTACCTGCTAGTGACCTTATCCTAAGTGACCCTAACTGCTAGTGAATTTTGAGTTCCCATACAAACTTCATCCTAAGTGACCCTACCTGCTAGTTACCTTATCCTAAGTGAACCTAACTGTTGGTAACTTCATCCTAAGTGAGCCTATCTAGTGATATTCTAAATGAACCTACCATCTGTAGTATGTATCCTAAATGACCCTACCTGCCGGTAGACCTTATGCTCGGTGACCTTCTTCTAAATGACCTCACCTGCTGGTAGACCTTATCGACGGCAGTGGCCCACACCGCGGTGAGCGTGTCGTGCGGCAGCGCGGCGCCGTCGGCCCGCTCGCCGGCCGTGTATGTAGCTCACCTGCTGGTAGACCTTATCGACGGCAGTGGCCCACACCGCGGTGAGCGTGTCGTGCGGCAGCGCGGCGCCGTCGGCCCGCTCGCCGGCCGTGTATGTAGCTCACCTGCTGGTAGACCTTATCGACGGCAGTGGCCCACACCGCGGTGAGCGTGTCGTGCGGCAGCGCGGCGCCGTCGGCCCGCTCGCCGGCCGTGTATGTAGCTCACCTGCTGGTAGACCTTATCGACGGCAGTGGCCCACACCGCGGTGAGCGTGTCGTGCGGCAGCGCGGCGCCGTCGGCCCGCTCGCCGGCCGTGTATGTAGCTCACCTGCTGGTAGACCTTATCGACGGCAGTGGCCCACACCGCGGTGAGCGTGTCGTGCGGCAGCGCGGCGCCGTCGGCCCGCTCGCCGGCCGTGTATGTAGCTCACCTGCTGGTAGACCTTATCGACGGCAGTGGCCCACACCGCGGTGAGCGTGTCGTGCGGCAGCGCGGCGCCGTCGGCCCGCTCGCCGGCCGTGTATGTAGCTCACCTGCTGGTAGACCTTATCGACGGCAGTGGCCCACACCGCGGTGAGCGTGTCGTGCGGCAGCGCGGCGCCGTCGGCCCGCTCGCCGGCCGTGTATGTAGCTCACCTGCTGGTAGACCTTATCGACGGCAGTGGCCCACACCGCGGTGAGCGTGTCGTGCGGCAGCGCGGCGCCGTCGGCCCGCTCGCCGGCCGTGTATGTAGCTCACCTGCTGGTAGACCTTATCGACGGCAGTGGCCCACACCGCGGTGAGCGTGTCGTGCGGCAGCGCGGCGCCGTCGGCCCGCTCGCCGGCCGTGTATGTAGCTCACCTGCTGGTAGACCTTATCGACGGCAGTGGCCCACACCGCGGTGAGCGTGTCGTGCGGCAGCGCGGCGCCGTCGGCCCGCTCGCCGGCCGTGTATGTAGCTCACCTGCTGGTAGACCTTATCGACGGCAGTGGCCCACACCGCGGTGAGCGTGTCGTGCGGCAGCGCGGCGCCGTCGGCCCGCTCGCCGGCCGTGTATGTAGCTCACCTGCTGGTAGACCTTATCGACGGCAGTGGCCCACACCGCGGTGAGCGTGTCGTGCGGCAGCGCGGCGCCGTCGGCCCGCTCGCCGGCCGTGTATGTAGCTCACCTGCTGGTAGACCTTATCGACGGCAGTGGCCCACACCGCGGTGAGCGTGTCGTGCGGCAGCGCGGCGCCGTCGGCCCGCTCGCCGGCCGTGTATGTAGCTCACCTGCTGGTAGACCTTATCGACGGCAGTGGCCCACACCGCGGTGAGCGTGTCGTGCGGCAGCGCGGCGCCGTCGGCCCGCTCGCCGGCCGTGTATGTAGCTCACCTGCTGGTAGACCTTATCGACGGCAGTGGCCCACACCGCGGTGAGCGTGTCGTGCGGCAGCGCGGCGCCGTCGGCCCGCTCGCCGGCCGTGTATGTAGCTCACCTGCTGGTAGACCTTATCGACGGCAGTGGCCCACACCGCGGTGAGCGTGTCGTGCGGCAGCGCGGCGCCGTCGGCCCGCTCGCCGGCCGTGTATGTAGCTCACCTGCTGGTAGACCTTATCGACGGCAGTGGCCCACACCGCGGTGAGCGTGTCGTGCGGCAGCGCGGCGCCGTCGGCCCGCTCGCCGGCCGTGGCCGACAGCGCGCAAGCGGCGCGCGCTGACAGCGACGTGGCGCGCGCGCACCGGTATAGGAGAGATGCGCTGTCGCCGCGGAGACGGTCTACTAGCTGGAATTATGGAATAGATAAGATTTTTTTCTAATGAAAGATTCAAAGTTAATCTAAATATATTTAACAACAATTGACAACAAGAAATGATTGGAAATGCCGCAGGACAGGAAGACATGAAACTTTTTGCCCATGTGTCCCACCTACAGAAGATAAGAATTACGAAGCATATTAATATGTAATGTTATTACGTAATCAAACACCAAAATATGGTTTATAGACGTACCCCCGTATTAACATGCACACACGCACACATGCGCACATGCACACACGTGGACGTACACGCATTGTTAGTCGATTTTTCCCTTTTTTTTTGTTTTATTATTTTATTTTACAATTCTTTGTTTTAAAATATAAGGTATGTTACATAGCAATTAGTTCGTCTTTGATTGTAAGCTACTTATTTACCAGTAGAATCGTTTGTACTGAATCTTGCAATACAGGCGAAAGCCTAGTGCGAGATTCGCAAGTTAATTGATTTGTTGGCAGACTTTGTAATGGCTAATTGTAAGTTAATTATTTATTTAACAATCTACCTATGTCACCTTCACTCGTGACATTTAAGTGCGAACTTAAAGAAAATTTGATTTCAAAACAAAAACTTATATAAAAAAACTACTATCCGGAAAAAAATTGGCCTTCTATTTTAAAATACACTGATTTATATAATTATTGTTTTAATTTATCATACCACAATCCAATTATATATTTATGTATCTGAGGTAATTTCTTGTATGTACCCTTTTATTCTTTTTTTTTTCTCTGTTAATATTTTATATTTTACATTACATAATTTATCTCTAATAAAGCATATGTATATTATTCATAAATGAATAGATACGATGAATAGGTGCGTTTCGAATGCTCTGGGTATTGGCAGAATTATCAGCGTTGCAGCTCTGCTGTAACATTAAGCTGAGCCAAAGCCCATTCACCGGCACAGTACACGACTCTCTCTCTCTAACCTGTCTGATTACCTAATTTTGTACTTGTTTGTGTTGTGTTCCATGTTCAATTTATTTTTGTGAGTTGTAATGCTTTATGTTGATTGTTCGTGTGCTGTGATTATGTGAATAAATGTTTTTATCTATCTATCTACCTTAACTTTTTGGAAATAAAAATTATTTATTTATTTATTTTATTTGTATACACTCCTGTATAGACCCACCTGTTTCCCCCACAATATAGACAATACAAACCCCACTATCCCTATACACCCCTTGTATACATCTTTTTGTATACACACCCCTGTATGCTCCTGTATACACCCAACTGTTTACACCCAAATATACCTTTATATATCCTTATATCCTCCCTGTATATTCCCCCAGATATATTAATTTATTTTATTTTTATCTTATTTGGAAGATTTACAGCCAATAAAAAAACTATAGATATACACGGTTATTTGTTCTAAGCCAATTACAAATCATTGAGACATAGTTACCAATAGAAGGTAAGGAAATAAAATAACCCAAAATAAATAAAAAGATAAAGTTACGGTTAAAGTTAAAGATAAAGAAGGTGGTTACACAAGTCCAAACAGAAATACATTAATTACGAGTACATTAAGACGAATAACAATATTAATTTAAGTTGATTCCACTACTTACAGAACAACATAGACAAAATGTAAGTCCTAGGAAGAAAGACCCCTTGACCCCTTGTATCCCTAGACACCCCCTATATACACCTCTATGTATCCCTAATCTGGTCATCTTAGACCAATGTCGGCCAAAGGAGTACGGGCTATGATCCCGGCCTCTCGATCCCGGGCTTCACTCTTGTATCCCTCTTGCCCTGTATACACTCACCTGTTTATACGACCTTGTATGTATACACCCCGACCTGTATACAATACACCTCTTTGTATACACCCCCAATATAGACCCCCTGTTTCCTATACACCCTACCGCCTCCCGTGTCCCCCCTACCTGTGCATCGATAGGCAGCGGCTGGTGCGTGGTCTGGTGCGGCAGACGTCGTCGCGCGCCCTTCAGCTGTTGTTGTAAGGAGGCGCTGGTTGTACACACGCAAGTGTGGAGCTGGCCTAAGTCGAGGGTGGCGTCTGAAGGCTGGTGGACAAAAGTACACGATTCAAAATTATATAAATCCTATATTATTAAATCCTCCGAAAGATTCTGGGACCCACAAGAGGAGATGAGGGAGAGTGGAGGCGAAGATATAACAGAGAAATAGAAGAGCTAGTGTCCGAGCCAAATATTATCGGAGAAATAAAAGCCGCCCGACTTCGCTGGCTCGGCCACGTAGAGAGGATGGGAGAGGATCGCGCTGCCAAAAGAGCATATCTTGGACAACCTTCCGGGCGCCGCCCGGTGGGTCGTCCAAGATATCGCAGGAAAGATGAGGTCGCCAAAGACCTAAAAGAACTGAAAGTGCCCGACTGGTCAATATTGGCACAAAATAGAGTGGAATGGCGCGCTTTGATGTCGGAGGCCAAGATCCACTTTGGGTCGTTGAGCCAGCGAAGTAAGGAAGTAAGTAAGTATATTATTAAAAGAGCTAATCTTGTATATGTCACCAGAAAATTCAAAAACCGTAATATTACAATTTCACTAGTGAAATTATACAGGGCTTTAAGTATCTCTCTTTCAACCTCTCGGGTGGTTAATCAGTCCATGAAACTGAACAACTTTCCCAAAATACGAAAAAAAAATTTTGAGTTCCCGGAATTTTGAGTTCGGTTGTGAAATTTTGACGGCCGGTTCGGTCGAGTGGTAGGTGACGCTGCCTCTTGATCGGCGGGTCATGGGTTCGATCCCCAGTCGGGGCAAACATTTGTGTAAAAAGCAGATGTTTGTTCTCGGGTCATGGGTGTTTGTGTTTGTCTTTATGTGTGTTCCAAGGGACCCACGACTCTAGGGAAAACCTTAGTGTGGGCCTTTGAGTGTGCAGCGTTTATTTATTTATTTAGTTCCCATACAAACTTCATCAGCATATAGCGCATTTTGTATGGGAGATCAAAATTGTTTTTTCGTATTTTGACCTATGTTCCTTGGGGAAGTTGTTCAATTTCATGGACTGATTAACCACCCGAGAGGTTGAAAGAGAGATACCTAAATCCCTGTATTCTTTAACAATATTGTAATTTGCCTAGTGAAATTAAAAATTTACGAAACTTTAAGGGCCGTCTGCATAAAATTAGTAAAAGTTATGTTAGGTTGTATTAATATGTATTAATATTATAAAAAGTCCGTCAATGTGAAAAATAATGGGCCAGTTCACAAAGTACCGAGATTACAATTATACGGGTTTTTTTTTAATTATAAGATACCGTGTTTAGACCGTGTGGTGATCGGTTGAGAATAACACCACCCCATCTCTTTCCGTGGGTGTCGTAAGAGGCGACTTAGGAAACACAAATGAGACCTGCCTCCTAGTAATCCATCCCAGGCATCGACACTTAATTTTTTTCTGAATCTGAGGTGTCGTCCTATGGTCTCATGCGGTGTGGTAGGCTTTGTGAAGGGCCGTCTGGTTCGCGACCACCCTCCTACCGAACGCCAAACAGCTTGCTGTGTTCGGTCGGTGCGTGGAAGTACCAGTGCCTTTATAGGCATTTTTTGGGTTAACTCGGTCCATCATCGACCTCATCTTTGACCTTATGTTCAAGATTGAGGTCAAGAGTTAACCCATCTTATAATAAAAAATAATAATAAAAAAGATGGGTTAACTCTTGACCTCAATCTTGACCATAAGGTCAAAGATAAGGTCGACGATGGAGCGAGTTAACCCAGAAAATGCCTATAAAGGCACTGGTACTCCCACGCACCGACGGAACACAGCAAGCTGTTTGGCGTCGGACTTCGGTAGGAGAGTGGTCGCGAACCAGACGGCCCTTTACAGAGCCTACACCGCATGAGACCATAGGACGACACCTCAGATTCAGAAAAAAAATGAAGTGTCATTGCCTGGGATGGATTATTAGGAGGCAGGTCTCATTTGTGTTTCCTTAGTCGCCTCTTACGACACACACGGAAAGAGATGGGGTGGTGTTATTCTCAACCGATCACCACACGGGTTTGACAATGTTAAGGTGAAATATACATTCGATTTGTCATTAACTTCATTATCATACATTTGTTTCTAAAAAAATCACAGATTCATGAATTATATTGACAAAATAAGAACATGATAGTTCGCAAAGGACTTTAACAGATGGCACTACGGAAATCCAAGCTTCAATTCGATCGACCAGGTAAGTTAATTGTTAAAAAACGTTTTTAAAAACAAACTCTTACATACTACTGAATCTCGAGTCAATGGTAGTGTGGGAGCTAGTGCAGTGTAGGGACCATCCATAAATTACGTCACACGAATTTCATGATTTTTTGACCCCTCCTTGTCACAGCTGGTCACATTTTTAAAATTCCCTCCTCCCTAGCGTGACGTCACATATTTTGCATATTTTCCATTTTTTGTAATTTTTTAATAAAAGCAGTATTAATAGTGTTGTTATTTTTTTTTGGGAACTCAAAACTCATTATCTCAACCAAAGTAAAAACGTAAAAAGAGTGCTTGGGACTGAGGGAGTTAAGTTTGTCGTTAATAGTTAACGCGTTTTGATACTCATAACACATTTTGAAATGTGACGTCACGAAACTTATGACCCCTCCCACCCCCTTGTCACACAATGTCACACTTTGTCGACCCCCTCCCCTCCCCTTAACGTGTGACGTAATTAATGGATGGTCCCGTATCGGTGTACACTCCTTCGAAGCTCCAGTCTCAGCGATGGACGGTAGTAGGGTCGAGTGGGGGCGAAGTGAAACGCTTGAGTGCCGTTGGATGATATAAGTGATATGGGCTCCCATTTCCGCATTTAGGCTCTTAAGTGGCCCATTATGCGTGGCTATTCTCTCCCTATACACTTACTCACACACATACACGCACACATACACACAATGCACGCTTACACGCACATTCGTACGTACACATACACGCACACACGCACACACGCACACACGCACACACACACACACAAATACACGCACATCACATCTTATCTTTTCTTACTTCATCTACACTCACTACATCTACACTGTCATGACCAAATTAAATAAGAAAAAAAATGTTTTTTATATAATTATTATTTTTTATGTTTCATAAGTAAATGTGGAAGAGCGGAGTCTCCTGGCATAGTCATATTACATGCTTAAAAGGAGGCTCCAGCAACTGTATGTTAAGGTTAAATTTGTAAAAGGAAATAAATATTTTTGTATTTTTTTTTTGTATTCTAGCCACTTCAGCTCCGCCCAGAAGCTCAGAATCCTCCTGGGGATTTCGCAGGCTTCGCGGGGCGACCTAATGTCTGCAAGGATTTTTGCAATGAATCTTTATGTAGCTACAGTATGGCCCGCTGAGTGTTGAATCATATTCTATTCTCTTGTTAATTATTTAATTACCTGTAATATGGTAGACAGGGCCGTCGCGTCGGCGTATAAGGCCCGGGCCAGTGCGTCTAGGGCACTGCTAGTGTGGACTACTGAGTCCCGAGTCACGGCGGCTCCTTCGACGCTGTTGAGGTTAAGGGCCGACCACATCGCGTTGAAATAGGTCCAGCAGCGTTCCACACCTGGGGCAAGAAACAAATGTTTTATTTAAGACTAGCTTTCTGCTTGGATTTCGTTCCCGTGGGAATTCGCAAAAATTATGTAGTCTATGTTCATCGGAGATAATGTAGGATTCTAATGGTGAAATAATTTTTCTAATTGGTCCAGTAGTTTCGGAGCCTATTTACAATCAAATCTTTCTTCTTTATAATATTAGTATAGAAGATAAATATGGGAGAAGTAGCATGAAGGAGCCAGGTTTGGAAAGAGCCACTTGCATTGTTTCGATAGTTTAGGAACGGATTTTTTTTGTAAGTGGCAACACCTGGTTTCCCTTCACCCACAAACATAAAATCACTAACCAAATCCGTTCCTAAACTACCGAAATATTGAAAATCGCTTCATTGGAAAGCAGTTCTTATCGTAACAGCATAGAGTACACGCATGTAGTAACCTGATGCCGGGCTCTTTGTAAATAACGTTCTAAATTACAGATATGTGTATGTTACCTTCTAAATTACAGATTTGTGTTCATTACCCCTTAAATTACAGTTTGGTGTACGTTACCATCTCAGTTAGTTTTGTGCGTGTTACATTTAAATTACAAAATTTTGTATGTTCCGTTCCATCTTAACTGCAGATTTGTGTACAGTACCAATACAATTATATTTTAGTGCATGTTACCATCACAATCACAGTTTTGTGTAAATTACCATCTAAATTGCAGTTCTCATCGAGCTCGTTCGTCTTCAAAAGCTGCAGTATATTGTCGAGTGCTCTCTCTTGGGTGGTCGCGTCTGGTAAAGCACTGGCGGCTCGAAGTAATACTTCCGGGGAGCATATGTCCAGGGCGTTTATCCACATGCTTATTATACACTGAAAGGAGAAATAAAAAAATTTGATAAAGAGTTTCCATACAGGGCTCTAGGTAAATCTCTTTCAACCTCTCGGGTGGTTAATCAGTCCATGAAACTCAACAACTTCCCCAAGAAACATAGGTCAAAATACGAGAAAACATTTTTGATCTCCCATATAAAATGCACTATATGTTGATGAAGTTTGTACGGGAACTCAAAAATTTTTTTTTCGTATTTGATGAGATTTTTTTTTCCTTTTTTTTTCGTATGGTTCCATGGTGAAGTTGTTCAGTTTCATGAATTGATTAACCACCCGAGAGGTTGAAAGAGATTTACCTAAAGCCCTGTATATCTATCTCGCAAAGTACCAAATCAGAGGTCATTGTACGGTTTGAAAACTAACACCAGGGTTAGCCAAGTTCGCCACACACTTGACTATACCTACACGATAAGAAGAAGAAGATCTAAGTATTAAAATTTGTTTATTTTGCAAATCGATACATTGAAAGGGAGGCCCGTGTCCGTTGGTGGGGCCGTAAAATTTAAAATAATTCAAAGTTTTATTCTACCATAACTCTTAATCACGCCGACGACATTCTATTGCTCACAACTTTTAAACGGTTAAACCAATTTTGATCATTTAGCGGAACAACACACCGGCACATTTAGCGGAACAACTTCTGTTTTTCATACAATCGACTTAGATTAGGAGTTCTAAAAATATAAAATAATTTAATACGTTTTATAACACTAAAATATAAAAATACGTTTTACGTGCATAACTACACTTTTCTTTATTAAATAAATTTCATAAATGGTCGTTTCCTTATTTTTTACAAAAACTGACGAAAAGCCTAGAATCTGTCATGCAGTCAGTAGAAGAAAAAAACTCTTTAAACTTTTCATACGAAGTTGTATGATAAGGTTTTTGCAATGTTCTCTTTTGGCCATGCGGCACATTGTTGAAAATTTCTTGTATGTTTTATATTAGGTTTTAACAGACAAACATTTTGTCCTAAACTCTAACGTTGACTTAAACTCTAACGTTGACTGTTGACGACCGGTTTGGTCGAGTGGTAGTGACGCTGCCTCTTGATCGGCGGGTCCTGTGTTCGATCCCCAGTCGGGGCAAACATTTGTGTAAAAAGCAGATGTTTGTTCTCGGGTCATGGGTGTTTGTGATTGTCTTTATGTGTGTTCCAAGGGACCCACGACACAAGGGAAAACCTTAGTGTGGGCCTTTGAGCGTGCAACGTTTTTTTTTTTATTTTTTTTTTATTGTATGAAAAACATAAGTTGTTCCGCTAACTGTGCCGGTGTGTGTATTTTAATTACGTCAGCTTTCAAACAAAAAGGAGCCACGATGCCACAGACAGACACACAGATACACAGATATACAGATACACAAGTCAAACTTATAATACCTTTATTTTTTTGTTGGAGGTCAATAAAACATATCTGACCTGTATCATATAGAGCTGGTATTCGAGCTGACACCTGAAGCTGTACTGCGTGGCAGTGTGGGTCTTGGTGACTGCCTCGCGATCCCACACGTTTACTGCTGGGAACCTGGAATAATTATATTAATAATAATAATAATAATCTTCGGAAGGTGCCACATCCCATTTAGAATAAAATTGACTATAAATAAATATACAGGGCTTTAGGTTAATCTCTTTCAACCTCTCGGGTGGTGAATCAGTCTATGAAACTGAACAATTTCCCCAAGGAAGATAGGTCAAAATACGAAAAAAAATAATTCAACACATTTGCTCATAAAGTGGGTCTTATGTCATTGTTTTAAAGTTCATAATGATATGTATTACCCAGCCCGTGAGTAATAAAAATAAAGCACAAGTACGTAATGTTTTTTTTCTAAATTTCAGCAAAGAGATCAGATCTTATTTTATATTTAAAATTAAGTGTAAATATTAAACTATTTGTAAATAAAAATATAATTCCACTAAATCATTTAAATTTAACAGGAAATTAACATTTATTTATGCTAAAACGTGAAAATATATAGTTAAGTATTTTTTTATTATTTATCTGTATGGCGTACCTACTCGTAAATGTGAATCTCATTTTGCGAGCGAAAAAGTAAAAAAATAATAGCGCCTCTTTTCAGATGTTTTCACTTGGTTTTCACAAACGGCATTTATATTCATCAGATTGTTATTATATTGTCAGAAATACAACAAAAAAAATGTCTTCTTCAAGTACAGAACAGGAAAGCTACGTTAATACACCGCCAGAAATACTTTCCGAGGCGCAACATGCAAGTGATAGTTTGTTGCCGTCAATATCAAAGGAAAGTTTTTATTTATTTCTTTCCTCGCAAATGTGTTGAAAAACGTCGTATGACACGCATGCGCATTGGATATTACATTCTCGGCTCCATTGAGCCCTCGCCTAATTTAATACCCAACTTAGCACACTTGTAGCATAATGTACTATTTTGTTCCCATACAAACTTCATCAGCATTTTGTATGGGAGATCAACATTTTTTTTCGTATTTTGGCCTATGTTCCTTGGGGAAATTGTTCAGTTTCATGGACTGATATCCACCCGAGAGGTTGAAAGAGATTTACCTAAAGCCCCGTATAAAATCATTTTCAACACATTTGCTCATAAAGTGGGTCTTATGTCATTGTTTTAAGGTTCATAATGATATGTTTTACCCAGCCCGTGAGTAATAAAAATAAAGCACAAGTACGTAATGGTTTTTTTTTCTAAATTTCAGCAAAGAGATCCGACCTTATTTTATATTTAAATTTAAGTGTAAATATCAAACTATTTGTAAATAAAATAGTTTAATATTTACTAAATCATTAAAATTGAACAGAAAATTATCATTAATTTATGCTTAAACATGAAAATATATAGTTAAGCATATTTTTATTATTTGGCTGTATGGCATACTTGTCAATGTGAATCTCATTTTGCGAGTGAAAAAAGAAAAAAATAATCGCGCCTCTTTTCAGATATGTTTTCTCTTGGTTTTCACAAACGGCATTTGTATTCATCAGATTGTTATTTATTGTCAGAAATACAACACAAAAATGTCTTCTTCAAGTGCAGAACAGGAAACCTACGTGGGTACACCGCCAGAAATACTTTCCGAGGCGCAACATGCAAGTGATAGCTTGTTGCCGTCAATATCAAAGAAAAGTTTTTATTTCTTTCTTTCCTCGCAAATGTGTTGAAAAACGTCGTATGACACGCGTGCGCATTGGATATTACATTCTCGGCTCCATTGAGCCCTCGCCTTTGGCTCGGGCTCTAAACTCGCCTCTAATGTAATATCCAACTTAGCACACTTGTAACATAATGTACTATTATTATCAGGCATCTAGGCGCATAGATAAATTCCATATAGAGTAACATACATATGAAATATAATTAAATTAAAATAATTAACACTATTTTCCAGGTGTTATCTATTGAACGGGTCTCTACGTGTTGGCTTCGGCCCCACGCACGGCTTTTAAAGGTCCAGGACGTAATTGCCAGTGATTCAAGGAATGTAGACAAATTGTATAATAATGAAAATTTTCAGTTATTTATTTTTTAAATATTATAATTTACAGCAAAACGAAAATGAGATTTAAATTACATAAACGAAAAATAATAATAATAATTGGTCCATGCTCCACTGATCTAACACTGTTTACCCACCGAGTGAACTTATTTAAAAACCGGCCAAGTGCGAGTCGGACTCGCGCACGAAGGGTTCCGTACCATTATCTATAAAAAACGGCAAAAAATCAAGTTTGTTGTATAGAAGCCCCATTAAATATTTATTTTATTGTTTTTTTAATATTTGTTGTTATAGCGGCAATATAAATACATCACCAGTGAAAATTTCAACTGTATAACTATCACGTTTCATGAGATACAGCCTGGTGACCATTATCCATAAAAATGAGCAAAAAAATCACGTTTGTTGTATAAAAGCCCCCTTAAATGTGATACGCGAAGGCCGGCCTCAAGGTTCTGACAGAATACCAGCGTCGTAGCCATGCTACGACATATGCTGAGTCAGAACCTTTTTGCCAACACGGTACATTTCAAATTATAAATAGTTGTGCACTTAGAAATAAGGAAATTATATGTAACTAATTAATTTGTTGTGTTCTGGATTGGTAAATAAATGGGATTTCATTTCATTTCATTTAAATATTTATTTTATTCTGTTTTTTTAATATTTGTTGTTATAGCGGCAACAGAAATACATATCTGTAAAAAATTCAACTGTCTAACTATCATAGTTCATGAGATACAGCCTGGTGACAGACGGACAGACGGACGGACAGAGGAGTCTTAATAATCGGGTTCCGTTTTTACCATTTAGATACGGAACCCTAAAAAAGTCATGAAGGTAAAAAAAATATTTTATCAAAAGAGTTACACCTCCAATACATTTTCCTTTGCCTGAACATTAAACAATAAATAAATTGATTGAAATAACCATTTTTAATTGCCAACTTACCTTTCTCTAATCTGTCCTAGAATAATCTCCGCTTTTGTGTTCAATCTCTGCAGAAGAAGGATCAACAAGATGGCGTCGTGATCACCTAAAAACAAGATCAACCATTTTAGGCAAACTCAACACTTATATGGGGGTGGGGTGGCTTTTAAAAAGAAATATAAATCAGCATTATTGAAAAAACAACTTTCTGCAGAAAACTTGAGACATGCCTACTGGAAATTGCTCAGTCTGAAAGACTTTTTCCCTTTACCTAATATATAAATCAGTGTTTTTCAATCTTTTTGAATTCGCGACCCTTTTGGATCATATAAAGTTCTGGCGACCCCCTGAGGTTCCAAAGCCCCTTTTAGGCTAAATCTATGTACTACTTGGGAGATTTTAAAACACATAATAAAAGAGTTTGCCGCGGGGTAGACGCGGAAGGCGACGGGAGGCATCAATATACAGGCACAGCCTTTTCACTGAAATTGTCTTAGTTAAGTGTAAGATTTACAAATTGTTGTCTTATTCTTTTACTTGCGACCCCCCGAGTAAGGCTTCACGACCCCCCTGGGGGTCACGACCCATAGTTTGAAAAACACTGATATAAATAACACTACATTATCCTTTTTTTTCATGCACACACACACACACACACACACACACGCAAATATGAAATACCTACACCATTAGTCTTTAAAAATATAATTAAAGTTACGTTTTTTTCTTTCGTTTTTGTCCGCTTTAAAAAAAATATGCGTGTGTGTGCCCATTCGGTAGAGACGTATTTTTTTTTATCGGCCCAGATACGTCCCCCAGTTTCATCACGATGTTTTCCTTCACCAATAAGCAAGTGATAATTAATAAAATAAATCAGAAAAGACGAATTAAGTGGTACAGACCCTCACCAGGATTTAACCTGCAACCTTCCGATTACAAGTCTGACCCATCACCAACTGGGCTATCGCTGATAAAAAAAAGTGACTTACCAGCAGTCTGCATAAAGTGGTCGGGCAGACAAGCGCACAACATGTCGGCCCGCGCCTGCGCCTGACTCAGTTGCAGCGCGCGCAGCTGCAGGTCCACGGAGCGGGTGGTGGCGCGGGCGGGGGGCACCAGGCTGCTCAGCTCTGCGGGGGGGGAGCTACGGACTCCACCCGATATAGAGGAGTCTGCGTCCGAAGGCGCCGGGGAACCTAAGAATAAAAAATAAATTAAAAAATTAACGCTACACACTCGACTCACAGTAAGTATTTCCCTTGTCTTGTAGGTCCCTTGGAACATAGACAAAGACAGACATAAACACCCATGACCCGAGAACTAGATATCTGTAGATATGTAGTATCAATATGACATTTAGAACTAGGTCTAAGCGGGTGCTCACACGGGGGGGGGGGGCACAAGACTTGACAGCTCCGCGAGGGGGTACGGACTCCACCCGATATAGAGGAGTCTGTATCAGAGGGGGCGGGGGAACCTAAATAAAATTATTTATTATAATACACTGCGGTGTGGTAGGCTCTGTAAAGGGCCGTCTGGTTCGCGACCATCCTCCTACCGAAGTCCGACGCCAAACAGCTTGCTGTGTTCCGTCGGTGCGTGGGAGTACCAGTGCCTTTATAGGCATTTTCTGGGTTAACTCGCTCCATCGTCGACCTCATCTTTGACCTTATGGTCAAGATTGAGGTCAAGAGTTAACCCATCTTATAATATAAAAAAACACTTCATTTTCCAATAAAAAAAACAATGATGGCAGCGCCGTGTAGCAGCGGAAAACACGAAAACATAAAAAACATCACTTTCTGACAACGACGCGGCGCAGAGGGCCAAAGTAGGTAAATAATGAACACTCCTTTACTTGACGTTTCTGGGAAAAAATATTACTTGTAGTCAATCATGGTTATGGATAGATTTCACCATTTAAGTATTTTTAACCTGTCCCTTACACACTGTATAATAATGTGATTAGATCTATGTCTAAGCTCTACCGGGGGAGGTGCGAACACCACCCGCAGATATTGCGGAAGAATCTATGGATGTTCGATAATAGTAGACATTATGTCAATATAACGTCATTAGAACTAGGTCTAAGTGGGTTCAGTTAGCTCCGCGTGGGGGGAGGGGGAGCCTAAAGATGTTCGATAATAGTAAACGTAGATTAGATAATTTAAGGGTATGACGTCACTAGAGACCCCAGCTCCACCGGGGGAAGTACGGACTCCACCCGGTGTTGTGGAGTCTTGGTCGGAGGACACGGGGGAACCTAATAGGAGACGTAGAGACCCAAGCTAGAGAGGAGGGAGGTGCGGACTCCACCACCGGATATAGAGGAGTCTTAGTCTGAACATTCGGAAGATCCTAATTATGTTCAATAAGAAATAATAGACATGCTGTATGAATATATAAACGTGATTACATCTAGGTCTAAGTGGGTGGAGGCGCGGAATGACGTCACCAGTGAGCTAAGCTCCACCGGAGGGAGGTGCGGACTCCACCCGTGGGGAGATCCTAAGTATAATTAATAAACGAGTACTCAAAAAAATACCTTCCAAAACGTTTAGTTCCGAAAACAAAAGTGCAACTGTAAATCTTTTTAAGGGTCAAATTACCTTGTTTGGATTCAAGCTGGTTCCTGATTTCGTTGTACTGTTCTGTCATCTTCTGCACCAATTCCCTGAACTTCAGTATCGTGGTGTCTCGGTCTAAGATGGTTTCCAATGCCGCTTCACGTTCGCGGTTAGCCTGAAAAAAGTGCAAAATAAAATTAAAATAAATAAGCGGTACACACTCAAAGGCCCACACTAAGGTTCTTCCTTGTGGCGTGGGTCCCTGGGGTCATTCAAGTATTACGTAACTACTATAGGGGCCGGCGGGTCTTTGCTTTGCTTATTTTGGATGACATGGGGTTTAGGGGGGTCTAGATGGTGATTACGTCAGCATTAGTTATTTATTTTTTTACACAAATGGCAACCCACACATTGTCTATGCTTGAAAACGAAGCGCATTTTCGGGGATTCCCACAAAATGCAAATACCAATGTTTACGTAAGCATGGGAGGAGGGGGGGGGGGGGTAAGAGCTTTGCTTACTTTTGCTGACAAGGGGGAGGGGGGAGTAAATAATTGTAATAAATCTGCTTACGTAATACTTGAACGGCCTTGGAAGTTTTTAGATTTTAGCAATTCGCTTAAATCTTAAAAAAAAAACATTTGTTAGAATAGAATAAATCACTTTCATATTTTGTTATTTTTTGTAAGTTCGTTTTTCAATTGTGAAATATAAATAATTTAGGAAAAAGTATAAGTTTCATATTTGTTTATTCTTTAAATTATGTAAAAAACTGTTTTGTTTCTTAATAAATAAATAAAAATAAAACATACACAAACACAGACACGAACATCCATGGCCCGAAAACAAGCATTTTCTTTTTACACAAATATTTTCCCCGGCTGGGATTTGAACCCAGGACCCGTTGATCAAGAGGCAGCGTCACTACCACTCGACTAAGTCTCTAGTATTGGCCATAAAACGGAGAGTTTGAGTAAAATAATACATATGTACTTTGGATTTATTTACTGTAAGCGAAGCTCAAATATAGCTCGTTTCATATGTTACTCGTTTCATTGCTTATTTTTTCTGTACCTTTGTTACAATTACAACTTTCAATAAACTAAGTATGATGAAAATTAATTTAATGTAGTCTAAACCATCTCACTACATTTTGTCAAATATGGATTTCGCATTCCCGAGAAAAATCCAAAAAAGTATGAAAAATTCAGTTTTCCAAAAATATTATATGAAAAACGGCAATTTCATAGGTAAAGTGCGTAGTACCTCTCTAGTAACGACGTGGGTCATCTCTAATTCCTGAGTCCGTTAAAGAGGAAAGGTTTGTTTGTTTGTTTGCATTGAATAGGCTCTGAAACTACTGGACCGATTTGAAAAATTCCTTCGCTATTATCCCCGGTGAACATAGGCTACATTAATTTTTCTGAATTCCTACGGGAACGAAGTCCCGAGCGGTATCCTAATTATAATATAAAGTGCGTGGTACCTCCCTAGTAGCGGCGTGGGCCATCTCTAGTTCCTCCCGTAAGTCCATCTCTAGTTCCCGGTTGGACTCAACCAACTGCTCGTGAACTTCTTGCAATGCTTCCAACTCTGATACATCTTGTTTTAGCTGCTCTACCTGGAATAGGGAACATGCATGATTTATTTTATTTAAAAAATTAATCCTCATTCGTGTAATAAACAGTTAAGTAAAACTATTTTTCGAATAACTATGAAATTAAAAAAGATATAAGCCATCGAAGATTTATTTCTATCTCTTTCTAGCAAAACGAAATTTAACACGGAGTTTGTATGGACGTAGTGACATGTGACGTCACAGTCCATGTCTGATGTTTCTGTCTAATTGGTGCGTAATGAATAGTTTTAAATGCGTATATCGGTAGTATTTCTTGGCCGATTTTAATTTTAATTTCATTTTTTGTCATCTTTTTGTTATATGTGTGTGTGTATGTATGTGTGTATGTTTGTGTGTGTGTGTGTGCGTGCGTGCGTGCGGGCGTGCGTGCGTGCGTGCGTGCGTGCGTGCGTGTGTGTGTGTGTGTGTGTGTGTGTGTGTGTGTGTGTGTGTGTGTGTCGGTATAGTCGAGTGTGTATACCTTTAATCTGAGATACATTTCGTTTGCGCCGAGTCTAGATCTTTTTTTCAGACTTCTTGAGCATTGTCCAAGCTGACTTGACTTGAACTTTTTTATCCCTTGTGGGATAAGTCCGTCTTTGCACCAAATGATCAACGGACGAAGTTCTGGCGTATTACAGCCTTTTAAGAGTATCTTTACTTGATATTGGCGACTTCGCCATTCTCCCTTACTTACTAATTAAAACTATTAAACGTTACTGGATAACACTAAAATTTTTAAAAAAAATCACCCCCGACTTTCGATTCCTTATAACTGTTAAACGGCTGAACAGATTTCCATGAAACATGGCTAAGAACACTCGGGATAAAACTATCTATGACAAAAAAAACTAAACGAAATCAGTTCATCCGTTTGAGCTACGATACCACAGACAGATACACAGACAGACACGTTAAACTTATAACAGAAATCTCTTTTTGCGTCGGGGGTTCAAAATATTCCAACATTGGCAAAATCGCGCAAAATCGTGAACGCGATTTTACCAAGAATTGAATCGAGTGAATTTTTGTAACCATTGCTTTGAATTAGATAACGCGAGTATGTGCACCATACCTGGTCTTCTAAGGCCATTTTCTTCTCAGCTAGTTGTTCCACCATTTCTTCAGCTCCCAATGCTGCGTCCACCTACAATTTTTAAAGATGTTAATTAAAAAAGTAAGGCTTCATTTTATTTACACACATTTCGTGCTGCTTTTTGAAAAATACTTACTACATTTTTTCTGATTTTTTAGCCATAAATTTGGCCCTTAACATACCTGTTCCCGTAAATCAGCGACCTGCGCCTCCAACTCCTCGACCCTGGAGGAGAGCTTCTCCTTGGTTCGACTCAGCTCCGCTATTTCAGACTTGTACTGCTCTATATCCTGTTGGTATGAATAAACATTCAGTAATAGGTAAGATCAGGATTTCCCAATGTTTTTCATTCCGCGGCGCGCTTATAAGTTCAAAATTTTGTCTCGGCGCCCTAATCTAACTAGCCAGTCGAAATAGATGGGTACAGTTGAAAGAAATGATACTAGTTAGGTAGATAGGCACAAAAATTAAAGCATCCTCAATATAAAGCTGAGTTTTTTTATTTCTTTTTTATTAGAATACTAAATTAAAACAGAAACTATTGAAGAGATACTTCAGAATAACTAAAAAGTACAATAGCCACCGAATCAATGTTATGGGAGAGTTTGGTGGTCTCTGCACATTTTTTCAAAGCGTGGCATTGTTGTAATACTTATTTCGGAGAATGGTAAAGAGGATCGCCTCACGGAGCGGCGCCCTTCTGTACTTCCTACGGCGCGCCAGGGCATCTAACTAACTAAAGAGTCACACTACCTTACGCAGTCAGAGTTGCCCCACTTTGTATATAATTACCCCGACTTTAATAGTAAAAACTATAAATTACCTTCTGCATCTTCTGCATGGCATGCTTATCATGCGCGCTCAGATCCCTCAGCCGGACTAAAGTGTCTCTCAGTCGTATGTTCTGTTGTTGCAGTTGCCTCATCTCGTATCCAGTCGCCCCGCCGCCTTCGGCTGCGTACGGGTGTTCTGTTCAGAGCCACACAAACCACCTCTATGTCAAACACATGCACGACTAACACAAATGACGGTCTCCCAATTGTCTGTCGAGTTGTCAAGGAGTTTTGCGAGCCTATAGATCGATATTTTGCAGTGTTAGTTAGAGACAGTCAATACTTAAGTATAGATCAAGACTTGAGTCTCTTTCTGTAATACAGGCCTAAGAATACAATCAAAATTTCACATGTCATATTAGTCTTCTATGACTGTATTCTCGCATATGACATGTTATATTAGCCCTCTGACTGTATACCCGTGTATGATATGTAGTCAGTGTCAGCTGCCTACTCCTCCCAGGCAGACAGTAAAAGTCAGTAAGTGGGATCTGAGGATTTAGCTGTATTGTGGGCATTGGCGTATCTAGGGTTATTTTCTAGGGGGGGCCGCGGGCCTGGCGCAAATTAAATGTACTCTAGCTTAATACGCTGTGTATTCAAAAGTAACTAATACTGTATTTTAGTATGTAATAATAAGTAAGTATATAGATTTCTCAGCTGTAGATAATTATATATATATATATATATATATATATATATTTTGGCATCAGTTATAAAATTTCTCATTGGTAGCCCAATATTCTGGGGTGGGCCCTAGACCATACTGGGGTGGGCACGGCCCACCCGGCTCCCCCCCCCCTATACGCCTATGATTGTGAGCGAAAGGCTGACAACCACTCACCACTTACAATCATATTTCACCTAATAACCCTCTGATTGTAAGTCAAACGTAGCATCAAGTGTTTTTTAAAACCACTGATGTTCAGTCTACCCCGATAGGGATTATAGGTTTTTTTATTATAAGATGGGTTAACTCTTGACCTCAATATTGACCAAGGTCATAGATGAGATCTACGATGGAGCGAGTTATCCCAGAAAATTCCTATAAGGTACTGGTACTCCTACGCACCGACGGAACACAGCAGCCTGTTTGGCGTTGGACTTCGGTGGTGGTCGTGAACCAGACAGCCCTTCACAAAGCCTACCACACCACATGAGATCATAGGACGACACCTCAAATTCAGAACAAATTGAGGTGTCGTTGCCTGGGGTGGATTAATAGGAGGCAGGTCTCATTTGTGTTTCCTTAGTCACCTCTTACGACACCCACAGAAAGAAATGGGGTGGTGTTATTCTCAACCGATCACCACACAGCAAAAAAGATAAAAGTTTGGACATTTAATTCTATCAAATTTTATTTGTTTTCCAATATTGTCAGTAACGGGAGACCGTAAACATAAAATAATAAACAAACAAACATGCAATTTAACATACAAAGACTTAACACATTCACTTTCACAAAAATTAGTAGCACTTTACGAAAAAATTTAATACTTATATTGTTTGTGTTTAAATAAAAAAAAATAAAAAAATTACTTGAAAGCGATCACATTTTTACGTTTCTATAGCCTTACGTCATAGTTAAACATTATTTTTAATTTTTTTTGTGGATTTATTTTTTGCTTTCTGCCCAAAACAAAATATGTATGTATAAACTATAGCTTTCCAATGGTGACTTTTCTTCACAATAGAACATGCATTCATTCTATAGTATAGGTAGACTGATCGCGCTATAAAAAACATTACTACAAAAAAAATACTGTTTTTTTTATTAATTGTCATTCCAAGCCGTGAATGTGTCAAGTGCATGCCATTAACAACAAAATAATAACATATGTAACTAATAATGATATAAATAAAAATAAACAGAAATACGACACCTACTGTTGTGCAAAATAAATAAAATAGTAAAATATACGTACACATTTAAGTTGTGTATGTATTTCTATAAAATAAAATAAATAAATAATAACAAATTAATACTTTGCTATTAACTACCAAAGCACATTAAACGGACAATGTAAATAACTCTACAATAATAATTATAAAATAAACAAATAATAAAATAATAATAAAATGGTAGTTTTGTGTGCTCTGTCTTTGTACTTTAAACTTATACTAACTTACCGCCTTAATCATAAACTTAGTTTAAAGTTAAGTGATAGTTAAGAGCCTCACGGAAGCGTGTAACCATGTCCGAGTCCAACCCAGTTCTATTCATACTTTAAGATCCGTATTACAGAACGCGACTTAGCCTCTGATGTATACTTAAGTAGCAGTCGTCTTTTTCATTTTGATAGTGAGAGAAAGAGACATTCAACTCTTAAGTCTCCTTCTGTAATACGGGCCTAAATGTCTTACTTTTTAACCTCAGACAAAAAAGAGGGGTGTTATAAGTTTGACGTGTGTATCTATGTGACTGTCTATCATCTGTATGTCTGTCTGTGGCACCGTAGCTCTTAAACAGATGGATCGTTTTATATGCGGTTTCTTTGTTTGAAAACTTACGTAATCGAAATGTAGATATGTATATTATATTTCATCAAAATTGGTTCAGCTGTTTAATTATATGCAATGAATATCGGGGAGTACACACAATTTTTAATTTTAGAGGTTATTTTTAAATTATTTTTAAACGCTCTCACGAGTCTCGCAGCTAGCTATTACTTACCTTTAAATTAAGTTAATGAATAAGGCGTTTCAACTTAATTTTACTTAACTTATATAATAGAAACATCCACTCTTTACAACTAATCAGATCTAGACACTGTTAAGGTAAGGGAAAATATCGTGACTAAACCGCACAGTCATTGAATGTGTAACCATAATCCAATCTAGTCAGGTTCCCCTGTAAGGAAGTAGCAGTCACTCTACTCAGACAACCTGAGCTACTAAATCCTGGATCATGGTCTTCGCATAGTTGTAACACTCAAGAGCACGTCAAGCTTGACACTTTGGACTTTGGACCGGCCCTGCATCGTATGGCGCGCAGTATAAATCAGAGCTCAGCTTAAACTGATAGTGTTAAGTGTGACCTGCTTTTAATTGTAGGAAGAGCTAAAAATACACACTTACACACTTTGCTATGTTATATGAGTCGTATAAAAGCAAAGGCGGCTATCTGACTTATGGGTTATTGGTTTATTGGCAAATGTCAAAAGAAGGTATTCCATACAAATTTTAACTTACGAATTATTCATCGTAAACTTTAATATGTATTGTAAACGATATTACTTTTAGTTAATTAAGTAGGACACAATAATATACAATATGCAATAATGTTTTATTTTAGACAACAGTTTTTTTTTAAGTTAAATTTTACAGATTGCCGGATTTGAAACTGATTTCATACTTTGAAGTGGTTTTTCTATAAGAAATAGCCGACTTTGATACGAACTGTGAATAATGGTAGAAAGTATTCAAAATTCTGAGTGTTGCTACATTCAAAGCTCATTTTTACTTTAAATGTTAGATAGCCGCCTTTGATTCTATTCGACTCATATGTTCTATTTCTTTATTTATTTACGGTATAGAAATACAGAAAGAAACATACAAAGAGGAGACGACACAACAGGCACTGCTAAATTATCAATATTATGTTCTGTCTCTCTATGCTTATCTTATCTGTTACTTTCTTTGTTATTTGACGTTTATTTGTTCCTTTATTTCCTTGTTTGTTGTATTTTTAAACTCTTTCGTTGCTTTTGTGATTGTCTCTTTCTGTACTGTATCTTTGTAAGTGTTTACTGTGATGGAAATACATGTTTTATCTACTATCTATCAAGAGTGAAAAATATTGTTTTCTAATTTCAACCTATATGCCTAGGGGACAGGATGATGGGCATTTTGGTATCGGAATTAGTGTGGAACTTGGTACCGGAAATTATTGAAATAAATGATACATCGTTAAAAATGTAATTTTCTGTAGAATAAGAATATCTGAAGCACTAGTCCTGATTCATTGTCCAATTGGAGTAATCCTGCCGAAAGTTATTTATTTTTCATCATTTATTAATTTTTTCTGCGACATTATTCTTCCAAGTATTTTTATTTATTATATTAATTATAAATGATCCTCATTACACATTAAATGAAAAAACCTACTCTCAACTTGTTTTATTTACTGAGAGAATAAACAACCAATAATAATAATTATTAATGATCATTTATAGTTGATATAATAAATAAAAATACTATGCCAAAATGAAGAATAATGTCGCAGAAAAAAAGAAAAAAAAAAACTTTCAAGGCAGGATTACTCTAATTGGACAATGAATCAGGACTAGAGCTTCAGTTATTCTTATTCTACGGAAAATTACCTTTTTAACGATGTATCATTTATTCCAATTGATGCCGGTACCAAGTTCCATACTATCATCCTTTGTTTAGTTTGGCGGGCTGGTTCACAACATAAGTTTAAAGTCTCCAATATTGAGTGTATACATCCTAACAGTTTTAAACTTACGTATGTTTCCGCCGGCTTCCATTTCCGCTTTCATTAGTTGCAGGTCTAATGTGGCCTCTTCCAATTTTTCTCTGAAAATTTAGAAACCATAGTCTCTAATTAAAAATACAGCCGAATGGAGAACCTCTTCCTTTTTTTTTAACCCGTCACGCTTGTGCAGTCGGTTTAAAAGACATTTTGTTACGCTCGAAAAATGTGCATGTGCGTATGTGTATACGTGTGTTTTAATATATGTTTTTTGTTTACATTGCTTACAATACTATTCTACAAATAATACAATACTGCTCGACTAGGGGAGGTGTTACCAGTAATAACTCTTGTGAAACGTGAATAAGTGTACACAGATTTAAAAATCTATACTAATATTATAAAGAGGAAAGATTTGATTGTTTTATTTATTTGCCTATTCAATGGCTCCGAAACTAATGAACCAATTTGAAAGATTCTTTCATCCTACACTATCCCCGATGAACATAGGCTACATGATTTTCCTGAATTCCTACGGGAACAAAGTCCCGGGCGGAAAGCTAGTAAATAAATAAGTAAATAGTTACCGGCACTGCTCCAACTCAAGTAGCAGCGACTCGGCCCTTTCTTCGGCCATTTCTTTATCGAGAGCCGCCATCTCGGCCGCCTCTTGTAGCTCGGCGGTCTCGTCGTTGTGGATTTCAAGAGCTTCTTGCGCTTCCCGAACCTAAAAGTATTATCCACATATTATATGTATGTATTTATACAGGATGACTTTTTAATCAGTACGCATTTTTTTTTCTTACGGTGTCAGTAACGTTGATAGAACGTAAAGAACGTAAAGGAGGAAAAATATTATTTTTACAAAATTTTCAGATTTTGATACCCCTTTTTAACATCTTAGAGGATTAATTTTATAAAAGGCAAAAACACGGGTGTCACAAATTGTGTTGAAGAGTACTATTACCAAGTTTCAAGTAAATTGGACGATGTTATTTTTTTTCCATACAAAAATGTTGATTTATTTTAATGCTTCAGACGATCTAGCTTAGTTGCGTTTAAGGCTAATTGCAACATAGACCGGTTGCGTTTTAGACCAAGTGATACTAATTATTTTTATATGAAACGGTACAAAACAAAAAAATACTGGTTTGTCAAATTTTCATAAAGATTAGGTACAAAAAACTTGGGTACTTATAAAAAAATAACGTGGTATTATTTATGTAGCTAATTAATATGTACTCATTTATTATATTTATATAATAATTACTATTATTTACTTAATTAACACTGCACCTTAGCAAATAGGCGCAAAGTTAAAAAAGCGAATGTAATTCACTATTTAGATTTATTTTAAGTAAAATTCCGAATGTTCTTTGAAGCTATTATGACGCGCTTTTTTAAAAAAATCTTTACTCACAACGCCACCACCATTCATTGGGTCATTTTTAGAACTAACAAATCAAAGCGATCAAGCATTTAGTTCCGAGTTTTTTACCTAGATGGCGTTGATTGTCAAGGAAATTGTAAGAAATGAGAAATACCTCTTGTTTCGCCCTCTGCAGGTCCCTCTGTAGTTGTGCCTGCGACTCCATGATCTTGGCTTTGAACTCATTTGCCTGCTCTAGCTGAAGTTTCACTCGTTCGAACTCGCGAAGCTTCTCTCTATCTTCTGCGCGACGCACTTTTAATGTTTCTAACTTCTCTTTTAGGTCTTCCACTTCTGTTTTCAGCGATGTTATCTGGGATTTAAGTTTTATTAAAGGATTTAAAGGACATTATGCTGGAAATATTTTTTAGGAAAGCAAAATATGTCGAAACCCCGCGGATTCGCACTGATATTTTATTTATTTTATTTTAAGAAATTTCGAAACATACAGCATTAAATATATATTTATAATCTTTTACTTATTTTACATAACACTCTGAATGTTCTATGAAAATACGTAAAGCTATTGTTGACTTTGTCTAAATTGCACTGCCAAGGAATGGAATGCGTCTGTGTTTGTGCGTCTGTGTTTCCGGCTCATATAACCTGAATCTCTTTAAAGTTCGAGTGAATAGGCTTCTTCCGGGTGAGCTTGCTATAACCTCAACCGCATCTTCATTGTACTAGATTTTGGTCAAAAGTGAACCCCTTTTTAATAAATAAAAAAATCTCCTAAACGAACGTTTTTTTTTTGTTTGAAAGCTGACGTAATACCTATAGTTGTTTCTTAACTATATTTGATCAAAATTGGTTCAGCCGTTTAAAAGTTATAAGCAATCAAATGTCGTGGGTGATACAAAAATAAACATTTTAGAGTATAATGGCTTAATAAATAAATAAAAATATTGGTTGTTCAATCAAATCAATTATGAATAAGATAAAGCTTGAGATTATAAAATATAAAAGACTAGCTTTTCACTCGGGACTTCGTTCCCGTGGGAATTCGGGGCAATTATGTAACCTATGTTCATCGGGGAAAATGTAGGATTCTAACGGTGAAAGAATTTTTCAAATCGGTCCAATAGTTTCGGTGCCTATTCAACGCAAACAAACAAACAAAATATTAGTACAGATAAAGAAAATCGGCAGTTTCATAGGTAAAGACTTATTGGTAGGTATGTTCCCTACCTCTTGCTGAGCCTGTAAGTTGGCCAGCTTCTCCTCAACAGATGGCGCTGGCTGCGGCGATGTGATGCTCTGTCCGGGAGTGTACTGTGGAGTCAGGGTCTCCACGAAACCCGTCTGAAAACATATTCAGAAGTTCTTTATACAAACTCAAACTAAATTAGCTTTTAAATGTTTTAAAACTTGCTGGTCAGTATAACCGAGAGGCATCGAGTTCGTACCCCAGTGCAACCATGAATCATTTTCTGAGTTATGTACATTTTTACAAGACAGTCACCTTAACAATAGACAGTCTCACCTCTACAATAAACACCCTCACCTCCACAAAACTCTCTCTCCTTTACAAAACTCTCTTACCTCATAACGTCATAACAAAAGACACTTTCTCCGGAATATCAAGCAATCCGGCTACAAGGTTGGCCGAATATCCGGTATCTGGTATCCGGCTAAACTGCTCTCCGTCACATCTCTACTCTCAACTCTACAACAGCTGCCCTTACATCTTCAAAACACTCTCCCTTCAACAAAAGACAATCTTACCTCAAGAAAACTCTCTTACCTTTAAAATAAACACTCTTTCCTTAATCAAAGACGCACTTAACTCTACAACAGCCACCCCCACCTCTTCAAAACACTCTCCCCTCAACAGAAGACACCCTTACCTCAACAAAACTCTCACGCTTCTTAAAACACTCTCACTTCCCAAACAATCTAGGTTCCCTTTCCCCTGTCGTCGCCGTCGTTGTTGTGGTCGTAGTCACCGTCGTGGTAGCACACCCAACGCCGGGGTCGCCGGTAGGTGAAGCTAAAGACCGGTCCATCGTCATAGACCGCGGTTGATTCCACCGCTCGGCGCACGAGAAGAAGGTTCTGCTGAACACTCTCACTTTAATAATAGACGCTATCACCTCTTCAAAACACTCTCCCCTCAACAAAAGAGACTCTTACAACAAAACTCTCTCACCTTAATCATAGATACTCTCACCCCTTAACCATAGACGGTCGCACCTCAACAAAAGACACTCTCGCCTCAACAAAAGACACTCTCGCCTCAAAAAAAGACGCTCTCACCTCAACAAAAGACGCTCTCACCTCAACAAAAGACGATCTCTTCCCAGTCAAATCCGGCGACGCACCCCGCTCGGCCGTCGGGGACGCGTATGACGTCAAAGATTGTCTGCTACTGGCCAATGACGTGCGAGAACTGAAAACAAAGTGATGTTTTAGACGAATCAGGGCGAGCGTTGCAGAGGTCTTAAGAAAATGCGTTGTGGAGCTTTTTTAATAAGAAAATATAGTAAATTTTCCACATACTTAAATAAAGATCATAAACGACTTTAAAAAATTGCTGTTTGACAATAAGGCCACCTATTGCATATGTCTTTTCTGTATTTTTCTTCTTTTGTGTTATACAGGCTATAAAGGACAGCTTAGCAAATACTTAAATGATGGAATCTACCCATAGCTATCATCAGCTATAAGCATTTATTTTTTCCCGGAAACATAATGTTAAGGAGTTTTCATTATTTACCTAGTTAGCGCTGCGCAACGTATCGTGAAACCGCGCAACGCATGCGATCCCCCCGCGCCGCGCTACTATCGGAGTGTGATGTTCATTGCTGGTTTTTGTGTTTTACGTTGTTGTGATTGTTTTTTCTTGCAAAATTGAGTGGATTCGATTGAATAATAAAAAAGATAAGTAGAAAATATTAAAAACATTGTAGCGACCTATCTAGCATATATGTAGGTATAGTGAGGAACGTGCGCAAGCGGCTCGACTCGCGGATTCAGTCGTCCTGCCTTCGCCCGTCGCGCGCACACGCGTTAGCGATTTCATAAATCTTCCGACCATCAATTGTAACAATTTTGTGTGTTTCAAATATATCCGGACTTTCGTGAACTGAACTTAATCGTTTCACTTGAACTCCCTCCTTCTGTGACGTCTAAGAACATTAAACCTACATTATTAAACTTACATTGGTGACCCCGTTAGTGAAATAGTTCAGTGGACAGTGTACATTGCGGGGCGGCTCAATTTCGTGCGCGCGACGGGACCCTGTCGGAAAAATATACGTTTACATTAACTGTTCGAGTAAACAGCCATGCCGAAACCGGAAGACGAAAAACCTGACATCCTCCTGATTTCAGTCTCTGCAAGGATTCCGGAGTTCTGGACTGATCAGCCCAACCTATGGTTCAAGCAATTCGAAGCCGCAGTCTCACCTCAGAAACCATCGGACGTTAACAAATTTCAACTGCTTATCTCCAAACTTGGGAAGCAGGTTATTCAGCAAATAGCTGACATTTTGGAAAACCCGCCGGAAACCGAAAAATACGCACTCGCTAAAGAAAGATTACTGCACGTTTACGAAGAGTCTGAAAACAAAAGATTGCAGAAATTAATAAGCGATATGCAGCTAGGGGACCAAAAGCCATCGCAGCTCTGGCGGCGGATGAGCACCCTGGCAGGAACAAGGATGCCCCAGGAGACTCTGTTAGTTTTGTGGCAAAACCATCTGCCCGTGGCGGTACGCACTGTCCTGGCAGCTACGGCAATCAAGGACGCTGAGACCCTAGCGGACGTAGCGGACAAGGTCATCGAGACAAGCAAGCCTCTGGAGTTAGCGGCCGTCACACCGAACGAATCTAGCAATCTAGTCGACGCCGTGGCTAAACTGACGCTGGAAGTGGCAGAGATACGCAAGTGGAGAGAAGGCGCGAGAAAACCACAAAGGGCAAGCAATGGATCGCGCAACTCAAGTCGGCGCGGCAGACGTTCCAGTTCACGTAAGGGAAACCGACCATATTGTTACTACCACTACCGTTTCAAGGATGAGGCTCGAAAATGCCGTGAACCGTGTTCCTGGGCGGAAAAGAAACAGGAAAACTAGACGCCGTGCGGTCAGCGACGGTTAACTGCATGGAAGGTAACAGCCGTCGATTATGTGTTTTCGATAGGAATAGTAATCTAAACTTTTTAGTCGACACGGGAGCTTATGTTTCCGTAATACCTGTCAATTTAATTAAACGCAAAATGCAGGCAAATGTTAATACAGAAAATAATTTTTCCTTGTACGCCGCGAACGGCACTAAAATAAATACTTACGGCACATGTTCATTGTTACTAGATATCAAGTTAACCACTAAGTCATGTGAGCAATATTGTATTTTATAAACACTCAGTTGAATGTAACAAGTACTCGTGTTATCATATTGTTTTGCATTCCATACAATGATTACGCAACGCAGGGTGTAGAATAGCAAGGCCAGGTCTAGCGTGTAGCAAGTTGCTTTATTATAGAAAGTTTGTAATTCGAAATTATTGTGTAAAATTTGGATTGTTGTTTTTCTCTTTGTACCAAATTTTAGGGGGGTATGATGTAGCGACCTATCTAGCATATATGTAGGTATAGTGAGGAACGTGCGCAAGCGGCTCGACTCGCGGATTCAGTCGTCCTGCCTTCGCCCGTCGCGCGCACACGCGTTAGCGATTTCATAAATCTTCCGACCATCAATTGTAACAATTTTGTGTGTTTCAAATATATCCGGACTTTCGTGAACTGAACTTAATCGTTTCACTTGAACTCCCTCCTTCTGTGACGTCTAAGAACATTAAACCTACATTATTAAACTTACAACATGATAACAAATTGAAAATTTTCCGGAGAAAAATTCCACTGAAAAATCATTCAGAGTGATGGTCTGAGTCCAGACATTTCACATGAAATGTTCAATTTATAAAAAGATTTTTTTATGAATGTTCAATTTATAGAACCATAACGCACTTTCATAAAGGACCTCTGCAACTTGAAACCGCAGCGCTAATATAATACAAAGCTACACGCAACCTGTAAAAATGGCAAATTAATGACATGAAAATACAGTAAACATAAATAAAGCAAAACTGTGTCATTTGTGCACTTTAATATACAAAATCAAAGCTTAATATAATAACAATAAAACTCAAATCAGTACACAAATACTCATTAAGATACAGTGCAAAATACTATTTTACAGTGCAAGAAAGTGGTATTTTGTAATGGCAACATTTTTTAAATTAAATTAACTTATTCGAAATCCAAGTCTCATAACATTGAAAAACGTACTCTGCATATTATAGGACGCCTCACGTAAAAAGAATGCTGCGCATTAGGCGATTTATATCTTATCTAATAAATATATATATAATTTAAATGTACCTACGAATAAGCAATATACGAAGCCGCGAGCGAAAGGCTAGTTCAAAAAATAAACAATAGGCCTAGTACTTTCGTGCGCGAGCGTACTATAACACCTCATCCGGGGGCAAATAATGAAACACGTCTTTGAAACACGTAGCTCTTCTGCGAGGTGTATATGTCGCCGAAAATTTATAAGAATCGTAAGTTGATCAATTTTCGAGGTAGTTTATCAACTTTCGGAAAATCATACACGACAGTTGAAATGTATTATTTAACGCAATAAGTTTCAGGTAATTGATCAACTTACGCTGCCTGGCTGTAAGTTTATCAACTAACGATTTTGCCACACGTCAAATCATACACGAATGGACCAATCGCTACTCAGTGTACATTTTTACGTTAAACTGACATCCGTAATACAATAATAAACTGTTATCTGATTGGTCAATGCGACAATAAACTGTCCTCTGATTGGTCGGTTCGGCTACTAAGAAACCTACTTGTCGCAGTTCTAAGTGAGACATTCAACCAATCAGCGAACACCTCGAGTTTTCAACCAATCAGCGTACACATCGCGTTCGTCGGATAATTTTACCGCGAGACGCCGTAAATTGATCAATTATCAGAAATGTATACGTTAAATAATACATTTCAACTACCGTGTATGATTTTCCGATAGTTGATAAACCACCTCGAAAGTTGATCAACTTACGATTCTTATTATTTTCCGGTGACATATATTTACGAATAACAAACAGGCACTTCTATTCAATTTCTGTTACGCTTATATATTTAACCACTTACAATTCACATTATCATACAGGTACACCTGGAAAAGTGCTATTTGCACGTCTATGATCGCATACATGAAATTACTTCGCGAGCTCTCTACAATGAATGGCCGAAGACCAGATCTTCAATCATTTCAAATGCTGACATCGAATACCTTTTCAAACCTTTTTTTTTTCTTACATACACTCAAAGGCCCACATTAAGGTTTTCCCTTGTGTCGTGGGTCCCTCGGAACACACATAAAGACAGACACAAACACCCATGACCCGAGAACAAACATCTGCTTTTTACACAAATATTTGCCCCGACTGGGATTCGAACCCAGGACCTGTCGATCGAGAGGCAGGGCCACTACCACTCGACCAAACCGGCCGTCAAAATGATATTCGAATAATCTTCTACGAAATGACCGATTGAGAAAGGAGTTGCGTTATGCCAGATCCTCCATGAAGGTCTACATACCACAGTACCCATGCCCAAATACCTCCTCCACTTTCTTCCAACGTTCTTTTTACATGACGCGACTTATAACATAGACACGGTGAGATAATTTTGTCGTATTTATCTCGTTTCGGCCTCTAGCTCTATCGCATAGTGTCAGTACAAAACAGACAGAACGATATCGATATGACAAAATTATATCACGCGTCAATGTTATCAAAGCAGGTATAAAAATTTAAGATTTTTTTTCAAAATTTCGAGAAATCTTTTGATATATTTTCAAAAATTTTACAAACTTATTATTAAAAAAAAATACTATAGAAAACTTTAGTGTTATTCTAATTTTGTTGCCACAACAACTGGTACCTAATGATACCTTCACTAAAAGTGCTTACAACAAAATATTACATCGCAAAACTGTGCTTCACATTTACAGCTTTTAGCACTTATTCAAAAAAGTGATTTAAAGTCAAGTGACAGATAAGAGATAATATTTCTTATTTCTTTATAAGTAAGATGTGTTTTTGATTGCTACACCGACAAGAAAAATATATATGTTTGTAAACGCTCCAGCGAGGCTTTTAACTGTCATTTAACTTTAAATCACGTTTAAGAATAATGGAGTACATCTAAAAACAAACGTTACATAAAAATAAACTACTTAAGAGCCAATTTCACCATACTCTGTTAGTTATTTAACAGACGATTAGCAGCTAACCCGAGAATTGACAACGTCATTTTCATACTTTTTGTTTGACGTTTTGTCTGATTAACTTCTTAATCGTGGATTAACTAACTAACAGAGTATGGTAAAATTGGACCTAAATGTACTACTTTAAAAATTGAACTTTATTCTACACCTACAAGAAAATTATGACATGATTTCAACAGTTTATAGTCCACGAGCCAGGGTACAGATTTGGTCAATCATTTACTCTTGTGCGATAACTTGTAAAATGCTTGAGAGAGTTTTATCATGAAGCTCCGTGACCATCGACTACGTTGGGTGGGCTAAGTAGCGGTACTTAGTCATGAAATTCTGTTGCTGGCCCGCAGACCATTACATAGTCAAATAAAATCAAAAGACAAACCAATAAACAATATAACCGCGGAATTTTTAATTTTTTAAATTTGTATGCAGAAAAAACAAATGGTCAGTAATATTTTCTTGACTTTTGAAATATATATTTTTTTTAATTTTGGCTTGATGCCATCTCTCATGGTAGTAATCAGAATTAAAAGAAAAAAATATGGATTTTAGGGCCTCGGGCCTGGTGAGCAGACAAAGTATTTTCATACAAATTTTCCTCTTTGACAAAAATAAAGACATATTTTTCCGATTAGGTGTAGTATAAATACTATTATTTATCTAAATAATAAATATCTAAATAGAAAAAAGTAGGTTCCAATTACACCAAATTCTCAGTGCATATCAGCTATAAGTGCAAACAAAAATGAACCTTAATCTAAAACAAATAACGATGAAAATGTGAAGCCCGTACGCCTACCCCCAACACCGGATAACTCACACAAGTAAGGCAGGCAACGAAACCGTTTGAATGGTTCGAGGCTTGAAACGCCTCGCAGTGAAACCAGAGCTAAAATAAATAGTGTAATTGTGTTAGAATAACGAAGAACTTCTGTATTCTAATATATGTACGGTTCACACCACCGTACATTGCCTTTTTTTTATTATAAGATGGGTTAACTCTTGACCTCAATCTTGACCATAAGGTCAAAGATGAGGTCGACGATGGAGCGAGTTAACCCAGAAAATGCCTATAAAGGCACTGGTACTCCCACGCACCGACGGAACACAGCAAGCTGTTTGGCGTCGGACTTCGCTAGGAGGGTGGTCGCGAACCAGACGACTCTTTACAGAGCCTACCACACCGCATGAGACCATAGGACGACACCTCAGATTCAGAAAAAAATGAAGTGTCGTTGCCTGGGATGGATTACTAGGAGGCAGGTCTCATTTGTGTTTCCTTAGTCGCCTCTGACGACACCCACGGAAAGAGATGGGGTGGTGTTATTCTCAACCGATCACCACACGGTTTGCCTACTTAGCTTTTTCATTAGCGTTTAGTTTAATTAGGTCGCATTAAATCATATTAGGTCACGTGTTACGCTTGTACCGTGCGCTCCTATAACATTTTGTAAAACCAAAGAAATAAATCATCTTCAACAAATCATTGTGTTTACATCGAGCAGCTACAGGATGTCCCGTACATAATACCTTCCATGCTGGACTGGGAGTGAAAGAAAAACTTAGAATGTTCTATCTGCCTACTCTTACCGACATACTGTAAAAGTCTGTGAATGGTATGCAAGGGTTTTGCTGTAGGTATTATGGGCGAAAGACTGACAACATGTTCCATCTGATAACCCTCACAATTTGTGTCAAACGTGGCATCAAGTGGTTCGCTAGAATCACAGATACTCTGTCTACCCGTTTTAAGCTGTCAGCAAATATACAGGGCTTTAGGTATCTCTTTTCAACCTCTCTGGTGGTTAATCAGTCCATGAAACTGAACAGCTTTTCCAAGGAACATTGGTCAAAATACAAAAAGAAATTTTGAGTTCCCATACAAATATTCGGCTTATAATTTTATGCCTCAGTTAAAAAATAACACTAATAAGAATTGTATACATTTCGAACACCGCTTGTACTTACTATTATTAATCGCAATGTACTAACTACATTTCTTGCATTTATTTTGAACAAAACAAATTGCTTTAAAATAATAATCACAAAAAATACAAATAAAACAACATAATATAAAATAACTATAACACAAAAATAATAAAAACCAAAAGTGCTGAATCATGTTTTCAGCCAACTACTTATCTAGTTTATGTCCTGAATATTACCGTAGTTTTTTCTTCAATTTAATGCAGTGCGTCATGCTTATCTACGCATCATAAAATCGTAATGTAGGTGCTGTAGTTGCCTTAAATATTTAATATTTATTTTTACCTACACAATTTTTTGACATCATCTGTCAAATTACAAAAAAGTTAATTGATTTGACAGCTGATACTTAATATTAGCTTTAACCAAGCCTATGGTGCAAATTAAAGTCTAATCTAGACTATAAATATAAACTACACAATAACTAAACTAAATAGCCAGCTAAATAAGAGTGTAGCCCCTAGACAAGCTGTGGTAAAAATGTGATTTGCAGCTAATTTCTAATTTCCTATGGCACTATTTTTCATTATTGTTTTTTAATTTTATATTTTACGTAAATATAATATAACAGCATTTAAAACAAAGATCAATATTTTTAAATGAAAGATATGTTAAACTTCTTTTACTATAGTTATACGTATTTGACTCTTCTTCTTAGCGAGTCGATGGCAAGTAACTATAAAGTCGTAGCCCAGAACGTAGCCACTTGGACGGCGGATTGAGTAGCGTCCATTTGGTCTTGTTGCGTGCAGGTGGTAGGGCACGCACTACATGTTGCTAGGTGGGCAATCGAAATGACTTATTTTGATATTTTGCCGACCCTAGGACCAACGCCTTTTATTGCTCCACTAAAAATCAATTCATGCTGAGTGGAGATCATTTTGTTGTAAAAGCCTGTATTAACTTTGTCTCCTTTTTCTTATCGTATATGTATAGTCAAGCATGTGTCAAACTTGACTACAGTAGAGCCGAATCCTAAAGTTACGTATGACGAGCATTTCAAATGATATTAAAATTAGGAAACAATTTTTTTAGATTAGAGTTATGGTAATGTATATCTTTAGTTTGTAATTAATTAGGGAGATATGGTATTATTAAATTTTGATTGGAAAAGATGACGACGTAACAAGGTTATAGCGACCTGTGGTTGAGCTGTCATACGTAACTTTAGGATTCGGCTCTACTGTAATTCACTTTGTACTATTTTATGTTAATTAAAATGTCACCAAATAAACAATGATCTTTTTTCTTTCATTTTCAAAAAGTCCTATAAATATTACTCAAAATTTTGAAAAACTTTTCTTTGATAAAATAAAAAAATATGCGCCAGAAAAATTAGGCATTCGCTGCGGTTCACCAAAGACTATATTACAATGTTACCTTGACATAGACAGGGTGCCTCCTTTAGTCTGCGCCGGCGACGCTTTCCGCCGGACCCTATCCGTTAGGTTAGTTGTTTTAGTATTATTTTAATATGTGTACATCTTTATTTGTTATTTCCCCAAAACCTTTTCTTTAAGACAGTTTTTCTATCAATAGAAAATCGATTAAAAATTATTCGTGTTTCTGCAAGTCAATAGTTTTTAGCCGGCTTTAAAATAAGAAAGAAGCTCTCAATTCGGTTGATTTTTTATTAAATGTTTGTTACCTTAACTCCGTCATTAATAAACCGATTTGAAAATTTCTTTCTTTGTTTGAAAGCCAAATACTTACTTCGAAAATCGATTATTTTTAACGTTTTATAGAGTTGTCAATTATTGTCAGTTTTAATTGTGGAAATATTGTCAAAAGTTTTGGGAAAAATCACAAAATAATTCTGTAGTTTTATGATTAGATATTTTAAACATGAAATCGAATTTTAACTGCATACTAGTAGAGGACCACGGCAAATTCTAGCTATTATTATCTCTATAAACATATGAAGCTAAAATTCGACAGTACATTTACTTTTTAATCTAGATAAGTAATTAGTTTTCAGTATATCAACTATTTACTAAACATATAAATTAGAAAGAAAATGCTATAGGTAAAATCTTAACTAAAGCACCTCTTGCGCGTGTGTGTGTGTATGCCCATACCTTTTTTTTACCGTAATATGTTATTTTAAAACTAATGATGCTCTGCCTACCCCGATAGGGATTTTAGACGTGAGCGTATGTATTTACTGCCATTTAACGTTTATTTTTTTGTTGAAGGATGATGGGCACATTAGTATGGAACTTGGTATCGGCACCAATTGAAATAATTGAAATATCGTTAAAAAGGTAATTTTCTGTAGACTAAGAATAACCGAAGCGCTAGTCCTGATTCATTGTCCAATTAGAGTAAACCTGCCTTGAAAGTTTTTTTTATTTTTTATTATTTATTCATTTTTTCTGCTACATCATTTATTAACAGTTTATTGTACACAGGAAAAATCACAAAAATTAATACAGACAAATAGAAAAACGAACACAAAAGGCACAGCTTATTTCTTTAAGAAATTTCTTCCAGCAGATCTGGGACAGTGAGAGGCGTTATTACCATTGGTTGTTTATTCTCTCAGTAAGTAAAACAAGTTGAAAGTAAGTTTTTTCAAAATTAATGATGATAAATTATAATTAATATAATATATAAAAATACTATGCCAAGAATAAAGTCGCAGAAAAAATGAAAAACAAATAACTTTCAAGGCAGGATTACTCTAATTGGACAATGAATCAGGACTAGCGCTTCGGTTTTTCTTATTTTTCTTATTCTACAGAAAATTACCTTTTTAACGATGTATCATTTATTTCAATTGATATCGGTACCAGGTTCCATACTAATACCGATACCAAAATTCCCATCATCCTTTATCCCTTTTACGAAAGGCAAAGGAATCTATATTCATATAGCCGAGTGCGCAATTATAAGATGAGGAAAAGCGATTAGTAAGAATCCACGGGACAAGGTAATACAGGGGGCTACCACCTAAGCGAAGCTGATGCTGATTGAACGAATGGAATGATGGACATTGCTGTATTTGGTTCATGTCGATAGTCAGTCTCCTTGTAAAGAAGCAATCGACAACATGGCATTCGTTCACCCAGCATCAGCTTCGCTTACGTGGTAGCCCCCCAGTGCAGACTGTTTTAATTTTACTTTTAGTGGCGAACTTACTACTAATACTGTGGTCAATGAGTGCTCACAAGGGGCATGTGGATAGAAAAGACGAAAGCAGAAAGTTTGACTTAGGAAGTTTGTTTGGACTAGTTAGGAGATAAGTCCTTACCCCATTTTTCGAAAAAAAGATTGGAGATAGATAAAAAGTGTGATAGCCAAAGTTGTAGAGAATTTTATCAGCTTTCATTATGTACTACAACAAAATTTCGTACGACGCACCGTTTTCGATATGTGAACAAAAAACTAAAAAACAGGACCTTCTTTGTGCCCTCCTCCCTCGGGCTCCCCTCGGAGGGGTAAGGACTTTTAGTATGTTTATTTCCTAACAATTCCTAAAGTTCTTAAGTTAAACTTTCTGCTTTCGACTTTTCTACCCACAATTCTTCGTTGCCTAAGGGACCATCCATAAATTACGTCACACGTTAAGGGGAGTGGAGGGGGTCGACAAAGTGTGACATTGTGTGACAAGGGGGTGGGAGGGGTCATGAGTTTCGTGACGTCACATTTAAAAATGTGTTATGAGTAGGTATAAACTATTAACGACAAACTTAACCTCCTCAGTCCCAAGCACTCTTTTAACGTTTTTACTTTGGTTGAGACTAGGTTGAGACAATGAGTTATGAGTTCAAAAAAAAATAACAACACGTATTAAGTCTTTTATTAGAAAATTACAAAAAATGCTTAATATGTGACGTCACGCTAGGGAGGGTGGAGTCTTACAAATGTGACCAGCTGTGACAAGGAGGGGGAGGGGGTCAAAAAATCATGAAATTCGTGTGACGTAATTTATGGATGGCCCCTAAGCTATAAGCCCCACTGCTTGGGACTTCAAAAAGGATCAATATTTAGTCGCATAACAACTTTTGTAATAATTGAATTAGAAATGATATACACGACTAGATTACGCTTGTCTCATCTTTTCTATAGAAATCGAGCTTGCCATTATTTTTACAATGCAGTTTTGCTCGGAAATGGCCCCGTAACATGGCCACGGAGTATACGTTTACGTACCCCATAAAACACATGTCATGTTATGTAATTTTGAAATGAGAAGAAGATTTTAAAAAGAAAAAAAATATTTGAACTAATGAGCAAATAGACCATTTTTCATATACCAAAATTCAACTTCAGTGGCTGTTCTGTGATCCAGTAAAGTTATATATTTTTTTTATCATGCATAAAAAGTACCTAAGCAAAAGGTGAATAAAATACTGACAAAAATGTATGACGCAATTAAGAGTAGCTGATTTGATAATTCAGTGACCTTTTTGACAAGTAAGAGTATTACCGTTTTCATAAAGCTTCATACTGGCTTTATAGAATGACAGCAAAGAGTTTTTATGCCTGACAAAATAATTGTTTCTAACGAAAATCTTGATTTTCAGTTAAATAAAATATAAAAGTAAATTATTTATTTTACTTTTTCAATAAAACAAATCTGATTTTTAACAAATAATTGAACTATTTAATAATTTCTGTAGGCGCAATTGGCATTTTATTTACTTACCCTTTGCTTCATAATTGTGGAAAAAATTTTGCTCGCCATTGTTTTGCCCGCCATTTGAAATTATTTGTTCAACAAAATCAATTTTGTGTCATAAAAGTGTTTATCACTGAATGTTTTCTGTTTAATCGTAAAGTATTAGTGCACATTGTTCAATTGTAACTCGTTTTTAGTGAATTTTGATTTGAATGACTATCTTTTAAGAACTTTGGATATACCTAAACGATGTAGGTTTTTGACAAAAGATTTTTTAGTTTTGTTTCCTCGGCTACTGCATTGTAAAACGTTGAACAATATTCGTTGAACAAACGTTGAACAGTTTCCTCGGCTACTGCATTGTAAAACTCGCTTCGCTCGTGTTTCAAATGGGCTCACGTTACACATTACCTGCGACACTAGTATCGTTAATAACTATTCTACCTACTGTGACGTCACACGAGCGATTTAGTGATGCAACGGTGCTAAAGGAAGCAAATTTTGCTCCCTTTTTGTCACGCGAAGTACATACACTTGGGTCGTCTAGCCTATACTAATATTATAAAGAGGAAAGATTTGATCGTTTGTTTGTTTGCATTGAATAGGCTCCGAAACTACTGGACCGATTTGAAAAATTCTTTCACCATTAGAATCCTACATTATCCGGGATGGACATAGGGTACATGATTTTCCCGAATTCTCACGGGAACGAAGTCCCGTGCGGGATGCTAGTCTATTCTAATATTATAAAGAGGAAAGATTTGATTGTTTGTTTACATTGACTAGGCTCCGAAACTACTGGACCGATTTAAAAAATTCTTTCACCATTAGAATGCTACATTATCCCTGAGTAACATAGACTTCATAACTTTTCCGAATTCCCACGGGAACGAAGTCCCAAGCGGAATGCTAGTCGTGTCGTGTGTCTGTAGTTTGTAATCACATAACAGTTAGTTTGACAAGGATTATACAGTGACAGTTTTAAAATAAATATTAAACAAATGTGCTAAAGCTACTCAAGCAGTGCATTACTAGAACTACCCTAGACCTAGTACTTACGTGGTGGGCCTAGATCTCTGCGCCACCGTTATACTAGCCAAACAGAAACACTAGAGTTAGACAGACACAGACTAATTGTTAAACTAATACAGTAGAGCCAACATGAACGCGTGATATGTTTTGTCAGGTAGATGTCGTTCTACCTGTCCCATATTAACATGTAAGGCGACGATCAATTTAGAAATGTGAATTATTCTAAGATGCAATGAAATGAGAGGTCGGAACGAGATACGTGTGACAAAATATGTCACGCTTATGCTAGCTTAGTAAGAAAGGTAAGATAGTCTAATTCGTGAAACCTGTTAGACACACTACTAATTACTATGCTATACAGCAGGGGTGGCCAACCGGTCGATCGCGATCGACCGGTCGATCGCTACTGTTAGTCGAGTCGATCGTGGCAAGGCAAAAAAATAAAAAAAAACATTTCACATTTAAGTTTTTTCTCTTAATATAATAAAAAAATTACTACATGATTGTGTACTGAACTATGTGTTTCATTTAAGATTTCAAGAAGTATGTAATTGGTAGATCGCACAGGGTTTCGTTAGTAAACAGGAGATCTTGGGTATAATCAAGTTGGCCACCCCTGCTATACAGTATCTTCCCTTAATTCAGCATCCACTTAAGGCCTACACACTATGCCGGCGGCACGGCCGGCCGGCGGGTTTTTGCCGCGCGGGTATGCCGCCGGGTTATTGCCTCTGGCGACCGCAGAGCATCATTTTCCGAACCGCTCGCACGCACAACACTTTCAATCGAATGCCGGGAACGAACGGCCGCCGGTTCCCGCGCAACCCGGCGGTACACCCCGGCGGCCATGCCGGCATAGTGTGTAGGAGCCTTTATGTTTCTTGTCTCCTGCCCTAGCATACCCAATGAGATTTCACTCTCATGAGAGTCTTTTATTATTATAATATGGTTTAACCTCAATCTTGATCGAGGACATAGATGAGGTAGACGATGGGGCGAGTTAATTGAGAAAATGCCTGTTAAGGCACTGGTACTCCCACGCACCGACGGAACACAGCAAGCTGTTTGGCGTCGGATTTCGGTAGGAGGGTGGTCGCGAACCAGACGGCCTTTCACAGAGCCTACCACACCGCATGGAACCATTGGACAGCACCTCAAATTCAGAACAAATTGAGATGTCATTGCCTGGGGTGGATTAATAGGAGGCAGGTCTCATTTGTGTTTCCTTAGTCACCTCTTACGATACCCACGGAAGAGTCGATACAAAGGAAAACATAACCTTAAATATAACAGTATATTTCGTACGATTTAACTTGAGACCTGGGCCGACGACGTCACCTTCAATATACATATAATACGGTGTCCAAAATGATAAAATATCGAAAAAGATACCTACGAGTACACTAATATTATGAGGAGGAAAGATTTGATTGCAAATATGTTTGTTTGCATTGAATAGGCTCCGTAACAACTGGACCGATTTGTAAAATTCTTTCACCATTAGAATGCTATATTATCCCTGATGAACAAAGGCTACATAATTTCCAGTATTCCAACGGGAACGAAGTCCCGGGTGGAATGCTAGTACAAAGATATAGCTTATTTGTTACGGATACGTGTCTCGGCTCTCTTTCGATATTTTATCATTCCGCACACCGGACACTGAAGATGACGTCTTCGGCACAGGTCTCAACTTCTCAAGTTAACTCGTACGGGTTATAGAAGTTTGTATTCAATTGACGTGAACAAATGTGACTGTGATAAAATGGAAAGGTACAACTTTCGTGATAGTCGTTAAGGTTCACAATTAGTGTGATGAACTATTGTAAATAGCTATAGAAAAGAATCATTTTATTGATTTTTATTGATTAAATAGCTCTTATTGGCTTCCCCGAAAAAAAGTTGTACCTTTTACTAAACACAGTCGCAAATGATCTTTAATTGCTAAAAGGACGCATGTTCAAATTCAAACGCAAGCGAATTGAAAACTTATCTAAATACCAGTAGAGTCCATTTTTCAGTTGATTATTAATTCTATACTCTCATGAGAGAAGTCTCATTGCGTATGCTAGGGTAGGTGGTGATAAATTGAAATTAGAATGAATGCCCTTTATAACACTTTAAACTTCCGCGATTTGAACACATAATTTAATATACTGTGTCTTTATTCTCAGAGACTAAATTGACATATGCAAATGTCAAATTTACAAATATTCCGCAAAATTACGAGACTTAAAAACTTGGTTTTTTATTATTAGACACTGGATTGACGTACCTATGCAAGTGTCAAATTTGCAAATGTAACAAATATTTGTGAATTTTACATTTGCATGTGTCAATTTGGTCTCTGAGAATAAAAAAACGGGTCTGAATTACATTTTTTTTAATAAGATGGGTTAACTCTTGACCTCAGTCTTGACCAAGGTCATAGATGAGGTCGACGATGGAGCGAGTTAACCCAGAAAAAGCCTATAAGGCACTGGTGTAACGGACGGCTTAGCAAATACTTAAATGGTGGAATCTACCCATTACTATCATCAGCTATAAGTAATATTTTTTTCCCGGAAACATCACGTTAGGGAGTTTTCATTATTTACCTACTTTGGCGCTACGCAACGTATCGTGAGTGCGATGTACATTGCTGGTTTTCGTGTTTTACATTGTTATGATTGTTTTTTATTCCAAAATGGAGTGTATTCAATTAAATAATAAAAAAATAAAGCAGAAAATATTAAAAAACATTCCGGAGAAGAATTCCACTGGAAAATCATTCAGTGTCCGAGTCCAGGATTTCAGTTTTTGCTAAGCTGTCTTTTACACTCTGCATATTGCTTTTTTACCTTTGTTCCCGACGTTTCGGCGCGGTCGCACGCGCCGTGGTCTCAGGTAGACTAACTACGTGACCACGAGTCTACCCGAGACCACATTGAATCGCGCCGAAACGTCACGAACAAAGGTAAAAACGTAATTATATGTATACGCGAATTTAGACCCGTTACAGTATTTAAAACAAAATGCTCTTTACCTTGGGGCATTGAGTGTACTTAGCCCCAATTTTATGAAAGTTCTAAACATATAATTGATGGTTACCTCATCTTAACATTCAGACAATCACAAAGACAGACACAAACATCTCGTCTGGCTAAATATAAATGTAGTTACTTGCATTGAGTAACGAATGAATATAGTGTACCGTAAAGCAGACCGCGGACGCTGATTTGAAGGCGGTTCTCTCTGGGGACTGTATTTTACGTTTTTATTAACATTATTTCTATTATCTCACTTTAACAACATATTCCTTTATTTTACTAGCCCATATTACGTCCCCACCGAGGCAAGGGCCTCCCTTCGAAACACGAAGGGGATTTTATTAAAATAATATTTTTAAGTGGATTTAAAACCACTGATACTCTATCTACCCTGATATTATAGATGTGAGCGTATGTATGTAAAATTACAGTTAAGAGTTTTTGGAAAATCAATACTTTTATGGCAAAGTTTATTTTCGTTATTCGTAGGAATTTGATGGTTACCAGCTGCCCTAGCACACGCATGAGACTTCAATCTCATGAGAGTTGATTCCCAAGGAAAATATAACCTTAAATGTAACAATAGAAGTTTGTATTTCTTTTACATTCGATTTCGTTTGACAGATGATCTTGAAATGTTGAAAGGAAGTTTTTTTTTATTTGATTTTTTATTATGAGATGGGATAACTCTTCACCCCAATCTTGACCAAGGTGACAGATGAGGTCGACGATGGAGCGAGTTAACCCAGCTGTTTAGCGTCGGACTTCGGTAGGACGGTGGTCGCGAACCAGACGGCCCTTTACAGGGCCTACCACACTGCATGAGACCATAGGACGCCACTTCAGATTCAAAACAAACTGAGGTGTCGTTACCTAAGATGGATTACTAGGAGGCAGGTCTCATTTGTGTTTCCTTAGACGCCTCTTACGATACCAACGGAAAGAGATGGGGTGGTGTTTCTCAACCGATCACCACATGGCAGAAAATAAAAGGACGTAAGTATGTCAAAACTAAAACGCAAGAGAATTGAAAACTTATCTAAATACAAATAGAGTACATTTTCCTTTTGTTGATTAGGAATTCCATACTCTCACTCTCATGAGAGAAAAGTCTCATTGCGTATGCTACGGCAGCTGCTGAATTACCAATAAAGGGACATATCTATTTTGCCATACTTTTGGCCACAATTTTATTCTTTTTTTCCAAAATTGAAGTGCCGATAAAACCTATATGAATCATTTTGGGACACATATGAACATAAAAAATATAAGGAACAGATTACTAAAGATTTATTATTAAAATGGCGGCCAGCAGGTATGCCAGGCTTTTTTTGCCAATTTTTTTTTTTATTAACACTTAATTTTGCATTCACACACTTGATGTCCGTGAACGAAAAAATTAGTACCCCTTTATTTTATTATGGTATACCCCACTAAAGTCAGAGGAAGTCAACTACCGTAAGATAACAATAAGGATATTAACCACTACTGAAAACCAGAAGAATTTCTATATTTTTGCTGTAATAGTAAAAGGGACCACTAAACATTTTTTTTCCTTAAAAATGATTTCCGAATATCCCTTACGCGAGTAAGTGTTTTGAAAATACTAAATTACATTACAAATAAAAAATAAATATATAAAACAAATGGAGGAGGCCTTTGCCCAAGGGGCACACAGATAAAGTAAGGAAGAAAATTATGCAGGAAATTCATTTTTTTGAAACCATATTAATTTGCATGCAATAAAAATATACACTTAAATATCTGAATTAAAGGCTTTTTGATTTGATATTACTTTACATTTTCACTCTTAAAGACTACCCTCAAAGTGGTCCCTTTTACCAAACACAGTCACATTTTGTTAGTTTGAAAAAACCAAACCAAACCCACAAAAAATAAAACTAATTCTTTTTTTCGAGAAATGCCAATATGGCGATCTAAAGAATTCTTATTTATCTGTAACTTAAAATAACAAACCTATTCTTTGCTACATATTTTTTATACTAATATCTAATTTCAATGTTTTGAAACACAACAAAAAAAAATTTTCTAAGATTTAAAAAAAAATATAACAGATATGGTTCCAATACATACCTGCTTAATCTCCTACTAGGTGCCGGTGTTTTGCCAACCGGTTCCTCAGACACGGACGTCATGGACGTCTCCATCGGGTTGTCTTCTCCGTCCAGAAGCTGGATTTGAGTCTGACGAACGAATACACCGTAGTTGTCTTCACACTGTAATTTTGAGAAGAAATTTGAAGTTACGTCGACCTAAGCATTTTTTTCGCAGCATATCCAATAATGTCTGATACAGTGTAATACTAGTATTTACAACAAAATGCCTCTGTTTTGCTAGTTATCTTATTAATACTTTTTTTTTATAATTATAAAAACAAACTCACCCTGAAGTAGGCGTGCCCTCTGACGGTACCATTATTCTTTCCTTTTGGTTCATCGAGTATGATACCAATCCATTTGCCTGTCGCGAAGGTGGGATACCCAACGTAAGCCACAGAACCTTTCACGTCCTTACCCACCACGATCACCCGCTGGCCAAGCGTCAACTGCTTATCAGACATCTCCACAGCTTAACCAAGCAAAAACACTGCGAATTATTCATAAAACTTTGATTTTTCAGTCCTAAAATTCTCTTAAAGTTTATGCCATGTTATTTTCGATTTACCTTACGATAAATGGTTGACTTGTTACGTTTTGTGTGTTAGTTAGGTTTAGCAATAAATTAATAACGAAAATTACAACATAATAATAGTTTAAAATACTTTAATCTAAGAAAATTTGCAAAATATTGACGAAAATCGCATTTGATAAAACGTCAACTGTCAAATCAGGATTTGTCATCGAAGGGCATGTTCATCATTTCTTGTCCAAGTTCGACCACCCAAGAACAGTAAATCCTAAAAGACACAAAATTATTTTTTTGCGTGTGCCAAAAGACTTACTTCTTCCTTTTTGTACAGAATAGCAAGATAGTGATTACTCTAAAAGAAATACTTAGGACTGACTTTTTATGTTTATGTAGTTTAGGCTATATTATGAACATGTACTGATACTGCTGCCACCTAGTGACGAGTGGATATTACTGTTTCTACAGTGCGCTCGCCTACTGTCGTAGTTCTTAAGCGTTCCGTTAGATGGCATTGCAAAAAACCAAATAAGGAATAAAAGAAAGTTAACTTTCTATAAAATCGTAAAATGAAATTCGTGAATCCTTTCTTTCTATGTATTAGATCTCTTCGGTAGAAGTCTAGATTACTGCTTTTTTTCTTCTAGACCATGTATGCCTACGTAAGGAAAAACGAATCATATTTATTTATTGAGTTCTGTTGAAGTGGTTGACCTCAACATTGCCGCAGCTAAATTGAGGGCATGATTCATACCTTGGCCTCGTCGCAACACGCGTCACTGCTGTATTCATGTGGCATCTTATTTATCAGCTGAGCTGTTAAACATACTAATTGTCTATTGTATCTACTTATTCCAGACAAAGAACTTTGCACCTTAGTAAATTGAATACATAACTGATTAGGAAATCATACCCTCATTATCATTTGTTAGACAAATAAATGATCAGGATTTCCAGAATAGGCATAACAAGACTGGAACGTTTCACTGCAGAATTAGTTGTTTGCTAAAAAAAGCACGATGGATAACCACTTTGTTTTAACCAAACCTCCACATGCTCTTTTACATTACTGGTAAAATAAATAAAAGAAGATCATCTGGTGATTTTCATAGTGCTATCTTTAGCATACGCCAGTTTAACAAACCAAATTTTTTGAAACCAGTTTTATAAAAATCATTTATTTTCTAAAATTAAAAAAGAGTCAATGAATTAATTGATTTTCTAAAATAGATCATTGTTCGCTGCTAACTGCTGCTCAAAATAATAAATCACCAATGGAATACAAATGGGATCTTCCTAGCGCTTAGTCCCATATTTTTACAAAATTAAGGTTTTAACCTGTATTGTAATATTATCTACAATTAATACTATAGCAAAATAATAATTTACTGAAATTTAGTTTTCCATTACTATGTTCATCTATGTAACAAATATTTAGTAGAAAGTTAACAATTCAGACTTTGTAGCGTAATTAACAATCAACATTATGTATCCAGTTCATTAAATAGTCTCCCAATGTTCTTAATGTGCAGAATTTGTAGATAAAATAGACAATTTAAGTTTCCTAGTTTGCACTTTCTATGCATAGCAGAATAACTGCAAACTGGCATTATGCTAATGAAACTAACATATACAAAAACGTGTTTATTAATAATTGAGACAGCAATTTAAAAATTATCTTGTAAAAAAATTAATTAACTATTTCGTTCAAATAATATTGTAACTAAATGGAGATTGAATTATTATTTTTACACGGGAACAAGGCACAGGGCGCGGCGACAACGCAACCTCTACGTTCTCTGTATACATCTGTACTTTCTATATACATGCTTTTAGGGTTATAATAAATCACACGCTTTCATAATACGGATACAAATGAGTGGAGTGACGCGATCATGTTTAGAAGCCGTGCACCTTCAGCTGTTCGGGCTTGACGAGCCCGGACTTGGTGAGCCACTGGCAAATGTTCTCTCGCTGGTCGCCTTGCAGCTGCAGCACCTCCCCGTACTCCGGATGCTCCACGACAGTTCCGTTGCACGCGAACTCCTTCTTGCATGCCCGTACGATCTTCTTCAGGTCATATTCCGATGACAGCCCTTGCACCGTGGTAAGCGTCTTGCGCCCGTTTCGCTGCTGAATACGGACGTGGACTAAGCCATCTTGAACGTCGTCTTCCGAGCTTTTGATAGCATCGGCGAATGGGTCGAATGTGTTGAGATTCTGGATGGACATACGATTGAACGTAAAGTCTCTTTGTTCAAATAAAACGCTGCGATACTACGCACGAACACCAAAAACGTCACTGATAAAATGCGGACGACAACTGACAACGACCAATTTACGCAAACTCCAAAATGTAATGGCGGATTGGACCGAAAAATAGGTAATGTCACGCGGAGGCGGAAATGATTATTTATCGATCGCACCATAGACAAACCGGAGTTTTAGTCTTAAATTAAGGACCTTACACATTTCACTTGTTCACTTGTTATCGGTTTTTAGCAAGAGCGCCAAATTTAAAATTTCTTTATAATTTTACCCCTTTAGCGATGCATAAAGCTTTGGCACATAGTCATCGTATTTAGCTTGATAGAAATTACCAGCAACAGGAGCTCCCAAATTAAATTTCTGCGCAAACTTCTCAATCGAGAATTTTCCTCTGTTTTGGCCAGAATTTTTTGGTATCTTTCCAACTTTTCCAAAGTTTATTTTTTCTGGTTGCCTGTATACTAGGAACACATAACGATGTAGGCCAGTTCCTTTAGGAGGTCCAGAGCCTACATAGTCAGTAAGAACTTCGCCTTTATTCATATCACCGCCGAATATGTTACCGACGAGCCAGTGATGCCATTCTCTGAATTTTGGATTCTCCCGGCTAGGCGCATCAGGGTCCACCATGGCTAATAAATAATAAGCTTCTTCCTTTACTGGCCATTTCACGACGGGCTTGTCCTTAACTTGAGTGGGCGTTAGTTCCTTACCCGTGATTACTTTAGCACCGTTGGGATACTCTACAGTAATTAAATCCTGGGGTGCTACATTGATAACGTCGGGAACGACACAGTGTTCCTGAAAAGCAGTTCGCAAATCAGCCATCTTCAACGACTCAACGGCACCTGCAGAAAAACGCGATAAAACCAACTGAAATGCAGTTACTTGTAGAAGCGCCGAATGTGACAATACGTTATTTGAAAAATTACGCAAAACTTGCGGAATAAAACTCATTCTGTCACAAATTGACAAAACGGTTGCTTAGAAACCAAAACATGTAAAAAACAAAGACAATAGACTGGTTAAAAAAGAAAAGTTCCTATTGCCGAAAAAAAATAACATTTAGGGGTAGACAGACCACCATCATGTTAGTTGACGGGTATACTGTAGCTTTTTTTGAAGTGAAAATTTCTTTAGCGGCGTTGAGCACTTTTATGTATGGGGAAAAATTTAAACTCGCGATGAACTCGCGTCAGATCGTCAGATGTCACGTGACCGTGATCGAAAATGCGTAGGATAGGGTTGCCACCTTTTTTGAAGTGAAAAGTTCTTTAGCAGCGTTGTGTACTTTGAAGTATGGGTGGAAACGGATGGCAGCCCTATGGTAAAATTATCTCTGTGTCAGATGTCAACGATGTCAACGATTATGCAAATACCTGTGAGCATGTAGTAACTCTCTAGTCATTGGCAAATACAAGTACTAAGTCCATGGCAAATACCGAAAGTAGACACTTTGGTCGAGTGGAAAAGTTGCCAGATTTTAAGCAACTGGTCGAGGGTTCGAATCTTGAAAGAATAACGGACTCTTTTTGTGTACCTATTTTGTTTTATTTCCATATAATGCACAACGTTAATGTTCAAGTTTTTACTTCTGCCGGCACTCCCGGAGTGCAACGCGTTGTTTTTTTTCAATTTTTTCGTTTGAGAAAAAAAAAATGAAAACGAGCAAACTCCGAACGGTAGGAGCACACTTCAATGCATATTAGCAGATAACCGTGGTATTTAACTTATTTTTTCTATGTCTAATAAGATACCTAACCAAATTATTAAGATGGTATTTTTAACCCCCGTCAAAAAAGAGGGGTGTTATGAGTGTGATGTGTGTATTCTGTATGTCTGTGTATTTGTGTCTGTCTGTGGCTTGGTAGCTCCTAAATGAATAGACAACCATACACTCATTCCCAATATAAGAAAGTTTTAATTTTTGTTTTTGTTAAAGTTTATATTTATATCTTCCAGAGATTTCAGTAGAGTAATTTCATTTAAATATATAATCTAGGTAATGTAACAGTAAGAATGAAAAATTTATAATTTTTAGATTTATTCCCAATTCGTGGAGGTTATGTTTTATTAAAAATTGATATAAGGGACCACCCATAAATTACGTCACACGTTAAGGGGTGGGATGGGGTCGACAAAGTGTGACATTGTGTGACAAGGAGGTGGGAGGGGTCATAAGTTTCGTGACGTCACATTTCAAAATGTTAACTATTAACGAAAAACTTAACCTCCTCAGTCCCAAGCACTCTTTTTAAGTTAATTCTTTTGTTGAGACAACGAGTTTTGAGTTCCCAAAAAAAATAATAACTCTTCAATAGAGTTTTTATTTTAAAAAATACAAAAAAGGAAAATATAAAAAAAAAATATAAAATAAAAAAAAATAAAAAAATAGGGAACTAGGGAAGGGGGAGTCTTATAAATGTGACCAGACCAGTTGTGACAAGGGGGAGGGGATCAAAACAGCATGAAATTCGTGTGACGCAATTTATTGATGGCTCCTAAGTATGTTTTATAATAAAAGAGTGATGTGTTCATCTGTAACATATTGTATCAGAAAATTGTAAGCCTAAGAAAGATTCTATACAACTGTAAAATACATGTGATGTAGATGATCCTTATCAAATAAATAAATCCCTAACGGCATGAAAGAACATTACATGGTTCGTCAGTAACCTCTTGACCCCATGCATGGTTAACAAAATGAGGGTTACTCGATGAAAGATTAGTGGACAGGTTGTCATTTCCAGTATTTGCTACAATATCGAAAAACCCTTGTATCGCAAAGAAGGACCTTAAGAAAAAAGCAGGTAAATAAACGACACGGTACATTATGGACGGACGGTAATAGAGATGGGTGGGAGATAGTGCGAAGAGCCGGCAACAACCCCCATGACCATGACCATAAAAATAAAGCCAATGAACAAATCAATGGCTATATTTAGGGTTCCGTACCCAAAGGGTAAAAATGGGACCAGTGGCGTAGCGTGCCTTGGCGCATGGCGGGGCCCCGTATAAAAATTTGATTGGGGGCCCTTAGGAAGGATAAAAATTTATCACAAAAGAAAAAAAATATTTGCATAAAATTAAAAGAAATATTTATTCATCATAATAATAACTGTCTATTTGTCACTATCTGTCACACCAAAATTTTTACAAACAATTCGAATTAAATATACACTTTCCTTAACTTTTTTTGGCAAACTCGATCATTTCTTAATTCATTTATAGCTGATGACTTTAGTCATTACCGAAATAAATAAAAAATTTGGGAAGTTTTTATAAATTTTTGCTTACGCACGTGGCCCGGTGGCCCCGTATAATTGACTAGCTGCTGCCCGCAACTTCGTTTGCGTGTTAATTTTTTTTTGTACAGAGTACACAGATTGAAAACATCTATCTTACGTGATTTAGATTTTTACACAAAAAAGTTTTTTCTCGCTAACTCCCGTTTTCGTAGGAATTTTGCAATATCCTGTTGCAACTAAGCTTTAAGTTTACTAAGGTACCTGCATGCCAAATTTCAAGCGTCTAACTTAAGCGGTTTAGATTTTTCATACAAAAGGATTTTCCCGCTAATTCCCGTTCCCGTGGGAATTTCGGGAATTCCTTTCTTAGTGCACCTCTACGGTACCTAAGCTACGTCCCTTCCAAATTTCAAGTGCCTTCGCTTAGCCGTTTAGGCTGTGCGTTGATATGTCAGTCAGTCAGTCAGTTTCTCCTTTTATATACGGTCCTAATTTATTAGTCACTTACCTACCTTCTAAGGCGTTATTGTATAGGTTGATAGTATTCCAAAAAACAACATACAAATTAATTATCTGAAAATTAAATTTTGTAAAAAAAATTAAAATAAAAATTCCATTTAAAGATAAAGGAATTGTTCTCTTTCGATTATAGCCGTCCACTCCCCGCTCGCCCGCTCTACTACTGCCATTATTATTTACGTTTGAATGGATGGGTTTATTCAACATAGTAATGAAAAAATATCATAACAAATTTTTTCAAGACCTTTTAAATTTAATATTATGCTTTTGTTTTTTGACTCAAATAATATATTTTGACCTACACAATAACGTGGTAAAAGGAAAGTGACTAATAAATTAGGACCTTATATATTTAGATACGGCAGATACGGCGGTAGCTACGCCCCTGAACGGGACCCTATTACTTAGGCTCCGCTGTCCGTCCGTTTGTCACCAGGCTGTATCTCACGAACCCTCATAGTTAGATAGTTGAAATTTTCTCAGATGATGTCTTTCTGTTGCCGCTATAACAACAACTACTAAAAAATTTAATAAAATAAATACTTGAGGAGGCTCCCATACAACAAACGTAATTTTTTTGCCGATAAAAACGGTACGGATTCCTTCGTGCGCAAGATCAACTCGCACTTGGCCGGTTTTTCTTATTATCAGAACGACCTCAATCTTGACCAAGGTCATAGATCATAGATGAGGTCAGCGATGGAGCGAGTTAGCCCAGAAAATGCCTATTAAGGCCAGGTACTCCTACGCACCGACGGAACACAGCAAGCCTTACAGAGCCATAGAAGGCAGGTATCATTGTTTCCTAAGTTATCCCTTACGACATCCACGTAAAGCGACGGGGTAGTGGTATTCTCAAGTTCTCAACCGATCGCCACGCGACATAAATCAATGCTTTGAATGTAACAGTATTTTTTTTTTTTTTACTGCAATTAATACCCGGGCTTAAAGAAGCCAACGTGTTTGAGACCCATTCAATATAAATTACCTAAATGTGATTTTGATTCCTCCGACTATCAATATTTTTAACAGACTTTAAAACTAGGGAGGAGTTTTAAATTAGACTTTTTTTAATGTGTTTGTTACGCAATATATTATAACTCCGCCAATGGTTGGTTGATTTTTAAAATATTTTCTTATTCGAGATAGTATAAAGTTTATACTATAAACCGGCCCTTAGCAGGTCCAGGTGAGAATCTGTCTATTTGAGAAGCTGTCCAGTGGAGAAACTGTCCAACTGAGAATTTGTCCAGTTGCTAACCAAAATAATGACGTTTTAGGTTATCTGCTTATAGGCATTGTTTTTTTATACTCATTCGGTTTTAACTTGGACGGACAAGTACAGGTACTAAAATATTAACCCTATTTCGTTATTATTAATGAAATAGTGTAAGATTTTTAAACTTGTAAGGAAACTAAATAAGTAGAATGATAGCTAATTTTTCTATTTATTATAAACGTTCACTTCAAAATTCAGAAAAGATATGAGAGGCGCCAAATGGTGTCTTCCGCTTTTATGCTGTCGGTGTTGGCGCCACAATCGCACTCGAACGGATGCGCGGGAAAGGCGTAGTCCGCGCAAAGGCCGCTAGACGGCGCTGTCCCGACTGCAATATCTGGATTGCCAACACGGCCATGCTGCACGGTGCATCCAGATGAAATACTGAAACATAATGCACATGTTACACCCTAGAATATGGACATGTTTATCATTCATTCCTTGAAGGAAAGCAATCTAAGCTACGAATCGAATGTTTAACACACATAAACGCCTCACGTTTAACCAAGAATCCTACTGCATACGATCATTCACCTGTACTTAAAGGGACTTGCCACACTTAAGTTCCCAGGTCTACTTTACACAGAACCACTTGCACTTAAAGGGATTTACCACACTTAAGCGTACCAAGTTCGTTCTAGTGTGTGCTTTATGATTCTCGGCTAAGGTTGCTGTAAAAACATTCAATTCGCACTTGTTGAAATATAATATTGGTAAGGATTATGTGAAAGTATTTTATCTTGACTCAGCTAGGTACTTACGTACTTCACAACAATAATACTTGCATTAATGACCCCGATCAGGCCATTTTTGTACACATACATACGATCACGCTTATTCTATACGCGGTAGGCAGAGCATTTGTGGTTCAGGACCGCTTGAGATTATTAGATGAAACACGATGATAGCGGTACCATTTGTTTTGTGTTAATTAACAAATAAATAATTATTTTAAAACAAAATATTTAAGAGAGTTATCAAATCGAGAAAACAAAACTAAAACAATTTCATTGTTATTTTTTTTTTATCACTCTACTCACTTGCCAACACGGATAAAATAAATTTAAAAAAAAATAGACGTGTGGCACTCGGGGACTGCCGCGGTAAAGCTATTGCATAGCATTTTGTATCAACTTATGCAATTATAATTAAAAGTAGCCCTCTACTTTTAATTATAATTGCATAAGTTGATACAAAATGCTGTGTAAAAATTTCAAAAAAGTTTACCATTTTTTTTTGTTTTTTACGGCCGCCATCTTGGATTTTAAAATGGATGTTATTTTCTCAATCAGCACCCCCGAAAACCTATTAAACGACACCCATGACGGTTTTTTACAAAAAATACATGTCCGTCATCTTGGATTTCAAAATGGATGTCATTTTCGGAATCAGAACCCCCGAAAACCTATTAAACGACACCCATGTCGGTATGCCCGAAAATTTCATATCCGCCATCTTGGATTTTTGGTGGGGGGAATTGAGACGCTCCGGGCTTTGCCCTTCGCGTCACGATTCCCCCAACTAAAATCCAAGATGGCGGATATGAAATTTTCGGATGGCGGTCGGCGGGTAATATGCTTGGTGACGCTTCGGGCTTCGCCCTACGCGGAGCTCGGCCTTCGGCCTCGCCCTATACGCAGCTCGCCTCGGCCTACGGCCTCGGCTCGCGCGTTCGGCTCGGTCTGCGACCTTGCCTCACCTTAAAAATCTAAATTTGTATGGCGGCCATCTTTAATTAGGGGGGGGGGGGGGACGCTCCGGGCTTCGCCCTACGCAGAGTTCGGCCTTCGGCCTCACCCTATACGCGGCTCGACTCGGCCTTCGGCCTCGCCTCACCTTTAGAATCTAAACTTGTATGGCGGCCATCTTGGATTTGGGGGGGGGACGCTCCGGGCTACGCCCTACGCGGAGCTCGGTCTTCGGCCTCGCTTTTTACGCAACTCGCCTCGGCCTACGGCCTCGCCTCGCAGCGTGGCGTCGTGGTTCGGCTCGGCCTGCGGCCTCGCCTCACCACTCCTTGTATGGCGGCCATCTTGGAAAATGGTGGAATCGAAAACGTGACCCAATATTCGGAATCATCGACCCCTAAACCCCCCAGATACCGATTTTCGTCCGGATCGGAGCAACTTCATTTTATTATTATTATATTATTATTCTTATCTTTTCTTTTCTTCTCCCTTTAAGGGGGTAAACCTAACATGCGGACCGTAGTCAAGCGTGCTAGGATGTAGAAAGGATACCTATACCTATATTATTATTATTATTATTATTGTTGCACGCACACAATCACCGTGTCGAAGACTGCTGAACTGAAACGACGTTAGACGATGCACGGCCTTCAAGCCACACCTCCGTGCCCGTCGGAGTGGGGAGCGTTAGGTTTTTTCGTTACGGAATTTCTGGATTCGGTCCCCGCGCTCAAGGCCCGCGATAGAATCTATGCAATAGCTTAAAAATCTTACTTGAATACTGCTTTAATCAATGTCCCAATTATCTATACGTATCCATGGTTTCATATTTTCAGCAACTGATACGCCTGTATGTGATTTATTACTTCTTTCGCTTCCTCGCAAATCCGTCACCTCATATCTATCATTGCCCAGCACCTTGCTTACTCTAAACGGACCTTTAAATACTGGCAATAATTTTTTACTCTTCCCATCGTTACTCTGACTTTGAATTTTAGTTAAAATCAAGTCACCGACTTCGTAAACATGTGCTTTGGTGCGAGACTTGTCAAACCTTTGTTTTTGCGATTCCGCACTTGACTTAATATTACCGTCTACCGTCTTACGCAATTTTGTCACGTCAATGAATTCCTCGTTACAGGGCTCAGACGCTAAAAGATCACTATATCCATGCGCAGTCTATAGCCAAATAAAACTTCGCTAGGTACGGCCTTAGTGGTTTTGTGAATTGTTGAGTTTAACCCTTGTTGTAGTATTTTAACATCATTATCCCAGCTGTCATCAGACGTATTAGCTCCGGTTGTTTTCATCCTCTGTTCTCAGTAGTTCAATTAACTGTTCAATTGATTGAACTAGTGAAACTTTTTAGTATCATTAAATCTCTCAACTTGCCCGTTTGAACGAGGCATGCCTGTTGCTACTATATGCAAACGAATGTGTTTGTTTTGACAGTACTGTTTAAATTCTACTGAAGTGAAAGCCGTACCTGCGTCTGAAATGATTCTTTTAAGGTTCCCAAAAGTTTTTGAAATATTGTCTAATTCCTTGATAACGGCGGACGATTTAGTTGTTCGTACGGCGGCGATAAAAACAAACTTTGTGAACGCATCAACTATGACTAGGAGGTATTTATTTTTATTTTTGGTTGTTACAAAGGGCCCCAAGTGGTCTACATGAAGAGTATGGAATGGTTGCGCATACTTCGGCAAAGGGTATAATTGTCCTTCTTTAGCACCGGATTTGTTTTTGAAGTAAATGCAGTTAATGCAATTTTTAAGCTATTGCATAGATTTTATCGCGGGCCTTGAGCGCGGAGACCGAACCCAGAAATTCCGTAACGAAAAAACCTAACACCCCCCACCACGACGTCTGGTCTCTTGCATCGTCTAACATCGTTTTAGTTCGGCAGTCTTCGACACGGTGTTTGTGTGCGTGTAACAATAATAATAATATAATAATAATAATAATAATATTATTATTATAAGCCCACTTGGCTTAGGCCCGTGGACATCATCATTTACCGGTGTTACTACGCCGAGCTGAAATATCATTTCAAAAACAATAATAATAATAATAATCCCCAGAAATGGGAGAAGAAAATGGTTTTTCTCCAATATAATAATAACGACCCAGAAATTCCGTAACGAAAAAACCTAACACCCCCCACCACGACGTCTGGTCTCTTGCATCTAGGGAATCCAATCCCGAAAACGCGGGATCGAAAATGCGGGATTAGTCGTGCGGGATCCCGCGTTGGATGATTTTTTTTATTAAGAACTAAAAGTTTGTAAAATGGGCTCAGACGATGCTCCGATTATTTATTAGACAGTAATGCCCCATTAATAAGTTTTTTAAAACTTTTCCAAGTGAATACGTGACTTTTCTATGGAGTTTTTTAAGAAAATAATGTTGTTTTCAGTCTTTATTTTACAGCTAAATATAGTTTTAATTTCTATTTTGTGTTTTGTGAATCATGTAGGTATTGAAACAGAACAATCGAACAATATACTTGTAATACAGATATGAGGATTTTTTTTTTAAATAGCTTCACATCACAATAATGTATATTTGAATATTTTTGATTATAATTTATTTTTGAATCTGAAATTAATTTTTCAAAACTGCGGAAAATTTAAATATCCGAAATGCGTTGCTATTGGTAAGAGACAATATGACGTCAAAGGGCGAGTCACCACCTGCCCATTTGGTCGTGTTTTTCAACATTGATAAGGCAGGTGCCATAGTCCTACCCAAGAGTCGCGTTCGCGCATTCACACCGCACGGACGTGTCTCGCGCTCTGCCACGATCGCTCTAACGGATTCATTCTGTTTCAGAGTGCTCGCCCGCTCGGCCGCAGCTACCTGCGCCGCCGCCCGACCGCCGCGCCCTGCCGCGCGCGCTCTAAGGTTTTCTAACCGTTATTCTGTTGCTTTCGTGCCTTTTTCAAGGCGCGTGAGCAAATTCTTATTTCAAGGATCGCGTTGCGAAAACCCTAACTCTCAAGTTAGGGTCGTTCAGTGGATACCTAACGGTGCTAACTAAGCTGAACGGAGTGCAGCCCCGACGCACTCGCGGAGTCCCTTCAGGACGACGCAGTAAGATCGGAAGAGTTTAGGATCATCCGGCCTTGGGGGCTTCCCTAGTCGGACCCTAGACTTCCCTTCCCCGTTTTTTCTACTCACGGGTGCAACTGCACCCATTGCACGAGTAGTAGGGCCCACTGCACATTAAGATTGGCAGTGGATTTACAAGCTTAGGGCTCACCTTAGGTACACATCCTCCCTACTTACACCAGGTAGGGAGGGACACACCGTTTTTAACCCCGGGCCCGTCCAACCCGGGGTCGGTTCTCCCGTTAGATTAGGCGCGACTGCCACTCAGTTTCTTGTTGGTTCTTCTGAGTGGAACGCGACGCGTGCGAACCAACATAGAGTTTACGTCAGTTTAGGAATTGTTGGGTCGGCCGCCATGGCCGAGCCAGACTTGATGGGGATCGTTAGGGTCCTGCTCTCGGAGGTTGAGCGGTGCGGAGAACTGTCTCAGCTCCTGGAGCGGCGCCCGAGCCTCAGGGGGTTCCTCCCGGAGCCCGAGGCAGTTCCCCCCCCCACCCCGGCGGCGTCAACCGCCCCAGTCCCTCCGCCCGTCATTGCCGCCTTCCTGGCGAAACAGGCGACCCGCGGAGCCACTTCCGCGCTTCGCGCGCCCTCCTCAGAGCGCTCGCGCTCTCGTTCGCGCTCTCGTTCGCGCACTCGCTCGCGCACTCGCTCTCGATCGCCGACCGAGTCTTGCGACTCGCACGGCTCGAGGGCTGAGAGCGATATGGACGTAGCTCAGGACAGCTACGAGTCCGCCCACTCTTCCTCGGACGACTACGAGGTCGTCTCAAGGAAGGGCAAGCGAGCCCGAGGCCGCAAGGCCTCTGCCCCCAAGCCTGCAAAGGCATCCAAGATCGCGGAAGAGCGCGCCGCCGCCACCGCTTCCCCTGACCCTCTCGCGTCGCCCGCGTCCCCCGCGGCGCGCCCGACGCCCCCCCCGCCCCCGCCCCCTCTCTCGAACCCCGAGACCTTCCTTCGGACCGCGAAGCCGCCTCCTGTATACTTGCAGGACAAAGCTAAGTGGAACGAAGTGTCCCGTCTATGCGCGGCAAGGAAGATTAACTTCCTCTCCGCCACGTCCACATCGACGGGCATAGCCGTCAAAACCCCCACTTCGACGGATTTCCGTCAATTGACCTCTTTAATGAGGTCCATGGGGGTCTCCTTCCACACGTACTCCCTTAAGGAGGAACGTCCACTCCGCGTAGTCATACGCGGAATCCCCAAGGAGCTTTCATGCTCCGACGTCCTTGAGGACCTTAAGTCCCAAGGACTTCCAGTCCATGAAGCCCACCGCATGCATCAGGCGCGGGGGCTACGCCCTTACGACATGGTATTGGTCATCCTCGACAATACCAAGGAGGGTAAGGAGATCTTTAAGATAAAAACTGTATGCCATCTATCTGGCATAACAGTAGAACCCCCTCTCCGCAAAGGGCCCCCAGGACAGTGCCACCGCTGTCAGCTATACGGGCACGCCGCCCGTAACTGTCACGCGAAACCAAGATGCGTTAAGTGTCTAGGTGACCACTCGACAGCTGAGTGCCAGCGTCCAAAGGACCGTACACTGTGCACGGAGCCTCCGAGCTGTGTGCTGTGCGGGGAAACGGGACACCCCGCGAATTACCGCGGGTGCCCAAGGGCCCCCAAAGCCGGCCACAGCCGCAGAGAGGCCCCGCGCTCAAGAGCGGCTCCCAAGGCGAGCGTTGCTCGACCTCGCCCCTCTCCTGCCCCTCAGGCGAGCCCTGCTCAACCTCGCCCCTCTCCCGCCCCTCAGGCATCCCCCGTCCGCCTCGCTCCCCAATGGCCCGCGCCTTGGACGAAGCGAGCCACTCCCCTTCAAGGGAGCCAAGGCCCCAAACCTGGCCCTCCCCCGGCCCCCGCCGCCCCGAGGCCCACGCCTCCTAAAGCGCCTGAGCCCTCTCGGCCAGCCGCTCCCTCAACGCCGTCCCAAAGCGCCGCTCTAGCCGATTTCGAGCTAGTGTCGCGCTTCGCCCAACACATTGACCTGAGAGAGGTCAGCAGGGTCGCGAACCTTATTCGCCAAGGGGAATCAAACCCCCAGGCAAGGCTCGAGGCCTGCTTTGCGGTCGCTAAGCTCGACCAGTCCCTCGCCCTCTTTAAGGTAAATCCGTAATGGATACAAACACTGGTAAGAGCAGAATCAAACCCAGATCCCTAAGGCTAGGCTACTTCAATGCCGATGGAATGTCGAAACAACGACAGGAAATCGCGCATTTCATCAGCACCCACCAACTGGATGTTCTTCTCATCCAAGAGACCTTCCTTAAACCCAGTCAGAGAGACCCCAAAATTGCGAACTACAATGTAGTTCGTAATGATCGGCCCTCTGCTAAGGGAGGTACACTCATTTACTTCAAAAGGTCACTGTACTGCATACCTTTAGACCCCCCAGAGCTGGAATACATTGAAGCCTCGGTCTGTCGGCTAGGCATGACGGGCCATCAGCCCATCACCCTCGTGTCGGCATACCTCTCTCCCGTCGTTACGGGCGACAACCCCAGATTCCTGACTCGTAGAGACATTCAAGCTCTCTTGGATTTAGGTGGATCCGTCATTGTGGCGGGAGACCTAAATGCCAAGAACCCAGCTTGGTGCAGTGTAGCTACGAATCAACGAGGCAAAGAGCTAGAGAGACTTTCCACCTCCCTAGCCTTCGACATCATCGCCCCAATGCGACCCACCCACTATCCCAGAGTCCTAGACCAACGTCCCGACGTCCTCGACATTGTGCTTCTGAAGAACATAGGCTTGCGCCTGTGTTCTATAGAGGTACATCACGAGCTCGACTCTGATCACCGACCAGTTGTGGTCGAATTTGCCCCGAGGCTGGGTCCTTCTGACCCTAGTCAACCCCCTCCCACCAGGACAATAGTGGACTGGGACAGGCTCAGAGACCAACTCGAGTCTGTGTCCTCTCCTTTATTGGACTCCATCCCAGACGTTATAGTCTCCCCTCAGGATACTATAAACGCCATCGACTCCCTCACAAAGCACGTACAGAATGTCGTTAGCGACTGTTCGAGACAGGTGCCAGCGACGTACGATCGACGTTGGCACCTGCCCTCGGATGTGCGCGCCTTGTTGACGGAGAAGAACGCGGCCATCCGCGCCTACGACTCCTACCCCACTGAAGCGAACCGAGCTCACATGCGGGCTTTGCAACGGGATGTAAAGTCTCGCATGAAAGAGCTTCGGGACACGCAGTGGGGTGAGTTCGTAGGTAGCCTCGAACCGACCCATCTTGCTTTCTGGCAACTGGCCAGGAAGCTTAAGTCCGACACTGTCTCCACGACGCCCCCTCTCAACCGTCCGAACCTTCCTCCCGCCTTTGAAGACGAGGAGAAATCTGAATGCCTGGCAGACAGTCTAGAGGCGCAATGTTCCCCTAGCTCCTTCCCGGTTGACCCGGTCCACCTTGCCCACGTGAACGAGGAGGTCGAGCGCCGAACCTCGCTACCACCGTCCGATCCTCCTCTGGCCCCCGTGACCCCTGATGAGGTCGCGGGCATTGTCAAAAATCTCCACCCCCGTAAAGCCCCAGGCTCAGACGGCATCACGAACAAAGTGATTAAACACTTCCCCGCCCGGTTCGTTCTCTTACTCACCGCTATTTTCAACGCGGCCATGAGTAATTGCATCTTTCCGCAAACCTGGAAAGAAGCCATAGTCATAGGTATTCCCAAGCCCGGGAAACCTAAGTCTGAGCCTACCAGCTATCGCCCTATAAGCCTCCTCAATACAATGGGGAAGATATATGAGCGAATCATCTACACCCGACTCAGAGACTTTGCAGAGTCCAGGAGTCTCATCCCAAATGAGCAGTTTGGTTTTCGAGCCAAACACTCATGCGTTCAGCAAGTGCATCGCCTCGTCGAGCACTTGCTCGAACGCGCCAATAGGCGTCACAAAACGGGAACACTGTTCTTCGATGTGGCGAAGGCCTTCGACAGGGTCTGGCACAACGGCTTGTTATACAAGCTTTACTCAGCAGAAGTGCCAGACCGTCTCGTGCTCATCATACGAGACTTTCTTTCTTGTCGAAGCTTTCGTTACCGCATCGAGGGGTGCCTCTCGTCCTCCCACCCCATCAGAGCCGGAGTCCCGCAGGGCTCCGTCCTCTCTCCTCTCTTATATACCCTATTCACTAGCGACTTTCCTAAGTTTGAGTACTCACCTCAAACGGCTCTATTCGCGGACGACACAGCAGTGTACTGTTCGTCTCGCAGCCTCCGCCCAATCGTCCGAATCCTGCAGCGCGCAGCCGATACTATCGGTGAGTGGTTCAGGAAATGGCGTATTGAGGTAAACCCTGCTAAGAGCGCCGCGGTGCTCTTTGGCAGGCATCAACCCATGCCAACCATTCACATCACCATGTTTGGTCAACCCATCCCTTGGGAAAGGAAAGTCCGCTATCTGGGCGTCACCCTTGACAAGGCAATCACGTTCTACCCTCACATCAAAGCAGTGCGAGGCAGAGCTGCGTTCGCGCTCGGCCGTCTTCACTGTCTCCTCAACAAGCACAGTAAATTGTCCCTTAGAAATAAGGTGAGGATTTACACAGCTTGTATACGCCCTATCATAACGTACGCCGGCGTTGTCTTTGCACACGCGGCGCCTAGTCATATCCATCTCCTTCAGATAATCCAGAACAAGTTCATGCGCAACGCTACGGGTTCCCCGTGGTTTGTGCGCAACGAGAACTTGCACATAGACTTAGGACTGCCGACCATCTCGCAGTACCTTAAGCAATCCTCCACCCGTTTCTTTGATTCTGCCCCGCACCACCCCAATCCCCTGGTGGTGGCTGCGGCCACTTACGACCCCGTCCTCAACAACCCCGGCAAACGCCGTCCGAGGAACGTCCTCAACGACCCGGACGATCCCATCACCCTCGCAATTCAGGCCGACCAACAACGCGCAGAGTCCCGTACACCAAACAGACCGAGATACCGTCCTCGCCGGCGAGGACCTTCGTCGCGTATACCTCCTCACCTCCGCCCCGATTCGCGGTACCGGTACGTACCCGGCCGCTTCTCTCCACAAACGTATGTCCGACGGTTCCCTCGCAGTAACGCCCTAAGCCGAGGTTCGAGCCCCACAGGGGGCACCCTTAGGCCTGTTACTTAAAATTTTGGGTTGAGAGCCATCTGCGCTCACCACTTGCTCGGTGAAGCTGTCAAGGCTATCAGCGGCCAACAGCATAGTCATTCAAAAAAAAAAAAAAAAAAAAAAAAAAAAAAAAAAAAAAAAAATAGTCCTACCCATAGTCCAGTTACCCAGTCCACTAGCCTCTCAACCCAATAGCCCAGTTTCCTTTCTTTCCATTCCTTTCAATAGTCCTGCACTAACCGGGGGTTGTCTTTGAGTGCATTTCTATAGTGCATACAGAGATAACTGCCGGTTGGTGTCACATTACTAAATTAAATTGTCTAACGGGCCTCTACGTGTTGGCTTCGGCCCCACGCACGCCTTCCAAAGGTCCGGGACGTAATTGCCCGAGATTCAAGGATCTAGACAAACATAATAATAATAATATAATAATAATAATAACAATAATAACACGTGTAGAATATTAAACACGTGTAGAATAGTTAGGAAGTTTCTCTCTCTGAATATGTAAAAAATAAAACTCCCCTATCGTTTTGGCCGCAAGCCCGCGATAGAGGCGAAATCCCCAGAAATGGGAGAAGAAAATGTTTTTTCTCCAAAACAATAATAATAATAAATACAAAATATATAAAAATAAATAATAATAATATTATAATAATAATATAATAATAATAATAATAATATAATAAGAAAATGGTTTTTCTCCAATACAATAATAATAATAATCCCCAGAAATGGGAGAAGAAAATGGTTTTTCTCCAATATAATAATAATAATATAATATAATATAATAATAATATTAATAAAATGAAGTTGCTCCGATCCGGACGAAAATCGGTATCTGGGGGGTTTGGGGGTCGATGATTCCGAATATCGGGTCACTTTTTCGATTCCACCATTTTCCAAGATGGCCGCCATACAAGGAGTGGTGAGGCGAGGCCGCAGGCCGAGCCGAACCACGACGCCACGCTGCGAGGCGAGGCCGTAGGCCGAGGCGAGCTGCGTAAAAAGCGAGGCCGAAGGCCGAGCTCCGCGTAGGGCGTAGCCCGGAGCGTCCCCCCCCCCAAATCCAAGATGGCCGCCATACAAGTTTAGATTCTAAAGGTGAGGCGAGGCCGAAGGCCGAGTCAAACCGCGTATAGGGCGAGGCCGAAGGCCAAGCTCCGCGTAGGGCGAAGCCCGAAGCGTCACCAAGCATATTACCCGCCGACCGCCATCCGAAAATTTCATATCCGCCATCTTGGATTTTAGTTGGGGGAATCGTGACGCGAAGGGCAAAGCCCGGAGCGTCTCGATTCCCCCCACCAAAAATCCAAGATGGCGGATATGAAATTTTCGGGCATACCGATACGGGTGTCGTTTAATAGGTTTTCGGGGGTTCTGATTCCGAAAATGACATCCATTTTGAAATCCAAGATGGCGGACATGTAGATATTTTTTGTAAAAAACCGTCATGGGTGTCGTTTAATAGGTTTTCGGGGGTGCTGATTGAGAAAATAACATCCATTTTAAAATCCAAGATGGCGGCCGTAAAAAACAAAAAAAAATGGTAAACTTTTTTGAAATTTTTACACAGCATTTTGTATCAACTTATGCAATTATAATTAAAAGTAGAGGGATACTTTTAATTATAATTGCATAAGTTGATACAAAATGCTATGCAATAGCTTTACCGTGGCAGTCCCCGAGTTTTTATTATTATTACTATTCAAAATTAGTAATAATAATAAAAACATTGTAGTTTGTGGAGACTTTAATGTCGACTTATTGGAAAATAGTTCTCTTAGTAAAAGAATCATATCCTTGTTTAAGTGTTATAATTTGCGCAATCTATTTCTAGAGCCTACACGAATTACCGCAAGTTCCAAAACGTGTCTTGATAACATATATACAAATTTTGATCCCTCGGAAAAATCTGTTATCCACAAGTTACCATCGGATCACTCGGGCCAACTAGTTTCCTTTGATGCGCTTCGTGGAAAGGCTGTAGAAAGAGGTATCAAATATGTGCCTATTAGTGACATAAGGCTTGAGAATTACAGAAGTAATATGATCACCAAACTACCAGATCTAAGATTTGAGAGTGATGATCCTAACAAACTTTATAACTCTGTACTCAGTTTATCTAAGCAAGAATATGACATTGTGTTTAAATCCAAGACGCTAAAAATTAATGACTCCTTGAAGTTTAGTGATTGGGCGACAGTGGGAATTCACAAAAGCAGGGAAAGGCTATATGATCTCTATGGTGAGAAAGCATATAACCATTCTGAAACTTTTGTTGAGTATGTTAGAGCTTATTCCAAAACATTTAAACGTGTTTGTAAAGCGGCGAAGGCTATGTTTGTTAGAAACAAAATTAAAAATAGTAGTAATATCGTTAAGACTTCTTGGAAAATTATTAATAGTGAGACGGGAAGGGTTAAGGCTCGCAAGTTTGATTTTAAGCTCAATATTAATGACAAAATCCTAACTTCCGATGTAGCTATTGCTACAGAGTTTGAAAGGTTTTTCACTGACATTCCAGTCTCCACTACTCAATCACTTGGCTCATCTCCCGCTCTCGCTGAATCGCTACTCAAGCAAAATGTAGACGAAAGTAAGGTTCATTTCAGTTTTTCACACATAAGAATTGTTGACATTCTTAAAACTTTTAAAATGTTAAACATGAAAAAGACTGCGGACCTTGATGGTCTTTCAGTAAAAGTAATAAATTGTATAATAGATTGTATTGCTCCACATTTAGTGTTTATTTTCAATAGTTGTGTCGATGGTGGAGTGTTTCCTGATTTGATGAAACATAGTAAAGTAATTCCTCTGTTTAAAGCTGGTAGTACATCTGACCCCACCAACTTTAGACCTATTTCAATACTACCAGTACTTAGCAAAATTTTTGAAAAAATTATCCTTAGTCAAATAACTACTCACTTCTATGCTAATAAACTTATGAATATTAATCAATTTGGATTCACACGGGGTCGTTCAACAACCGATGCCGGTGTTGAACTTATTCGTCACATTTTTGAGGCCTGGGAGGATTCACATGATGCTCTTGGAGTCTTCTGTGATTTGTCCAAGGCTTTTGACTGTGTTCACTATGAGACTCTAATCAGAAAATTACATCACTATGGCATAAGAGGAAATGCACTTAGGCTTCTGGAATCTTATTTGTGTAATAGGATCCAGAAGGTTGAGGTTAACGGCACTAGATCACCTGGGTCCACAGTCTGTATGGGCGTCCCGCAGGGTTCAATTTTAGGACCATTCTTGTTTCTCCTGTACATTAATGATTTGCCTTTTCTTGTTAAAGAGGCCCATGAGATCGTATTATTTGCAGATGACACATCACTTTTATTTAAAGTGAAAAGATATGACACTAATTATGACGACGTGAATATTGCGATCTCAAAGGTAGTTGAATGGTTCACTGCAAATAACCTACTCTTGAACGAGAAAAAAACCAAATGTGTTAAATTTACCTTGCCTAACGTTAAACAGTTTAATACCAATGTACAGGTTAAAAATAAAAAACTGGAAGTTGTAGAATCTACTGTATTCTTAGGTATCACTATTGACGCAAAGCTTCAATGGGGTCCTCATATTGATAAGTTAGCGAACAGACTCAGTTCAGCAGCTTACGCGGTTAAAAAAATCCGTCAATTATCGGACGTAGAAACCGCGAGAACCGTATATTTCAGTTACTTCCACAGCCTTATGTCATATGGCATTTTGCTGTGGGGTAATGCTGCCGACATTAATAAGATATTTGTCCTGCAGAAAAGGGCTGTTCGCGCGATTTATCAAATGAGACCTAGAATGTCTCTTAGAAATAGATTTAAGGAAATAGATATTTTGACATTTGCGTCCCAGTATATATTTAATAATCTTTTGTATGTAAAGAAAAATGAACAATTGTTTAAGAAAAATTGTGATAGGCACAATGTAAACACTAGAAGCAAACATAACTTGGATATACTAGACAGCCGTCTCTACAAAGTAACAAACTCTTTTATGGGTCAATGTATACGCTTCTACAATAAGATTCCCATGTGTATTCAAAACCTACCTTTAGAAAAATTTAAGACGATAATTAAACAAAAACTTTGTAAAAAGGGCTATTATAGAATTTCGGATTATCTGTTAGACAAGCAACCATGGGAATAAATTGCTCAGCTCCAGAGTTATTCAGATATTAAGTCAATTAAAATTAAAAGTAAGAAAATTTATATGATTGACTTAAAAAGAGCGACCCTCGGAGTTTCTTGCCTATTCTTCTCCTGAGGAAGACTGCACCTTTGCGAATAGGCGCAAAGCCAAAAGTGCTAATGTAATTCATAATATTGACGTGTTCAAGTATCATTTTATATTATGTTCAATGAAATAAACACTTTTGACTTTTGACTTTTTGACTTTTGCCACACGTCTATTTTTTTTATATACTTTTTTACTATATGTCGCAATCGTTGAAACCAGTATTGATGTTGAATACGTTCAACGGTTTTGTCGACCGAGAAATGTCCTAAGTCATCGTGGTTACATTTAATTATTTGCCAAACACACTTTTTCGGCACAACCCACCGTCGACCTTGGGACGTTCTTCTTTAAACCTTACCGCCTAAAAGTTCGTAGTTATTAAAAATATTCTTACGTTCATCGGCCTGCCCTGACTCTAAAATATCTTTAAGTTTAACTATTTCTGGGTCTTGTATTTGCACTGACAACAGCCAATCACCTTCCGTGATAGACATAATAATTTCGCTTTCCGATTTTTCCCCAGTAGGCACGGGATTACGGCTAAGCGCATCCACATGCTGCATACGTGCCCCTTCTCTGTGTATGATCTCAAACGTAAATTCCTGCGTGGACAGTACCCAGCGAGCGATTCGTGGAATTATGTCCTTTTTCGTTAAGGCGTACCTAACCGCATTACAATCTGTTACGATTTTAAAATTGACCCCAACAAATATAGACGAAATTTTTGAAGGGAACAAATAACAGCCAATAATTCCAGCTCAAATGAGTGGTATTTCTTTTCATCCTGTGTGGTTTGCCTACTGTAATAGTGAACCGGTTTTTCACCTTCTTCGGTCACCTGGACTAAAATTCCAGCAATGCCGTCCCGACTAGCGTCTGTGTACAAAATAGACTCTTTTTTAGGATCGAATATAGTAAGTATATTATCAGAGGTAAGTTTTTCCTTCAATATTTTAAAAGTTGCGTCATGAACGGTTTCCCAACACCAACTTACGTCTTTTTTCAAAAGTTTTGTGAGGGGAGCTGAAATCATTGCGCAATTTTTATAAACTTTCGAAAATAATTAATAAGCCCGAGAAATTGGCGAAGTTGGTGTGCGGATTTTGGTGTGGGGAAGTTTCTGACTGCATCTAATTTAATTTCATTCGGCATAACACAGTTAGGTTAGGTTAGGTTTTGTACCCTAAGAAGTCCATCTCCGATTTAAAGAAATGACATTTTTTTTAAATTAAGCGTTAACCCAAAATCGCGAAAAATTTGTAAGACTCGCTCTAGTAGTTCGAGATTTTGTTCTACTGTTTCCGTAACTAGGTACATGTCATCTAAATACAGTATAATGTTCTCAAATCGTAGATTTCCGAGGGCTTAAAAATTCGTAATGCCCGTCTTCTGTAATGAACGCGGTCTTCTCGTTTGAGTCCTGACTCATCATTATTTGGTAGTACCCGCTCTTAAGGTCCAAACTTGTAAAGCAATTATAACCCTGAAGTCTGTCAACTAGGTCTTCTATACGCGGCATAGGAAACTTGTCTTTAATAGTGATTTTATTCAGGGCACGATAATCAATGCAGAGCCTTTTTTCGCCATTTTTTTTGTTAACTAGTAAAGCAGGACTCGCGTAGGGAGACTTACTTTCGCGGATTATTTTATTTTCAAGAAGTTCATTTACCATGTCTCTAATAATTATTCTGTCTGTGTGAGAAGATCTAAAGGGTCTGCATTGTACCGGCTGTGAACTACTCAGGTTAATCACCATCTCATGACTATTTACTTTGCCCAGTTCTTTAATATTTGACGCGACGCAATCCCCGTACTTTCGAAATAAAGCAACTAGTTCATTAAGATGTGAGTCCGTATCAAGATCAGATTCAGTTACCTACGCGATTACAAAATTCCTCGAAATTTTTCACATGGTCAAACTTCAGTACATTCCCCACTCTAGAGTACATAAGATCATTTCGCTCAGTTACGTTTCTTCCGATTAAAATATCAGAACCAGCCAAGTCATCTATCACGTAAAAATGTACATTATCCAGTTTAATGAGGGCTTTTCTTTTTTTTTTTTAAATTACGTTTTCACGACTGGCGACAGATGGCGTTAGAGCAAAACGTAAGTGTCACTGTCAAAAGAAATCCATGGTTTCGGGCGCGCGCATTCAGACTTTTAAAATTACTTTGTTGTGAAAGAAAACTTCCCCCCGAGTATACATTAATAACTTAAATACGTTAAATACTTAAATAGTTTGCTACGGTAAACACCATAAAAACACCGATATACACTCGCACCAGCAGCACCAAGCAAAACAACAACGACAAACGACAATGCAATGCAAAAATGCTAAGTATTTTTTCTTTTAATAGTATATTGTGCAACTTGGGAATAAAAGACGGATTTTAAGCGAGGGCCAAAGTTGGATCACGAGCAAATGAAGGATTCTAAATTATTGAATCACGAGCGTAAGTGAGTGATTCAAGTGTTAGAATCCTGAATGACGCGAGTGATTCATAGCCCTCGATGAAAATCCGTTTTATTCAAGAGTTGCACATTATATTTTATGCCAAGACCTCGAGAAAAAGAATGATTTAAGCGGAAAATAAACATTTAATCAAGAAAAAAGGAATGTTACATTAATGAAAATGTACAGAGGCCAGCGCATCAGGTTACCCCATTTTCATCTTATCGCAACGGTACAGAGTGCACGCTTGTGGTAACCTGATGTGCGGCCCTCTGTACATTCAAATTTGGACAATCACTAAAGTTTAGAGTAATTTTCTTGTTGTTGTCGATAGGGTGGTCAATCTGTGACGAGATATTTATTTCTTGTCGACGTATTACTAATTATTGACAGCAAAGAACACACATTTTTATTTTAAGTTTTAAATCTGTCGAAAATGTTAACCATTCAAATATTGAAGAGTTATCTGTGCAAGGAGTTTGAATCTCGAATATTCTTTGCGATGGAGGTCGTATGTCTATACATTAGAGTGTTCGAAATTTAAACACCAAAATTGACAAAAAAAGTGCCCTTTTTTACGTGTCTTGCGGGAGAAAAAGAATCTTTTTAGGGTTCTAAATTCAAATATCAAAACTGTGACTAAAAGAGTTCTTTATCCCCAATTTTCAGTGAAAAAAAGAAACTTTCTAGAGGGGGAATGGTATAAAAAGGTTTTTTTGGCCTGGTACGACGCCTTTTGGCTAGAATTGCCTAATTTCAAGAAAATAAAATGACTCTACTGTTTTGAACAGCGCCATCTCTTGGCAATGGGAGAAGCGCCGCGAAAACCCCTCATTGAGTCGATATTTAAGTTTAATCTAATGCCGGTAGCAACAAATTTTGAATTTTGTTTGGAAAATCCCTGCAACGATATCGGTGTTGGTAGTTTTACTGGTTTTAAAGAATGTTTGTTTAGTAAAGACTCTGATATTAATGAGCAACTACTGCCTGTATCAATAAATGCTTCCTGCTGAAAGTCGTTAATTTGAAGTAATTTAATAAATTTATTTTTCGGATCAGGGGTAGAAATAAATTTAGTTTCTTGTTTTTCGACCTTTGGTAAATTTGCGTTCTTTTTATGGTAACAAACGGCCTCTAAATGCCCCCTTTTACCGCAATATTCGCATTTATTAGCGTCACACTGATTCCGCTTATGGGGACCGCCACATATACAGGGTGTCCCAGAAAATAGTGTCAAGCGGAAGTCCTGAGATAGAACACCCCTTGGCGCATCCGAAACACCCCCATATATGTTCCGTGATTTTTTATAGTTTTCGAGTTATGATTTTTTTACTGAAATTTTGAGAATAATTGACCTAAACAACTTAAAAAATTATAAAAAAAAGTATAAGACATTTTTGAGATATTTTTTTTGCAACTCAATTTTAATGAATTGTACTTTAATGCTTAAAACATTCGTATTCGTATCTTAGATGGAAGTTTTAAAAATGTTGGTACAAAGTGAAAAAATACGCTTAGTGAATTATGTCTTAAATTTTCAACTTTAAATTTAAAATCTTAATAGGTAGTTTCATGGCTCCTAAGTTAATCTAAAAACTGCGCCAGACTCTAAGCTTCCATAATAATTTAAAAAAAATTGTACTTAACAGTCTACTTTTGCTAAAATCTGACTTCAAAGACAGAGTGGTGGAAAACTTGAAAATTTGCCATCTGGTAACGAAGTTTTTTTTGGGCATTTTATCATTCCTAGAATTATTTAGATTGTTAAGTAACCGAAAATAATTACAAAAAAGTTAGGATTGCCATTTGAAAGATTATTTTTTAAAATCTTTGAACTATTGTGTGATACTTAAAAATTTCATTAAATTACAAAAACACAGTAAAAGAGGAAGCTTAAATAAAACGAAAAATAACTGTTATTAATAATTGTTTATTACAAAAAGTTTTCAAAATGTCTCCCTTCCTGCTCAATGCAAATCCTGCACCTTCTGAAAAAGTTCTCTTTTAATCGAATAAACGCTATTCTGTTGTTTTTTATTGTTTCTTCTGCGTTTCGCAATTTTGTTCGTAATTCTTGTACGAGTACGTTTCTTATTTCTTTAGCGTAGACTAATTCTTTGTAATAGCCCCAGACAAAGAAATCAATAGGGTTTAAGTCTGGGGACCGTGGGGGCCACGCAATGGGCCCTCCTCGCCCGATCCACTTGTCTCCAAACCTTTCATTTAATTGTTGTCTCACAATGCTCGCGTAATGACATGGAGCGCCATCGTTTTGAAAAAAAATGTTCCTCCGCGTTAATAGGTCTACATCTTCCAGTAAGTTGTGGAGTTCTTCTGTTAAAAATTCCAAATAGGACTCGCCGTTCAATCGGCTAGGTAGCTCGAACGGACCACTTAGCTGTCCGTTTATTATGCCCGACCACAAATTCACACTGAATTGTTCTTGGAAATTTGAGTCATGAGTCACGTGTGGATTTTCTATGTTTCAAGAGTGATAATTGTGAATGTTAAAAATACCACACCTTTTGAAGTGAGATTCATCGGTCCACAAGATACTTTTGAAAAAATCTTCATTTTCAGCTTGACGACGCAACATTTCTTGACAAAATGCCACTCTTCTTGGGTAATCTTCGGGCTTGAGCTGGTGCACTCTTTGAATATGGTATGGGTGAAAACCCTCTTTCTGGAGTATTCGATGTGCCTGTGACTTAGGGATTCCAGTTCAGTGTTCTATGGTCCTCACACTAACTGACGGATCTCTAACCACTTCTTCGAGCACGGATTCGACGGTATCAGGGTCGTGCATTTCACGTGGACGTCCGGGTCTTGTGCCTGGTTGACTCCCTTCCATGTAAGAATTATGGACTCTTAAAATCATGCGATGATCAGGCCAAGTCTCAGGCTGAGGTTCAACCTTCATTTTGTACATACTCTTTGAACAGCCTGGCTGCTTCAGAAGCGTTCCCTCTTGCATAGCCATAATAATAATGCATAAGAGCATAATCTCGTGACGAAAAAGACATAGCTGAACTAATGAGCTCAAAAAGTCCGTTGAGAAAGATAAAGTCGTCGGATTCCGTATAACAAAACCAAATCGTAATCGCACTCAAAGTCCGTTGTAAAAACCAAAGTAGTCGAAGTCCGTGTCACAAAACCAAATCGTAATCGCACTCGAAGTCCGTAAAGAAAGCAAAGTTCATCAAGAGATCATAAAAAAGGAGCTTATCGTACACAATATCGTAACGCGCAAAGGCAGGCGAACGACTGGACGAACGCAGGCACTATCACACTTTTCAAATTAACACTTTGAAAAAGGAATGGTTTTGTAGTAATTTAATTTTATCCTTTCGGAAAGGCAATGGGTCCAAGCCATACAGCCTAGTCTTCCTAGTTTTTTTTCTCCATATCAATATCTATTCTCAAAGGCCCAAGGCCAATTCTTCAAATCTTTTTCTTAATGAATATTTATCAAGGCACAAGGCCAATTCTTCAGTATTAATTTGGTTTTAAAAAAATTATTTAAGGCTAAAAGCCAAATCTTTTACATTTATTCTTCTTATTTCTTCTATTCAAATCCATGTTAAGTCATATCCATTTAAAGAGTCTTTTCAGTTTATAATTATCAAATCCAGTTATAAGCCTCCAAGACAGGAAACCACAAATTCATAGATAGGCTTAAAGTTGGCAGGGCATGATAGAAGTTCTTGAACAGAAGGCGGGATATTATTCTGTATTTCTTGCAACTTATCAATAAGAAGCAACCGATTCAAATTGAAAGCCGGACATTCAAAAAATATATGTTCAAGTGTTTGGGAGGCATTCAATGCACATTCTGTGCAAAGGGGACTATCTATTATTCTCATTCTATTGAGATGTGCATTAAATCGACAGTGGCCAAATCGAAGTCTACATATTTGAGTATAAAACTTTCTACTAATATAAACTTTGTTTCTAGCAAACCAGGGTCTTTTTCCAATTTCTTTATTTACTGCAGCGTACCATGTACCTTTTTCTTGGGAAATCTGTTGCCATTCCTGAAGCCAGTAAAAGTCAAAAGTCAAAAGTCAAAAGTGTTTATTTCATTGAACATATAAAATGATACTTGAACACGTCAATATTATGAATTACATTAGCACTTTTGGCTTTGCGCCTATTCGCAAAGGTGCAGTCTTCCTCAGGAGAAGAATAGGCAAGAAACTCCGAGGGTCGCTCTTTTTAAGTCAATCATATAAATTTTCTTACTTTTAATTTTAATTGACTTAATATCTGAATAACTCTGGAGCTGAGCAATTTATTCTCATGGTTGCTTGTCTAACAGATAATCCGAAATTCTATAATAGCCCTTTTTACAAAGTTTTTGTTTAATTATCGTCTTAAATTTTTCTAAAGGTAGGTTTTGAATACACATGGGAATCTTATTGTAGAAGCGTATACATTGACCCATAAAAGAGTTTGTTACTTTGTAGAGACGGCTGTCTAGTATATCCAAGTTATGTTTGCTTCTAGTGTTTACATTGTGCCTATCACAATTTTTCTTAAACAATTGTTCATTTTTCTTTACATACAAAAGATTATTAAATATATACTGAGACGCAAATGTCAAAATATCTATTTCCTTAAATCTATTTCTAAGAGACATTCTAGGTCTCATTTGATAAATCGCGCGAACAGCCCTTTTCTGCAGGACAAATATCTTATTAATGTCGGCAGCATTACCCCACAGCAAAATGCCATATGACATAAGGCTGTGGAAGTAACTGAAATATACGGTTCTCGCGATTTCTACGTCCGATAATTGACGGATTTTTTTAACCGCGTAAGCTGCTGAACTGAGTCTGTTCGCTAACTTATCAATATGAGGACCCCATTGAAGCTTTGCGTCAATAGTGATACCTAAGAATACAGTAGATTCTACAACTTCCAGTTTTTTATTTTTAACCTGTACATTGGTATTAAACTGTTTAACGTTAGGCAAGGTAAATTTAACACATTTGGTTTTTTTCTCGTTCAAGAGTAGGTTATTTGCAGTGAACCATTCAACTACCTTTGAGATCGCAATATTCACGTCGTCATAATTAGTGTCATATCTTTTCACTTTAAATAAAAGTGATGTGTCATCTGCAAATAATACGATCTCATGGGCCTCTTTAACAAGAAAAGGCAAATCATTAATGTACAGGAGAAACAAGAATGGTCCTAAAATTGAACCCTGCGGGACGCCCATACAGACTGTGGACCCAGGTGATCTAGTGCCGTTAACCTCAACCTTCTGGATCCTATTACACAAATAAGATTCCAGAAGCCTAAGTGCATTTCCTCTTATGCCATAGTGATGTAATTTTCTGATTAGAGTCTCATAGTGAACACAGTCAAAATATCAAAATATAAAGTCTCTCAAAATATCAGCCTTGATTGATAAGACCAAATCTTTCCAAGGTACAGAAATGTTTTTAATCTGGTCACCCAAGTCATTTATTGTTCTGGCAAGATAGTCTGCATTTTCATTGCCTAATACGCCCTTGTGTGCAGGAGTCCAGAAAAATTCAACGGTAATATTTAATTGTTGCAGAGAGAGCCAAGTATCTTTTATCTGATAAATCAAATAACTTGTGTTGGTGTTGAAATCGTGATGTTGAAGAGCTGTTAAAACGGACATACTATCGCTGACAATTAACCATCGTGTTTGTTTACTTGTGAGTATATCTTCCATAATGTATTCCAAAGCTGACAATATAGCTGAAGCTTCTGCTGAGAAAATGCTGAAAGCGTCTGGTAACTTGAATCCATTTCCAACTTTCTTGTTACTGTGATAAAATGCCAACGACACGCCTTTTGCAGATTTCGAACCATCAGTAAATATATGATGATATTCTAGCCAATTGGAAAGTTTCTCATATACATCTTCTTTAGTTTGTAAATTGTTATATAGGTATATATTTATCTTTATGTCCGTAAATTTGCCCCTCAAAGATCCGCTATAGCATGCCCATTTGCCAGAAGTTTTATGAATGTTATATTGATTATCATATGATTTGATTTCAGGATAATTCAAAAGAATGAAAGGATATTTTGAAGAATTCGAGGATGAAGCTAAATTAAGGTAACTGTCAATTTTTTGTAATAAAGGATGATTATCATATGAGAACAACTTTAATAAAAACTTGAATTTCAAAAATTTAAATCTGTGAGCTAAAGGTGGTATATTGCACTCAACTTGCATAGAAACAATAGGAGTGGTTCTCATAGCACCTGTTATTAAACGCAAATTATGATTCTGTAATATTTCTAACTTTCTAACCAAAACTGTATTGGAAGCAAAACAAAAGAAACTGTATTCAAAGTGTGAACGAACTATGGATTTATACAACATAAGGAGAATCTCAGGATCAGCCCCGAAAGATGATCCAATAAGAGATTTCATGATGTTGAAAGCTCTAGAAGCTCTGTCTAATACATTATTTACATGCTTATTCCAGGATAAATGCCTATTGAAGACTACACCAAGAAACTTGGCTTCATCTTCCACAGGCAACAAATGACCATTAAATAATATATGTGATTGCAAAACTCTAGCTCTGCTGAATACTACTACTTTAGATTTCTCCAAACTAACTTGTAACTGTAAGTAATTGAAATATATTTTCAATTTTTCTAGTGCAGTATTAATTTTTGTTTCTACAGATGTCATGTTTGATCCACAACAATAAACTACTAAATCATCAGCATATTGCAGGTTATTAACCTCAGTACCTAATATTTCATTTAATTTATGTATATATAAAATAAATAGTAAAGGACTTAATATTCCTCCTTGACATACACCCAAATATGATTCCTTAGGACCATAGAGATTATTATTATACTTGACATAAACTTTCCTTCCATGTAAATAATTATAAATCCATTTTATGCATTTTTCAGGTAAACCAAGAGACTGAAGTTCATTAACAAGAACAAGATGGTTAACATTATTAAAAGCACCTACTATGTCAAAAAAAACACAAACTACAAATTTATTATATGAAAAGGCATTATGTATGTCCAAATATAAGTGATTAAGGCTTTGAGTAGCTGAAAAGCCACGCCTAAATCCAAATTGATTATGAGGTAATAACATTTTAGATTCTAAATAAAATTCCAGTTTTTGCTTAATTAATTGTTCAAAAACTTTGGCTACACATGAAGTTAAAGCAATTGGTCTATAAGAATCATGATGAGTACTATCTTTATCTGGTTTTAAAATGGGGACAAGACAGTCAGTTTTCCATTCTAGAGGAATTATAGAATTATTCCAAAGGTAATTGAAAATATCTAAGATTACTTTTTTATTTTCAAGACATAAATTTTTTAACATTTTATATGAAATATGATCCAATCCAAAAGAAGTATCACGTCTGGAGTTGACAGCACTAATAAACTCAGTCAAGGTGAAAGGACTATCAAAGAGATCATTTTCACTACAATTAGAGAATAACTCAGTACTAGAAATTGATAAATCTTGTATATCTGAAGTAAATTTATCTAAAAAACTTGATATCCAGTCTGTATTTTTAGATTTAAATTGTTTTACATCAGAAAATGATCTATTAAATTTTCTTGACAATTTCCAGATAATGGAAAGAGGAGTTTGTCTATTAAACAGTTGACAAAGTGCCTGCCAAGATTCATCCCGTTCTCTTTTTAAAATAAGCTTTCTAGCAGCCTGCTGTTTTTTGAAATAAATATAATTGTCTTGCGTAGGGTTCATTTTAAATATTAAATAGGCCGCTTTAGCACCCTGCACAGCTGCAGTACACTTTATATTCCACCATGGTATACGAGGTCTTTGTTTACGTGATCTATTAGAGGTACTATTTCTAATCTGGAAATGAGAAGGATTGGCTTCTATGACACTATTTAATAAAATAGAACAGAACTCCAGATATGAAGTTTGAGGATTGATAGGATCAAATTGATAAACCATGAGCTTGACATTAACCAACTCCTGATATTTTTCCCAGTCAACATTATTATAACAAGGACGTGAATAATTACCTTGGCTAATGTTAATATTGTTTGTATTTCCAGGACTAAGGAAATGAATAAGAGTTGGCAAGTGATAGCTACCCAGGGGATCACAGCGTAGTGCTAAAGAAGGAGAAACAATGGTTAAATCTAAGGCATTTGGGTTCCATGTGGATGAGCCAACGGTGGTTGGTCGACCGTCATTCATCAAGCATAAATTATTATCATTAATAACATTCAATAGATGTATGCCACGAGAATTAGTAGTAGTACAGCCCCACATAGTATGATGTGAATTAAAATCACCAGCTAGGATCAATGGGCTGGGAATAGATTTAATTAAATTATCTAAATAAGTATAATTAAAATGACAAGGATTAGCTAATGTAGGACTATAAAAACTAACGACAGTTATAACTTCATTATTAAAATTTATTTGAATAGCTATGTTTTGTAAAGAGCTGTCATAATAAGTATTCAATCTACTATAATATATACTGCAATGTACTAATATAGCTACACCATTATGGTTACTACCAATATCCAGTCTTTCAATATTATAACCTTTAATTTTAAGTTTCTTGTTAGGTTTTAACCAAGTTTCAGAGATGAGAGCAATATGAATATTATTATTAAGTAAAAAATAATTAAAAGCATGTAAATTACTTGTTAAACTTTGAGCATTCCATTGAACTACTTTCAGGCAATCCATAAGTTACTTAGATTGTACTTTACTAGTCTTGGTATCATTTGTTTTGCTGAAAGTTTCGAGAAGAATGCCTTTAATGGCTTCTGAGTTTATTGAGGTGGGATTATCAGTGTCGCGATGTAGAGATATGATCTTTATAACAGATGAAATCAACAGATTCAAAAAGTGATCTGATTTTAAAAGTTGTTGCATGGGATCAGTTTTGGCATTTAGGGCAGGAAAAGCGTCTTTATTGAATAGGCCAGCATATGTGACCTGGCGCGTTTTTATCTTGTTTTCTTCTACTTTTTGCTTTCTTACCGGACATGCAGATGAAATGGCTATATGATTGCCACCACAATGTACACAAATGGCTTCTGCAGATTGTTTAGTACACTCTTTATAAGAATGGCCAGCACCACAAATCGAGCATTTCTGTGAGTTTTTGCAGTATTTACCAATATGTCCGTATCTTAAGCATCGCAGGCATTGGGAGACTGGAGGAGTATAAGGGCTTACTTCAAAGTACCAAGAATTGATGTCGACGTTCATTGGGAGTGTTGAACAGGCAAATGTAATGGCAACAGATGTAGTTGGTTCTAAACAAGACTTACCGTCATCATCAGAAGCTCGACGCATAAAGCGACGCACCGCTACTACGTCCTTGCAGCTTGATATACCTTTATATATGCTCAAGTTGGACATGTATGTAGGGACATTACGTATGACCCCTACAGTCTCCGTAAGTTTTGCAGGTATTGTAGCTTTTAAGCGAAGATCTTTTAAAGCTTTAGTATTATTGACGGCGGCATTGGCCAACCCTGGTCGCTCAAATATGGCCGCGATTTTGAATTTGTTGATTCGCTTCAAGCGCTTAATTCCTTTATTGTTATTTTTTAAGGAAGTCCCCAGACTCATCAGGTCCCGATCACCAATGGGCCTAGACTCGTCGATGCTTTGGTATATTACGAGATATTCAAAATCACCTCCATCTTCGGGATATTGCCTTGAATAATTCTCAATGAGAAAAGTATTATACTTATCGCTGGGGTCCTCATCTCCCGGCGAGTCTCCACCAGGATCTTCCCCTCCGCCTTCATCTTTCTTCCGTTTTTTGCCCGTGAGGAGGCAAAAAAAAATGGAGTTTTATTTACTTAAACCCTTGGAATTAATTAATTTGAAAAAAAACTTTCAGAAAAGCGTACTTCCAAATCAAAGGTTCCCGCCAACCTCCGGAATGGTTTTGTTTTTGAAGTTTTCTTTCAGCCAATTCTTAAAAGAAGGTTACCGACTATAAAGTTTTTATGTACAAAATTAAATTCTCTTTGGAGTTCTTTTTCGTTACCAGATAGCAAATTTTCAAGTTTTCCACCACTCTGTCTTTGAAGTCAGATTTTAGCAAAAGTAGACTGTTAAGTACAACTTTTTTTAAATTATTATGGAAGCTTAGAGTCTGGCGCAGTTTTTAGATTAACTTAGGAGCCATGAAACTACCTATTAAGATTTTAAATTTAAAGTTGAAAATTTAAGACATAATTCACTAAGCGTATTTTTTCACTTTGTACCGACATTTTTAAAACTTCCATCTAAGATACGAATAAGAATGTTTTAAGCATTAAAGTACAATTCATTAAAATTGAGTTGCAAAAAAAATATCTCAAAAATGTCTTATACTTTTTTTTTATAATTTTTTAAGTTGTTTAGGTCAATTATTCTCAAAATTTCAGTAAAAAAATCATAACTCGAAAACTATAAAAAATCGCGGAACATATATGGAGGTGTTTCGGATGCGCCAAGGGGTGTTCTATCTCAGGACTTCCGCTTGACACTATTTTCTGGGACACCCTGTAAAACACTTAATGGACTTGCGACTTTGACCTTGACTTGTATCCTGAGCGTTATTAGAAAGAGCAGATTGATTCGACCCGCTAATCGAAGACTGTATGTTCGAATTTGTGGAAGATTGAGTGGTAGAAGTCTGATTATGCGTACTCGCTTTTTGTAAATCACGCGCGTTAATCGATCCTACCGATTTAGCGTTCCTAGGTTTGTAAATACGACTATGCAAGAAACTAGCCAAATTGTCGCACGTTTGAAAATTACTGGCTTCTAAAGATGCCCCAATATTATTGTCCCCTATATTCCCCACGATAATGGAAACAATATCTTGGTCCGAAAAATTCAAATTTAACCGATCGATTTTACATTTCCGATCGAAGTAGAATTCGTACAGCGATTGGTTTTCTGTGGGTTTTTTATCTACAATCTCCTTTAAAAGCTCAAACATATTACGTCTAATCTGGAAACTAGAGGATAATTTCTTTTTCCAGTCACTCCATTTCCACGACGGCCACTGCTTATCTGTTCGCAGTAATGAATCGTACCACACTTTAGCGGATCCTTTTAGCTTATTAAGAGCCTGATAACGAGTTATTTCATCTGACCAATCAAAAGTTTCAGCGTAAGATTTAATTATACTAAGCCAAGCACATATATCATCTTTTAACGGGTCTAATTCTGGGATTATACTGTTCAGAGTAAGAGAATTAGATGAACTCACAGTCGTACCAGCCTTTTGTGATACCTTCTTCCTTTTCGGTGGAGGTGACGGGGTTCGGACTGAACTTCCCGAACTGCCGGAGCTGCTACTGGAGCTACTGCTGTAACTGCTGCTGGAGCGCGTACATTTGCGCTTGTTGCGCCTATTTTTACTACTTCTACCCATTGTAGGCCTAGGTGATAGCACTTCTGATGTAAGATTTTTAAACTTGTAAGGAAACTAAATAAGTAGAATGATAGCTAATTTTTCTATTTATTATAAACGTTCACTTCAAAATTCAGAAAAGATATGAGAGGCGCCAAATGGTGTCTTCCGCTTTTATGCTGTCGGTGTTGGCGCCACAATCGCACTCGAACGGATGCGCGGGAAAGGCGTAGTCCGCGCAAAGGCCGCTAGACGGCGCTGTCCCGACTGCAATATCTGGATTGCCAACAATAGTGACTCTCTTAGTTGATAACTCCGGGTTCGATTCCTGATTGGACAGAATAATTTATTTATGTGTACCTAAAAGGTGTATGATCTGAAAATATCGATTCTTTCCTGGTTGATTGGAAGAAATTACTCTATAGCAAAAAGGCTGCTTTAGTTGTGTACTATTAGAGAAGTGGTGTTTTTGTTGTAATATACTTACATATTTTTTTTTTGGTGTGCATTAAAAATAATTCTATTATAAGTATTGTTTGTAGCGTTGCATAGGGAACACTACAAACAAGAAACATACCTATATCCAAGGTTTAGATCAAAATCAAAATATAATTTATTATAAGTTGAGTGTATCTACTGATTGTATATGTTTTTTTTGATCATCTAAGTTCGGTGACTCAACAAATTAAAATGATATTACGTAGGACTACCCTTGTTGCGACTGTCAAGGGCTGCTTATTATTATACTTAGTGCGATAATAAAATCAACCAGCCATCATTCCCTCGGTCAACTTTAACGACACTCACGAGAAATGATGGCGTTAGTTATTATGTACCAACATTGACTTTAATAAAACTATTTGACCATAGCATACACGTAAACGTCACTTGGAAAAAGAAGATTGTCTTTTTATTTTAAAATTGAAAAACTTTTCTTTGATGAGCATCCACTAATATTTTCACTATTTTTTATACTAATATCTCCACTAATATTACTTCCACATATTGATGCACATCTTGACATGGAACTCAAACTTTTTGCCGAATTCCGCTTCGCCTGGGCTAATTCTCTGGCTATTTGTCTGTCCATTGCTTCTCGTCTCAATCTCGTCTCACATGGACTCAAGCATTCATTACTGATATTAGTCTTGATTAAACTTGTTTTCTTTTGCACCATTGATTTTTTAATCTTCTTTTTTTTCAAAGTCTCATCTGAGTCACATACCAGTCGTGGCAAGCATGACTCAAAACCTGAGTAAAAGAAGTTTCCAGCAACCGGAGCACCCATTTTGAACTTCCTTGTAAATTTTTTGATGGAGAAACTCGCTCTGCCGTGGAGAGCCCCACGAGGGACTTTAGTGCATTCTGAGAAATCCATTAAGCCATCTTGTTTGAACAGAAGGAACACGTAACGGTGCATACCTGATTCTGGTGTTGGTTCTGGGCCCATGTATTCAGTGAGGGACTCTCCGCAACATAGATCTGGACCAGGGATGTTTGCAACGAACCAGTGAATCCAGCAACGCAATTTCGGGTTCTGCCGACTCGGCACGTCAGGGTCGAGCATCACTAACAGATACAGCGTATCTTCCTCTGCGTTCCATAGAACTTCGGGCTGGTCTCTAACATCGCGTGTTTTTATCTTTTCGGCTATTTCTATTCTTTGTTCATTTCTGTACTCTACTATAAGCAAATCCTTTGGAGCTTGGTCTACTACATCAGGAATTATGTCAAACCCTTGAAAGAAGATTAACATGTCCATAATTGTAGAAGATTTTGGTCAGAAAGTCATTAGATAGAAGAAGAAGAATTAGCTAGATACCTAATGTGTAGGAAGAGAGGTGCTGGAATTTTATTACAGAAATTAGACATCGGGTTTATGAGGATTTTTTTATCTAATTAACAATGCTATAGGAAATATTTTTGCTGTTGTTACATAACTGTATGGGCTCAGAATTTTATTACATTTTCTGAGTTGGCGTAACTAACCCGAAAGTTATTTCATCCATTTTCATCAGGTCATTGTAATGTGCCCATTCTGGTAGTTGCCCTCCTGATTGAGTCTTCAATTTAGGACCCATTGTTTCATAAAGAATTAGAGGTTCAACCTTCTTGTACCTTTTTTGGCAAAATCAGATAATATATAATCACTGGCGTTGGGGAAGTAAAATCAAAATTTACAGCAAAAAAAAATTAAAGATTCAAATTCCAAATCTACTCTGACTCAATGTTCCAAATGACAAAATTAGATGCAAAATTGACATAGATTTGACAAAATCATTTTGGACCAAGAAGATGTGATATGGATGGGTTCATTATGTAAATGGCAACATACACATTTGAGATCCTTGGAGATCCTAGAAACCCGTAATGTAAAAAGTCTACAAAGAAAAGCTATTAAGGCAAGTTATGTGTTCCATATTCTTGCTGGCCCATTCTACCCTACTCAAAGGCCCACACTAAGGTTTAAGACAGATAAAAACACCCATGACCCGGGATCAATATCTGGTTTCTACACAAACGTTTGCCCCGACTGGGAATCAAACCCAGGGCCCGTCGATCAAGAGGCAGCACGCCTACTCTCAAGACAAAAATAAGTTCCTAGTGTTATAATGTAGTGTATAATCAATTAATTACCCTTACCTATAGATTTTTTCACGTCGTCGTCGTCAGACACGTTGCTCGCACATAAATATGGAAGCGAATGGCTCGTTCATTAGTGAAAACTGCGGTCAAAATACCTAATTGTGTTATGGAAGGTGTATTGGCCGCCTCAGTCTTTTGGTTTTTTTCTATGTCTATGGTTTTGGTTGATTCTAAAGGATGCGCCATATTTCTACCTTTTTTGGTAATTTATTTATTATGGCAGCATTAGATTTTGACAGGTTTTGAGAGTTCAAAAACCAATGATCTTGGCCTAATCAACGAAGGAGAGCCATAGACAAGAAATTGAATTGAATTGAATTGACTAAAAGAAAATACACTCAGTCAAAAACCGATAAACCGATAATGTGCCGGTAATTTCCAATGAGTAAACCTACGTTATTAGTAATTTCAAAATAAAATGACAGTTACTGGTCGAGTGGAGCAGTGTTGCCAGTTTGGTGATTTTGTCACTAGATTTAGGGATTTTGAGGTGCTACATGGTGACATTTTGGAAAAAAAAATCACTAGAAAAATATTAGTGGTTTTTAGAGATATTTTTAAAATCTGGGGTAATTTAGAAAACAAATAATGGCAACCCTATTCACCCGCCCGTGAAGACAGGAATCCCCTAGTTTATGTTTCTTTAATTGTCGGTTCGTGCGGATAGGCTAAAGGCATTAATAGACGACTGGATTGTCCGCCGGACAGAGCAGGACGCAGCAATACCAGGAAGCGAGATATACTGTCATTTGACTCGCTTCCTAGTATTGCTGCGTCCTGTTTTGTCCGGCGGCGAAAAGTGAAATTAGCGAAAGAGATTCAGCAGAGACTTCCCTCTAATTATATAATTTTGGAAAAAATGTGTCTATTGAGCGTGGACAATACTCTTCGCCAGGGAAAAGACAATCAAATAGCAGATCTAGCCAAAGAACTCGGATTTAATGACGAGACAATAGACAAACTGCTTCAACAGTGGCATGGAATAAATTTTGTGCAATGGACAGCTACACGTGACGTTATTGATTTTTGGGTTGAAGTTCGAAATTACAAAAATGCTGCAGGAATCAATACCTATAGGGAGTTATCTGATCTAGCTATAACCGTATTGTCCCTTCCTCATTCAAATGCTGAAGTGGAAAGAGCATTTAGTGCTATGAATATTGTTAAAAATAAACTGCGAAACAAAATGGCTGTAAACACTTTAAATAGTATTCTCTTCATAAGAAACCGATTTAAAATAATGAAGAAAACCTGTTATAGCTATGAGCTGCCGATGGATGTGATCTCTGCTATTGGCAAAAATTTGAAATACTTCTCAAAAATTGATCCATCTCAACCGTCTACATCGGTAGACACGTGTCTTCAAGATGACGAAGATATACCAAACGAAGTATTTATTGTTGATTTCTAACATTTTGAGTTATCATGAGTAAAATTGTTTTTTAAATAAATATTTTGCTATTCAACTTGTGATTAAGATAAATAATAATTATTCTTATAATAACAATTGTGTTTCTTAAGAAATAACTTGTAATTTTATTTAATACTCAACCCTTGACAAAATTAATTCGTTAATGAATTTTGGAGATTTTTTTAGGTAAAAATATGTGGAAATCTAGAGATTCTTCAAATTTAGCTAGGGATTTTTTTTTCGCTGAGCTGGCAACAGTGGAGTGGAGTCGAGCTAGGAGTAATATTGTTCTGTGGAGTCGAGCTTTGTTTTTGTTTACTTACTAGAATCTCGTCGTCATATTTTTGATTTTCATAAAAAATTGTCGTAATAATTATTGAACTGTTGTAGACTCTTAATAGTTGCCTTCATTTTTACTATACTAGCAATTCACTGAATAATTTGTGTAAATATGGGTGAGTATTTTAGAAATTTCAAGTCACTGTATTTAAAAAAGTATTTTATGATAAAGTATGTTTTATTTCTTACAGAACTAGATGGGTTAGCAATGGAGGAGAAGTGTCAAAACCTAATGAACGTGGTCGTAGAATCCCGAAAACAATACGGTAAAAGGTGCATAGAATATGAGCAGAAATCGTCGTTGATGGAAAACAAAATTCTCAACTTACAGCTTGAAACGATGTCGAATTCACGGTTTAGATCGAAAAATGCGTTGCCAACTCTCAGTGTCGAAGATATGTGTAAAGATTCCGAAGAATTTGCCAGAGAAATACTAGAAAGAAAGAAAAGAATTGAGTTGCTGAAGAAAAAAGTTACAGACACTCAGAATGTAGTCCTTCAGCTGAAGAATGACACTGTAGGTAGGAAATTAAAGCAGCAACCTACAGTACAGGCAATGCTAGAATTGGCCAAAGCAAAGCAACGTCAAAAGAAATGTTAAACATAGGTATAGCCCATAACTTCGACTTGTAAGTACCTACTTTTTAACAACTTAAGTAAAGGAGGTTTCTTTGATTTTTTTGTATGTTTTTAAAAAAGTTTACTCTTGAGGTGGTCCCATCAAATCAAATTTTAACTAAATTTATTTAGGACTTTTTAATAAAATCAATGAAAACAAAACACATACACATTTAGATCACGTTTTGGTGTAAGGTTATCTGCCGATAGGCATTGTTGGGATTATAGTCGTTTCAATTACAGGTCGCGTCATGTAAAAAGAGCGCTGGCGGTCGAGCTGCGCATAGACGATTTATCGATCTGATTCGTTCTAATTGTATTATTTTTGCATCTACTTAATTCACAAAAATCCACCAAGACCAAAAGGATAGACCCTAGAAAGTTTTTTTAAAATAAACAAAAGATAAATACATTTTAAATCTATAAATCGTCTATGCGCAGCTCGACCGCCAGCGCTCTTTTTACATGACGCGACCTGTATAATAAAACACTTTCTTGCATGCTCAATTATTTCCTCATCAGGCCTCTTTTCATAACAGTGAAGAGATTTAGATAATTTTATAGTGTAAGCAACTTGCTGTTTAGGTGTCAACCAATTACAAATTGTAGGTCCCCATAGTGGCCCAATGCGGGTTGGCAGACCCAAATATTATGTAGACCATTTAAGGTTGGATGTACCTAATGATATTGACTTATTTTAATAACAACACAATGAATAAAGAACTTGAACTTAACATACAAAATACTTCATAAAGTTGTAGCTGTGCTTAATCTGAATTGCTCCTAGTTTTGATTTATTTTGTACTGCCTTGTGTTTGGTTCCTAAGATCTGTCTTCGTTGCTATATTAGAAACACATAGACTCTGACCTTACCATCGTACATTTACTATGCCTAATTGGTAGAATTGTGACCACACAGATTGCCATGTAAAAAAATTATATTCTATTCTAAACAACTTTTTGCAACCAGTTGTTGCAAACGCAACTAGGGTTTCTACAAAAAAAGCCTGTAATTTATAGTATAGTATAATTTTGTTATGTAAATATAAAATAACGAGACTCGAAATTTTTGATCTTTTTAACTATGTATTAATTATTGTTAAATAGGTTGCAGGCAACCTCAATGCAAAAAATAGAGTAAGGGCTATATAGTTGATCAGTAACTTAGTGACTCAAGGACTATTGAAGGAAGACAGAAAATACAGAACTATAGGACGTCAAAAGTGTTTATTTTAATTACTAAATATAATCATTAACTAAGAAATATAATAATCAAATAACATTAATTATGGTGTTTCAATGTGGACTGAGTTTTTAATCATCTTCATAAATTCTGTGACATCTACCTGTAACACAAATATACATTACATGAGGGCCGTGTCCACACATAACACATCATCAGCTGCTGATTGTAAACTGAAAGAAAGAAAGAAAAAAAAGACAAATTTATTATATCGCACATCACAACAGATACAGGGCTTTAGGTATCTCTCTTTCAACCTCTCGGGTGGTTAATCAGTCCATGAAACTGAAAAACTTCCCCAAGGAACACAGGTCAAAATACGAAAAAAAAAATTCGAGTTCTCATACAAACTTCATCAGCATATAACGCATTTTGTATGAGAGATCAAAAAAATATTTTTCCTATTTTTTTCGTATTTCGTTGATTGGATCGTTAGGTCTTGTTGCGTGCAGGTAGTCGAGCACGCACTGCATGTACACAAGTCAATCACTCAATATATGTGCAACTCGACACGCAACTCAACCATTCAACACACAACCACTCAACATAAAACTCAACTACTCAACATTCAACTCAACCATTCAACTTGGTGTGAAACAAAGCATGGAGAACTTACAAAACCGTCCAAGTCCTTGTCGGCGTCGTCCAGCATCTCCTCGATTTCTTCACGAGTCACAAACGTGCCGCTTTAGGTATTATGTAGCCTATGTTACTCAGGGATAATGTAGCATTCTAATGGTAAAATAATTGTTCAAATCGGTCCAATTGTTTCGGAGCCTATTCAATGCAAATAAACCATCAATCAAAGCTTTCCTCTTTATACCTGTTCTCTGGGGAAGACAGCACCTTTGCGAATAGGCGTAGAGTCAAAGAACGAATGTGTATGTATGTATTTATATCCTTTAATGTATGTTTGTATGTATTTAATGTAATTTAGAGCTATTTTAAGTTACATCCTGAATGTTCCATTAAATAAAGAGTTTGAGTTTAATATTAGTGTAAGAGTATGATTTACAACTCAACCACTTAACATACAACTCAACCACTCAACTTGGTGTGTGACAAAACATGGAGAACTCACAAAACCGTCCAAATCCTTGTCGGCGTCGTCCAGCATCTCTTCGATTTCTTCATCAGTCAGATACGTGCCGAGGATTTCAGTCACTCTCTTTAGGTTCTCGAAACTTATCTTTCCTATTAAAATAATTTTCCACGTTAAAAACGTATGAGTCACCGACTTCAATCCCAACAATAGTTCGCACAAAGTAGATAACTAGTATTTTTAAAACGCTTATCCGTGCGAAGGATAATTTCTAATAATTTTTAGGGAAAGAAAGATATTCGGCACGAATGGGACTTGAACCCACGACCCCAGGATACAATACAATATACTTTATTGCACAATTTAAAAAGAAATACAATGATGAGACAATTACAAGTAATTTTACAAAAGGTACAATAGAGGGACCTTATCGCTTCAAGCGATTTCTTCCAGGTAACCTTTGGGTATGAAAAGTCGCATAGTGAAATCAAGAGCGGGCGCAATATATAATGTATATATCTAACCTAACCTAAACAATATATATTAAACAATATATATATATATAAATAATATAAATACAGTTTTATAATACTAAAGAGAATATGTAATTATTCGATACATAAGACACACACACACACATAGTTAAAGAGGAGATGGAAACAGGAAAAAAAAACAACTTAGTAGGTAAAAGAAATACGGAAAACAAGAGAGGAAAAGTAATTAAAAAGTAAAAGAGAAAAATAGAAAAGGAAACCATTTATTTGTAGCCACACTGGGCTTCAAAGTAGCCCTTGAGACGCTTCTTAAAGGTATCCGCTGTTATAGCTATCCTAACATCCCTGGAAATTAGGTCATCCCTCCCCACATCCCTTAGATCTCTGGAAATTATTAGTGAAAAAATAACTAGTGTCAAAAAAATAATAAATTTATTCAAAACAGTAAAGTCTGTGAGTTTGTCCTTCCTTCACGTCTAAACTGAGCAACGGATCAACGTAATTTTTCGCACAGACATAGATAGAGGGCGGGTAAGTAACATAGGACATTTTTCCACGCAGACACAGTTACGAGCAGAAAGCGATTACAGATAAAATAATAGTAGCACTATAGAGGTAGTACACTTGCTATTATGTATTACTAGATCTCCGCCTGCTACTCTGCTCGCGTGAACTACAGGTTATACTGTGCCCGACTGTGGGATAAAATGTAGTCTATGTCCTTTCCCAGGCTCTAATCTATTTCTGTACCAAATTTCAGCAAAATCGGTTCAGTAGTTTAGGCGTGTAAGACGGACAGACAGACAGAGTTACTTTCGCATTTATAATATTAGTATGGATTGTGTAGGGGTAAGCGGGTGTGTCCCATTTTGTTCTATAAAACTTGACGTCATAACATAAGAATAACAATTAACAATTTGTTATTCTTATGGTCATAACCCGTTTGTTTATAGAACTTGACCGATGTGTGCGATATGATAGATGAAAAATGAAAAAAATGAAATGAAAATTTATTTATTTCTAGAAGTAATTTTTACATTTTCACTTGAGGCCAGCCCAGTAAGCATTAATTTGCTTGTGTTGGGTGTGCCTCGCACAATCCCAGTTTAAATAACAAAATTTATTAAACAAAACAAAAATATATCTAAAACTTAAATCAAAGTGTGTGCAGATGTGTATGTGTGTACGTGCATGTGTGTGGGTGTGTGTGTATGTGTGTGTGTTTGTGTGTGCCGGTGTATATGTATGTGTGCGTGCGTGCGTATAGATGATGTACAACATTTGCTCACAGAATGTAAAAAAAATAAGGGTCATCGGGAGGAGTTGCTGACGAAGCTGGCACTGACCAAATATAATATAGGAATATATCAATCTATATTAGCTAAACCGTCATCAGATGCAGCCCGACTAGTATATGCAATGATAATGGCTTCTCAGCAGCGCCCTGTATGAACTTTATAACAGAGCGGGTACAATGGGATTGACATGTTTTTTAAAAACAAAAATCCAAAAAAAAATAGATATAAAAAAAAAATAGAACTTGACGTCATTGGACGAGGTCTTTGGCGGGAACTCGGCGTGAGCGGTTGCTTTGTCAATTGAATTTTCGTTTTCGGCGGGAAAAAGTTGTTTAATGTGTAATAGTGATAGTGTATTATGCAGTAAATTGACTAAAATTCGTGTAGTGATGAAAAATTCAAGTGATAACAGTGTTTCTGCTCCGTTTGGTACCGACAAAGATCCTCGCGGTTGTGCTTCTCGCCGCCAGTTTTCGTAAAACTGACGCTATTCGGTTTTACGCAGAACATGAGAAGCTTAGGGCTTAGGTTAAGTTGAAGAAAGAAGATTTTTCACTGAAGACATGGCTGTATGGACATAGTTTCTTTGAGTATGTAGTATTTTTACTCTTTAGTCATTTTTGGGATAAATTTAACAAAAAAAAAATCATCGGACGAAATGATACAGATTCTTCTTTGTGACGTCAAGTTCTATAGAACAAAATGGGACCTACACAAAAAAACAGTAAAGCTGCTGAGTTTTCTTGTGCGCAAGAGGTGACATCTTTCATCGATTTGCTGAACTAACAATTTTTAACCACAAAAAAGAGGGATGTTATAAGTTTTATGTGTGTAATCTGTATGTCTGTCTGTAGCTTCGTTCCCGTGGGAATTTCGGAAAATTATGTAGCCTATGTGTTAATCCAGGGTGTCAGCTACCTCCATACCAAATTTTATCCAAATTGGTCCAGCTGTTTGAGCGTTAAAGAGGAACAAACATCCATACATACCTACAAACTTTCGCGTTAATATTAAGTAAGTAGGTAGTAAGTATTACGATAAATCGATTTTGACCCATAACTCTCAATCTTCGTCCCCGTGAAAATTCGGGAAAATTAGGTTTAGTCGATAAACGTTCAGTTCAGTAAGCAAACATTACAAGTTATAAATAAATAATAATTATATTATTCTGATGTCTACGCTATATAAATAAATAAATAAAATAAATAAATAAATAAACGCGACACACTCAAAGACCCACACTAAGGTTTTCCCTTGTGTCGTGGGTCCCTCGGAACACACATAAAGACAAACACAAACACCCATGACCCGAGAACAAACATCTGCTTTTCACACAAATGTTTGCCCCCACTGGGGATCGAACCCAGGACCCGCCGATCAAGAGGCAGCGTCACTACCACTCGACCAAACCGGCCGTCATATGATTGCAAAGTTTCATAAAAATCCCTCCAGTAGTTTTTGCGTGAAGGGGTAACACAACATCCATCCATCTTACAAACGCGTTTATATTAGTGTGTATCTCGTACGAGTTAACTTGAGACCTAGCTAGACCGACGACGTCATATACCTTCAATATACGGTTTTCAAAATGATAAAATATCGAATAAGATATAGCGTCTTTGTTACGGATACGTGTCTCGGCTCTCTTTCGATATTTTATCATTCCGCACACCGTATACCGAAGATGAGCGTCGTGGGCCGTCGATGGAATGAAGGCCATTTTATCTGTTCAGGTGGCGAAATTGAGAATAATTTAGTTTTCATATACTTGCTGACAACCACCCTGACTAGCAGCGCCACCGCCAACCGAACACAAAGTTGCAAACTACCTGCAACTGGAAATTCAGTTGGCGGTGTCGCCACCAGTAAAAACAGCCTTCATTACATGTATGAAAGGATAGTTCTCAATTTTGCCACCTGAACGGATAGAATGGCGACCTTTCCATCGACCCACAACTGAAGTTACAAACTCGGGGCCCAGGTCTCAAGTTAACTCGTTACGGGTTTTAGGTACCAGCATCATCATCATCGAACAGTCTGAAGCTCTTCATGATATCTCCGTCCGAGTCCTTGGTCATCACCTTCCTCATGATGGCCGTTTGGAAGTTCTCGAAGCTCAGGGTGCCGGTTTGGCCCTTGTCCACCGCGTTCACCATGTGCTGGAGTTCCTCTTTTGTTGGCTCGTACCCTAGAGAGCAGAGTCACCAGTTACGTACCTACATGAGCATTGGCGTCAGGGTTCGAAATTATCAAGATAATTACGCTTCTTGATGATTATCAGATAATTATCGGATAATTATCACCAGTGTAAGAAATTAATTTGTTATATTGTTTCATAACAAATTGTAACAAAACATTAAAGTGAGTGTGACTGTATGGATAGATATTTGTTGCTCTTTGACACAAAAACTACTGAATGGATTTTAATTAAACTTAACAATAATATAGCTTATGCATCAGAATAACACATAATATAGCTTATGCATCAGAATAACACATAGGTAACACAATTTTCGGAAAGAGCGAAGTCCCGGGCAGAAAGCTAGCCGTAAATAAATTTACTTAGATTGACCAAAGAAGCGAAAGGAATATCTTCATCCGATGATGACTGTATTTCCATTCGCTTTGTTGCTTGTTATTATCAATCGATAATTATCCATATGTTATTATCACGATAATTATAATGATAATTATCGTGATAATTATCCTTTCGAACCCTGATTGGCGTGTCTGAATGGATGGACCGATTTCGTTGCGTTTTTTTTGTTTGTTTGAAAGCTGACGTAATGGTTCTTGACTATATATTTTGATCAATATTGGTTCAGCCGTTTAAAAATTACAAGCAATCTAATTTCAGGGGTAATAAAAAAAATTTTAGAGTTATTAAATCTTTATTAGTTACCTACACGAAAGCCGAATCACGAGCGAGATAAGGGCGAATTCGTGGTTAACATGAATAGCCGAGTGTATAACACGATCCTGGCTGTCCTAAAAATAATAATTGTCCTGGCTAAACTCATTTTGATCACATAAAGCTAAAAACCATCTTGATCACGTCAGCTTTCAAACAAAAAAAACCGCATTGAAATCGGTCCATTCGTTTAGGAGCCACGATGCCACAGACAGACACACAAAAATTTTGGCTCTCCTTTGTTGATTAAGCCAACATATGTCGTGTTCAACTTATTAACCCTCTTTTTTTGTCGGGAATCAAAAACAGGTCGAAGCAATTGTTCCTGCAATCTTTAATTGGTAATCCACCCCAGTGCTCGTAGACCGTAGACCCTGTATAATCACTGCGTAAGAAGACCCTAATGCAGGCGTTTCCCAAACTGTGCGCCGCCCTGCAGGGCAATCGCGCTAAAAACAAGTGGATTGAATCGCAATAGAAATGTTGACGGTGTTTGATTTTATGAATTATTGTATGTGCAACAAAAAATATCCATATCAATATCCGAAGACAGCATTAAAATTGGTTTATAAATGAACAAGTTATTAGCATTTATATTATCGTAAGAACTAGCTATCTCGTTTTGTGGGGAGAGCTAGCTATCTCGTTTTTACCTACGCAAACAAATGGCGGTGACGTCACACGTCTGTCAGTGCATCTCTTTTTTCGTTGTTTGACAGTTTCCCCCTCTATTAAAATTTAATAGCTTGTAACTTTTTTATTTCTCAATAATTTTCAAAAATTATTTCGGTTTTGGATTTTGGATTCAGGTCCTTTTTAAGATAAACAATAAAAAAAATGTAGTCAACATCCCTATTGAAACGTAGCTGGGGGGCTACCACCTAAGCGAAGCTGATGCTGGGTAAACGAATGGAACGTTATCGATTGCTTCTTTAGAAGGAGACCTTGATTAACGACATGAACCAAACACAGCAATGTACATCATTCCATTCGTTCAATCAGCATCAGCTTCGCTTAGGTGGTAGCCCCCAGCTACGTTTCAATTGCGATTTAATCCACTTTTCTTAGCGCGGTTGCCCTGCTGGTGCGCCGTAGAGAGTACAAAGGGGCGCCGTAAAGCGATCCTCTTTACCATACTCCGAAACCTTTACAAATTGGGAGGCACAAAATAAACAATCCCATGCTTTGAAAGAATGTGTGGATATCACTAAGCTTACCCATACCATGGAGTAGGTCGCTATTATATTTCAGTTTTGTTTTTCGTAAGTCTATCTTAATTGTTTCCGTTTTTATTTAGTAGGTAGATATTCAAATGAATAAATAACAAATTTTTTGTTTTTAATTTTTGTGCCTATCTACCTAACTAGTATCACTGTACCTATTTCAACGGTACTTGTCTATTTTGAATAAGAGCTAGTTTAGGGCGCCGAGACAAAATTCTAAACTTGTAAGTGCGCCGCGGACTAAAAAAGATTGGGAACCCCTGCCAAAATGCTTACCCAACGCTTTTACTGCGACGCGGAAGTCATCCGCTTTGATCTTCCCTTCGCCCGTGTAGTCCAGGAGGTTGAAGGCCTGGAGGAGGTCACTCTTCTGGAAGGAAACAGATAAATTATTCCTCCCTCCTTTCGTACAGTGTCATCAATCAATCAAAGGCCTCTCCATCTTGACATATGCAGAGCGAGTTAACCCAGAAAATACCTATTAAGGCACTGGTACTCCTATGCACCAACGGAACACAGCAAGCTGTTTGGCGTCAGACTTCAGTAGTAGGGTGGTTGCGAACCAGACGGCCCTTCATAGAGCCTACCACACCGCATGAGAACATAGGAGGCAGGTCTCATTTGTGTTTCCTTAGTCGCCTCTTACGACACCCACGGAAAGAAATTAGGTGGTGTTATTCTCAACCGATCACCACACGGCATATGTCTCTTCATGCTTCTATTTTCGGCAAAAAAAACCTTTGCTACGTAGCTATTAAGATTCATATTACGTTGCTTAGATCGTCGCGCCACGTGTCACTTGTGTAAAAATAACTCTCTTTCTCACCAACCTGGGGGGCTACCACCTAAGCGAAGCTGATGCTGGGTTAACGAATGGAATGTTGTCGATTGCTTCTTTATAAGGCGACCTTGATTAACGACATGAACTAAACACAGCAATGTACATCATTCCATTCGTTCAATCAGCATCAGCTCCGCTTAGGTGGTAGCTCCCCTGAGCCCCGCCTCCGAGACGACGGCGAGACAGCAAGACCCATAGCCCATAGCGCTCTCTCAAAACTAAAGTCTGTCTCATAATTATCTGCAGATACATGTCAAAATCGAGTGATACCCACCCAATCACAGACTACTGAGAAGATAATACAACCAATGAGTAAAGAGCATAAATTGAACCAGCCAATAGTGGACACACTTTACAATCAAGCCCTACACTCACGCTTATAATCCCTGTCAGGGTAGACAGAACGTCATGTTTTTTAATTTTATTATTATAAGATAACTCTTGCCCAAGGTTATAGTCATAGATGAGGTCGACGATGGAGTGAGTTAACCCAGAAAATGCCAATTAAGGCACTGGTACTCCCAAGCACTGACGGAGCACAGCAAGCTGTTTGGCATCGGGCTTCGGAAGGATGGTGATCGCGAACCAGACGGACATTTACAGAGCCTACCACACTGCATGAGACCATAGGACGCACCTTAGATTCATAACACACTGAGGTGTCGTTGCCTAAGATGGATTATTAGGAGGCAGGTCTCATTTGTGTTTCCTTAGTCGCCTCTTACGACACCCACGGAAAGAGATTTGGTGGTGTTATTCTCAAACGATCACCAAACGGCGTGAATTCTACAAAGAACCACTTGACGTCACATTTGACATGAGTTGTAAGAGTTATTAGATAGAATAAAGTGGACACCAGGGTTAGCCAAGTTCGCCTCAACACTTTGACTATACCTACACGATAAGAAGAAGTAATGTGAGTACTGTTTACATGACACGCAATCACATACTGTACAATCGAATTACATAATGTTAGCGGAGGCTGTCATATCAACGTGTGGCAGCTTCCGATCCCAAGATTAGATCGTAGGGCTAGCAGCAACAACAACACATACACACACACACACATACATATTCACATAAGAGGGTTCATATGGTCATTTTCGCTTAATTTTTCCTTTTGTTTTGTTTCTTTAACTCGTTATATTGAGTCTCGAGCGGTTACATTGGGTGATCCTTCTTCTTTCCTCTTTCAAAACATTACTATATAAAATCTAAATACCGATAGGAAACTCACTCCAGTGACATTGCTCGTACTTTATTATACAGTAATAATTTATACGGTAATTTAATTTTGCTAGTATTTATACACATTGGTAACTGTACCAGGTTTGCAAATGTTTTCCACCTCCTGTTTAAACTAGAAAACCTGTAATTGGCTTTACAATTAGACCTAAGCTAGCTACTAATTTTACATGTCTTGTAATTAAGCTGTTGGTTTTGTACAATAAATAAATAAAAAACCGTTTAACACCTGTTCTTCAGTAAAAACAAGTCTCGCTTTCACTTCGTCAGCCTTGGCCCCTTTCTCGTTGCTCCCGCTTTCGCGTTTGGACATCATAGAAGCAGTGAACAAGGTTCCTTCTGTCTCGAAGACATCTTCTAGATTGTATTCTTGACCTTGATTCATGTTTGCTGTACTTTTTCGATAGTTTAGCTGTATCTTGTCACTTTCAAGCCGCCAAAAGGGCTCTGACTCGGTTTAAAATCGTGTTAATTACCGCCAAATACTGTGACAATGGTTATCCGCTAACTTTGCAATAAATCGAATGTTTTTAACGCTATTTTTCAAATGATAATGATACACTTGTAATAATAAAGGTAAGTCTACTTGGTTACGGCCCTATCGATTTAATTATGTGTAAAATTAATTAAGGTTATAGTGGCGCCATCTTGTTAATACGTGAGTAAAGCGGTCAGCGCATCAATTTACACCCCAATTTTTATTTGGAAAGGGCGGCGCATATAGAGCAGTGTTTTTCAATCATTTTGAATTCGCGACCCCTTTGGAAGTTAAGGAGCTCTAGCGAACCCCTCCAACTCTAAGACTTTTACTTTTATAACGTTTATTTTACACACAGGACATAAATCCCCCCATATAAGACCCCCTAGCCCTAGGTTAAAACTATGACCTCTGCTGGAGAATAATAATAAAAAGTTTGCCGTGGGGTAGGCGTGGATGATTGGGAGGCATGTAATGTGAGATAAACAAATAAGTAATTGTCTTTTTCTTTTACCCGCCACCCGACCCCTAGAGTAAGGCTTCATGACCCTCCAGAAATGGCAGCATGTAGTGTCTGTGTATCCTTAAGGACGCACAATGCAAGAGAAGCTTTGAGTCTGTGGTTAAAAAATACTTTTTTGAATTAGAAATGGTACCTAAAACGTGTAACCTTCTGACTAATAAAGAGCTTAGGTACCTGTTCAGCGGTCCACTGAAGTCTTGCGGAGATGTTAATCTCAGGTATTTCTTCAGTCTTCTCTTCTTCCGTCTCCACTTCCGGCACTTCAGGTCCGGAGGTAACCTCTAAATCCTCCGCCAAGTTTGGGCTGCTAGTTATTACACGACGCATGGGATCCATTGTTGTTGTTTGGGGAGAAAAATCTAAAGAAATCTATGAAATACTTTAAAAATGTTACGATTTCTGTCAATAAATGAGAGCTTTGAAGTAGAAAATCTTTTTTTCTAGGTATGTAGTTTGATATCTCCACATCATTTTTGTGGCTAATTATCTAGCAGCTAGGCAATAAAAAAACGAAAAAATATGGTAGTTTGAAGAATTTCACAAATAGCAACATTGCTCATAAATAAACCGCCATGTTTGTCATTTGTTTTGAGAATTGAGGTTATCTCGCGAAACCGACGCCGCTAATATTTTTAGTATAAAATAACTCCTTCCTATAAATAAAACATTAAAAATGAAGCTAGTACGATTCCTAATGAAGCTTAGCCACGAAACCGTAACAATTGAGTTGAAAAATGGAAGCGTAGTGCACGGAACCATCACTGGTGTGGACGTTGCGATGAATACACACTTGAAGGCAGTAAAAGTAACGCTGAAGAATAAGGAAGAGATGCAATTGGAAACTTTGAGCATACGCGGGAATAATATCAGATATTTCCTGCTGCCGGACAGTTTGCCGCTCGAGACATTGCTGATTGACGACGCTCCGAAAGGCCGCGGGAAACGTGAAGGATTTTCCCGCGGAGGAGCGAGAGGAGGCCGCGGAAGAGGCCGTGGTGGTCGCGGTGGACCTCGTGGGGGCCGCGGAGGCCGAGGCCGTGGCCGGCGATAAACATCTGTGTTCTCTAGTCTTTAAGTTTCTAATTCCACATAAGTTTGTGATTACACCTTATATATGTAAGTAAATTTGTGTTTTATTCAGTGTACGTTTTCTCCATAAAGCCGGTCAGAGTGTTACCTTACGGGCGGGAACGCCTAATATAAGTCACAGACAAAATCGATCATTCAGCCTTGATATCTATTCAATTACACCAATGATGAATTGTATTATGGTCTCGGCTCTTCTTTCTAGCGCTTGTCCCGTTTCTAATTTGGGGTACGCTTGACCATGATCCAGGAATTAGCAGGTCAAGTCATTACAGTGGAGCGACTGCCATCTGACCTCCGTGACCCTGCCAACAGGGGAACCTGACCGTATTGGATCATGGTTACACATTCAGTCTTCTGAATGTGCAGGTTTCCTCACAATGTTTTCCTTCACCGTAAGAGCATCGGTTAGTAAGCAACTAATGTACATAACTCGGAAAATGAGTCATTGGTACATGGCGGCACTGGGGATCGAACTCTGTACTTCTCACTTGCGAGTCCGACCCACTAGCTGTTAGACCACCGCTGCTCAATGGCCAATAGTCTCCGCTAAAAGATGAAAAAAAAGAGTTAGTGATGTAAAATGTTACATAAAACATGTAGATGTGAATTTCGCACCCAGTTCTAGTGAAAAACTTATCAAAACGTAGTACAAAAAACTCTAAACCTTTGCAAAGATTGTGCATGTGAAACGGTAATTACTGGCCCAGTACATACGTGTAATCTTTGTGTTGTTTTCATTGAGATTTCGGTCGAGTTATACGTTTTGATAAATTTTCAACGGAACAATTAACTGCTGGTTACCCATTTGTACTATGAAAGCTGGTCCTATTAAGGGTGACCTCACCATCAACATTTATTTAAAAAAATACTTACAAATATCATCAGGCTAAACCTAATACAATAGTGTAGACTTCTAATATTATTAACAACTAGCTTTCCGCCGGGACTTTGTTCCTGTGGGAATTTGAGAAGACTATGTAGCCTATATGTTAATCCAGGGTGTCAGCTATCTCCATACCAAAATCAAAATTGGTCCAGCTGATTGAGCGTGAAGTGTAACAAACAATATCCATACATCTTTTCACATTTATAATATCAGTAGGATAATTTTTTTGTAAATAGGGTAACTTGATTTCAGTCACTATTTGGTCACGACATGACCTCATCCTCGCCCTTGCGCGAAATTATCTTCAAAAAAAAACATAATTTAATTTTAATTTAAAAAAAAATTGCTAAAATCCTTCTAACATTATTAATGTAAAAGTTTGAGAGGATGTATGAATGACTATTACACTTTCACATAAAAACTACTGATTAGATTTTGATAAAAGCTTAGGCAGTATAATAGGCTACTACAAAAAAGGGTCATACTCATACATGTATGTGGTGTGGGGTGATTACTTAATTACTTACTTGTTCCACCCCCTAGATAGCGCGACTTCAAGATGGTACTCCCGCTCCACGCTAGATGGCGCTACTTGTTTCAAATGACTGTCCTAATTAAAACCATAAAAAAGTTTTATTTTTAATGAAAATTGCCTATTTACGAAATTATTTATGCGAAAAACTTGCCTTCTTCCGAACATAGCAAGGTTGTGCTTTCTTGTTTAAAACCCCTGACAAAAAAGAGGGGTGTTATAAGTTTGACGTGTGTGTATCTATGTCTGTCTGTCGCATCGTAGCTCCTAATCGAATGGACCGATTTCGATGCGCTGTTTTTGTTTGAAAGCTTTTTTTTTATTATAAGATGGTTTAACTCTTGACCTCAATCTTGACCATAAAGTTCAAAGATGAGGTCGATGATGATGAGGTCATGCGGTGTGGTAGGCTCTGCAAAGGGCCGTCTGGTTCGCGACCACCCTCCTACCGACGTTATCAAAGTGTCGGGGGTGACACAATTTTTAAAGTGAATGAAAACTTCTTTAGCAACGTTGAGCACTTCGAAGTACTTAAGGCGACTACAGCACCTAAATTACGATTTTATGATGCGTAGATAAGCATTACGCACTGCATTAAATCGAAGAAAAAAAATACTACGGTAATATTCAGGTTTGCTAAGTAGTTTGCTGAAAACTTGATTCAGCAGTTTTGGTTCGATAGAAAAAGCTCACAAAGTCACCTCTAAATATCAATATTGTGTATCTTTTAAGCTGTAAAAACGATAGTAAAATGCACACAGGAACTTGAATTTGCTATCAAAATGTTCGTGATTGAACACTCTCGATAAGTAGTTAACGCATTTTTCGATTTAAGCTGTTACCTTTCCATAAATCTCATTTTTCTAACTTTCGAACATGTTTTTACGCACGCACGCTTTGATAGTCCGTAAACATCGTGTATCGACACTGTTCGCACTGCCGGCCCAGGCCTGTTGAGAGACGGAGATGGCACTATTCCTATGTATGCTGCCTTTATCGGGTGCTGTAGTCGCCTTAAGGGTAAAAAAATGTTAAATTCGCGTCAGGACAATGACCTGAAATTCGTAAGACGGAGGGAGAGTGAAAACTTCTTTAGCGGCGTTATTTTTGGGATGGGTAAAAAATGTTAAACTCGTGTCAGGACACGTGACCTAAAATTCGTAAGACGGAGGGAGAGTAGACCGCAAGGAAGTAATATATGTTCAAGTTGTCACTTCTGCCGGCACTCCCGGAGTGCAACCCATTATTTTTTAAATTTTAGAGTTAATTTCATTTATACACTCACGCCTGTAATCCCATTTGGGGTAGGCAGTACGTCATGTACAGTCAAGAGCACGTCAAGCTTGACACTTTGGAGTTTGAAACGGCCCTGCATTGTATGGTGCGCGGTATAAATAAGAGCTCAGCTTAAACTGGTAGTGACGTGCTCTTGACTGTACCTAGTTTTATTATAGAAAGAACCACTTGACACCACATTTGACATCCATTCAGAGGGTTATTCGATGGAACATGAGCATAGTGGTTATAGGTTGTCAGTTTCACCCACGACACAGCAAAACCCTTGCGTCCCAGTACGCCTGGGAAGAGTTGGCAGCTGGTACATTCTAAGTCTTGTGTTTCTTTCACTCCCAGTCCAGCGTGGAAGCGCTAATTTTAGAGTTATATTTGCTGAAGTCCAACAACCCGCATTGTGCCAGCGTGGTGGACTATGGCCTAAAACCCCTTCGTGTTTCGAAGGGAGGCCCGTGCCCCTCGGAGAGGACATATATGGGCTGAATTCGAATTTGCTGGATTAAAACACTTGATATTGGCGAAATGTATAAAATAAACGAGCGCCATAATTAGAAGAAATTGAATTTAGAGGTGACTTTGAGAGCTTTTTCTATCGAACCAAAAGTTCTGAATCATGTTTTCAGCAAACTACTTATCTAGTTTATGTCCTGAATATTACCGTAGGTAGTATTTTTTTTCTTCGATTTAATGCAGTGCGTCATGCTTATCTACGCATCATAAAATCGTAATTTAGGTGCTGTAGTCGCCTTAAGGTGTTCCTAGCTCAATATACCCGCGCTTGGTCGTAATCCTTACTAATATTATAAATGCGAAAGTAACTCTGTCTGTCCGTCTTTCACGCCTAACCAATTTTGATGAAATTTGGTACAGAGATAGATTAGAGCCTGAGACATTTTATCCCACAGTTGTGCACGATATAATCTGTAGTCCACGCGGGCGGAAAGCTAGTAAACAAATACTTTTGTCCTTACAACATCCAATCCTCGTTTCCTGTTAGCTTTAAAAAATGCAAAAAGCTTGTAGTTTTGGCTGTGAGTTGATGTCAGTCATAGTTTAGTTTTTCTTATTTATCTTATTAAATCATTAAATTGCGCTAAGTATATGCTGATGAAGTTTGTATGGAAATTCAATTTTTTTTTGACCTATGTTTCTTGGGGAAGTTGTTCAGTTTCATGGACTGATTAAAGCCCTATATACATTATGTAATGTATACAATAAGTACATATACGTATTTATTATGGCTATTTATTAAATTGTAAACTACTATGGAAAGTTAGTATTATAGTTAAAAAAGGAAGTATTAACAAGAAAACTTATTCTAGACAAGGGCACGGACATCAAGTCTGTGAATGCTAATAACAACACAATAAATTAAAAAATATAGTTTAAAAATTAATACTGTTCGAATGCCGGATAGTTAGTCTTCAAATAAAATTAATTTTCAGGGGCATCGTGTTTTACAAGGAAACTAAAAAACCACAGTCACGGTTCGCCGATTATACAATATTTTGTCGAAAATCACATTTAATGACCTCACATCGAAAAAATACTCATCAAAAATTACTCAACCTTTTTACACGGAAAAATTACGAAGACACATCAGTGCCTTGAAATGAATTAGCTAAAGGCCCTTTTCAAACTGGCTGGGTAGCATACCAGTAAAGTTACTAATTTGCCTTGAAGACAGTGCGTACAAGTTTTTTCCTCGTATGAGACGCTTGGGATGTTAAATTTGAAAAATTCTTTCGATAAATCGTATAGTTGACAGACAGAATAATAAATAAGTATAAACATTTTAATAAAATAATATTAACGCAATTTTCCCGCGTAATTAATAGGTGTTTTAACTTTCCGCGATGTTTTGATCATAATTTTTTTTAAATAAACGTATGAGTTTGTTATTTCGTAAATAAAATAAAAATGTGTATCAAAATGTCAAGTTGGCTAGTGTTGACTATTTTGTTGTATTGTGCAAATGTTGTTCTTCTTCACAATACCGGTTCTGGCGCAAACGGGAATTGTAAGTTAATTTTTTTAGTAATTATTATTTTTTACGCAATTATATTTCAGCTCCGTTTACAGTAAAATGATGATACCTATGCCTAAGTGGTCATCATTTGCGTTGGTTTAAGGTTACTGTATCCAACTTTAAGAGTTTGCCTACATTTCGGCATGTATTTTCAAAGAATTTTCTTTTTATATCACTGCCTTCTTTATAGGATAATGTGTTTGGGTAGGTCTGTTGCTTTTAATGAATTGTGGCGTTGTTTCGGTATGATGCCTGTCGTAGATAGAACTATTGGTGCAATTGTCACCTTTTGGAGGTTTTATTACTTTACGCTGGATACTCAAAGGCGCATACTACGGTTCCCATCGTGGGATAATTTGATGTGACTTTAGTTTTCGAAACTTTAACGAGCGATACTCCCCACGAAACTGGATTTTTCCCATTGAAACGACATTAAACTATATTAACTTCAGTTTTTTGATTAGCTGTTTTTGCTGGCTTAGTTTTATAAAGTTTGAATGTGGGTAAGCCTTCTGGCGGTTGCGGGACCGTGTTAATAATAATTCTTCATTTTTATGTGGTTTTCTTAGCAAACCTACTTAGGGCGACTTGCACCAAAACCTTAAATAAGTACATTTAATAGCTTAAACAAATTTAACTTGGTTGTCAAAGCAACAAAATCTGTCAAATTAATCAAAATTAGTCTCGCTAAATATGATTAGCACTTTGGTGCAAGTCGCCCTTAGTGTTTTTATAATTTTCGTGTAAGATTACTCTTTAATGTTTTTTTCATTCAGTTGCAGACACGCGCATTAAAATTAATGCCACTTTAAATATGATACTGACACATTACCGTCTTTTTAAAGCAGATAAGGACGGCGTTACATTTAAAGAAGCTTTAATTTTAATGAACGTTTCTACAACTAAACATTTATATTCTCTTAAACATCGTTTTGAAAGAAAGTTTACATCCTCAGTATTTCAGTAAGTAGCAGATGTTGGTAGTTTTCTAATCATTTGTCTTGTATCACATCTGAATATCACTCCAGTGTTTGCCTCGACCTGGAATCGAACCCGAGATTAGTCGATCTCGACGGGATCTATTCTATAAGTCGGAAGTCGATTATGATTGATCTCAGATTCTTTATACCTACGTTGCTTCTGTATCAAGTGTTTTTATTGGTAGCTACTATGTATCTGGGTGAGCTTGCTACATCCTCGACCGCATCTTCGCCCCTGTGCTAGATTGCAGTCGTGAGCAAACCCATTGTTAATAAAAAAAGAAATGAAAGTATGATGAATTTGGGATCATTCGTACCTTCTCTTCTTTTCGTCTAGGTATAGTCAAGTCTGTGGCGAACTTGACTAACCCTGGTGTCAAGAGTTTTCAAACCGCACAATGGCCTCAGACTTATTTTAACAACTATAGTCAATCGACAAAAGCCGGGACCGACAGTTTAACGTGCCCTCCGAAGCACGGAAACGCTCGTGATAAATTACCACTTTGGTTACCGATCAGGTTCCCTGCCTCTGTATGCTAACTGTTCGGTTGAGAATGTTGAGATCAGCGAGGGCCACTGGTCTACGACCTAATCGATTTGTTTATAACTTAAGGCGACTACAGCACCCGATAAAGGCAGCACACATAGGAATAGTGCCATCTCCGTCTCTCAACAGGCCTTGGCCGGCAGTGCGAACAGTGTCGATACACGAGGTTTACGGACTATGAAAGCGTGCGTGCGTAAAACATGTTCGAAAGTTAAAAAAATGAGATTTATGGAAAGGTAACAGCTTAAATCGAAAAATGCGTTAACTATTTATCGAGAGTGTTCAATCACGAACATTTTGATTGCAAATTCAAGTTCCTGTGTGCATTTTACTATAGTTTTTACAGCTTAAAAGATACACAATATTGGTATTCAGAGGTGACTTTGTGAGCTTTTTCTATCGAACCAAGTGCTGAATCATGTTTTCAGCAAACTACTTATCTAGTTTATGTCCTGAATATTACCGTAGTATTTTCTCTTCGATTTAATGCAGTGCGTCATGCTTATCTACGCATCATAAAATCGTAATTTAGGTGCTGTAGTCGCCTTAATAGCGAAACATTTTTTTGTATTCAGAATTTCCGACCTGTTTCTCGGGGTCAATTGTTCAGTTTCGTGGGCTGAATCAAATCTTTTATTTTCGCTGACTAATTAAAAGTTAGGTACCCAATTGAATAGACACCCTGCATTACCACCAGGGTCATAGATGAGGTCGACGATGGAGCGAGTTAACCCAGAAAATGACAATTAAGGCACTGGTACTGCCACGCACCGACGGAACACAGCAAGCTGTTTGGCGTCGGACTTTTAGGGTGGTCGCGAACCAGGCTTCCCTTTACCACAGAATAATAACAAGTAACTAGCGTTACCTTTACAGAGGCTACCATACCACACTGCATGAGACCATAGGACGCCACATCAGATTTAGAACAAATTGAGGTGTCGTTGCAGGCTGGATTACTAGGAGGCAGGTCTCATTTGTGTTTCGTTAGTCGCCTCTTACGACACCCACGGAAAGAAATGGGATGATGTTATTCTCAACGGATCACCACACGGCATACTTTCCAAATTAATCCTAATAGTTTCGTTTTGGGTTTTCTGTGATACACATTACATTACACAATGATGTTATACAACCGAATTGTTTTTAAAATACAACGTAAATAGCTTGTTTATCGATTGTTCCTGAACACTGAAGATCTTTGTAAGATTTTCACACAAATTTTTGTTGTAATATAAACAATAGCAAAATAATTAATGTCAACATTATTGTGCTGAGTGTAGTGTGGCGGTTACAAATAACAAAAAAAATCTATACTTTAATATTATAAATGCGAAAGTAACTCTGTCTGTCCGTCTTTCGCGCCTAAACTACAGAACCGATTTTGATGAAATTTGGTACAGAGATAGATTAGAGCCCGGGAAAGGACATAGGCTACATTTCATCCCACAGTTGGGCACGATATAACCTGTAGTCCACGCGGGCGGAAATAAATACAAGAAATAAATATAAGTCAGTAGGTACAGAAAGCCGCACATCAAATTACCCATGCGTGCACTCTGTGCTGTTGCAATAAGAACGGGTTTTCAACGAATCGGGGTAACCTGATGTGCTGGCCTCTGTACACTACACACGGCAGCACATCAGGCTAAACATGTTGACCTTGAGGTCGCCCTTATCTCGCTCGTAATAGCGGCGGCTTTCGTAGTGCAAATAGGTGACCTGGCGTGCTGCTGTCTGTACCTTGAAGATTTTTAGCGACGTTTTTCCAGTTACGACCGAAATACCCTAAAACGGTGCATGACGGTAAAACTAGTTTAGTATTTAATCAAAATTCGAGTAGTTAAGTCGACTAGAAGAAATGCCCCCTTGGGATAAGTCCCCTTAGTCACTGGATGTATAAGTTTCCTCGATATTCTCCTTGTACCATATAACAAAAATCAAAAGTGAAGATTGATAGGAGCGGTGATAGCTCAGTTGGTAATGAGCCAGACTTGTAATCCAAAGGTCGCGGGTTCAAATCTTGGTGCGGGCCTGTACCACTAAATTCGTCTTTTCGGATTTATGTACGGATTTCTAATTATCACTTGCTCAACGGTGAAGGAAAACATCGTGATGAAACCCGCCCGTCCAAGAAAATTAATTTTCGAAAGACGAGCGGTCCACCAAACCGCATTGGGCCAGCGTGGTGGACTATGGCCTAATCCCCTTCGTGTTTCGAAGGGAGGCCCGTGCCCCTTGGTGGGGACGTATATGGGCTGGTAGAGATAGGACGTCCATCCATCCCACCTAGACATTCACGCATTTAATCCTTGTCGGAGTAGGCAGAGCGTCTTGTGTTTCACATATGACGCCACGTTTGACCTACATTCTGGAGCTATATTTTTGAAAAAATAGAATTAAAATTCGCATACGAATTGACAAGATTTGTATGAGATTCTCATGCGAATCTTGTCAATTCGTATGCGGATTGGTATTCTATCGTTTCAAAAATACGTCTCCAGTACGAAAATACGTTTCGACCAATAAATACCACAATAAAACTAATCGAGAATAACGACTTGTTGCTCTAAAATCCATAAAAACTTAGATAAAGAAAAACAATCCATGTATGTACTTATAACCAAAGTAATAACACGAACTGCATTTTTTTGCTTTATCTCGAACCAATAAGTCATGGCGAAGACGTCACTGAGATCGGACATTACAGAAATGACAAAAAAAACAGTCTGCTACGGTCCGGTTTTGCGACCTTGGACAGTAAAAATGACCGCAACTTAGTTTACATATACATTATACAAGTATAGAACTATTTTTATTACCCTACAGACATCGCCTTGAAGACAAAAGTGAAATTACTTAGATAAAATAAACAATGATGATTTCAATTAATCATAGTCAAACAGGTTCTGACTATGATTTGTTTTAAATATATTTTGTTTACGATAAAATAAATGAATGAATGAAAGAAATGAATTCAAAATAACCGCGAAAATCTTTAACAATACAAAATTGAAATTGTTTGAGGTCTTACACGACACGAATAATGTTAAAAAAAATTTATAACCAGTTTTTTTTCATAATAATCATTAAAAGTTTCCCTTGTCATCCCATGAATCCCAGTGATTTAGAAGTATTTTTTTATTTCCTTAAATAATTAAGTAACTATTGTTTGGAAAACCAATAACCTTTAGAAAAAAGTATAATATACAAAAATGCCAGAGAGCAGGTTTAGGTACAACCTGCATTCTGGCGTTATCTTTTTTAAATAGGTACAGGTTGTTTTCGCAATGTACAGAAAAAAAGAATCGTAAGGAAGGATACAAAGTTCTAGGAAAACTATATATTTTCCTTTAAAGATTCCTCAAATGAATTAATTATTCGCAAATACTGGAATTAAAGTGGTTTTTCACAAGTAGTTGACGTTATTCGCATGTTTTATTTACCTGGTGCGATCAATTGGTAGCGAGGGATTCCCACCGCGTCGCGCTGAGTCAAGCGAGGTAAGAATGAGGTTGAACAACCCTACAACCTGTTTCTATACTTACCTACTTACTAAGAACAAGATGAAAATAAATATGGAGTAATTACTTATCTAGGTATTTTTTAAACAAAGAACTTGTAGGTATTTTACTTTTTGTAAAACAAATAACGCTATCACAAAATTTTATTACTCAATCTTAAAGAAAATAATTTAAGGCAAAGAACTTGTAGGTATTTTGCTTTTTCTAAAACAAATAACGCTATCACAAAGTTTTTTTACTCAATCATAAAAAAAAAATAGGACATTCAAAAATTCGGACATTTGTAAATACTAAGGCATACTAAATAGGGACATGATTTTTTTCGTATATAAATATAAGGCACCTATCAATAAACTGGCTAAAAGAAAAAAAAGGTGAAAGTAGTTTTCGGTCTAACGAAATTCGGGAAATTATATTTCGGTGAAACGATATCTTTGTATGTACTTTTTCTTAATGTAAAAATAATTAAAACGTTTACTTACTTGTTTTTATTTTCTAGACCCCAAAGCACATCGAGTTTTCACTTTGCACTGTTTATTTTTTAAACTCGTATGTACAGACAGCAACACGTATGGTTACCCATTTGCACAACGACAGGCGCTATTGTGAGATAATAGTCAACATGTATACTCTGATGTGCTGACGTGTGTACTTACTGTGTTTTTTTGTGTATCTGTGTTTGGTTGTGTCCCAGGACTCGCACGTCAGACGAGAGTGTAGTGTGGGTTTTTCAGTGTGTGGTGTAGATGTAAAAGGAAACGCAATAATAAAATATTGTCTCTAATTAAATGTCCTTGAGTCTTCACAAAAGCTAAAAGTAAAAGGGCAATTAGAATTAATATATTTTTAAAATCTATTGTCTTATTTAGCAATGTGGGCGTTGATAAATACCCGCCCACGTCATATTTATCATTATCAATGTAGCGATCTTGGCCTGAATCTTTCGAAGAAGATGATTAAGGTTCAATAAGTAAAGATTTGCATTTTTTCGTACCTACTTATAAAAATAGCAATATTTTGTAGGTTTACTTTTCCTACCAATAGTGATGTCAAGGAAAGTTTTGTTTATCGATACAAATTCTAACATAATTCTTTCTTTTATGAGAGAAAAGTAACCGATCACTACAAGGAAATTATAAAATAATGCAGACGGAAATAAAATAAAATCACAAAGATGTTGCTTCCAAAACTAAAAAAAATAATTATAATATCTTGAATGAAAATGAACTGGTATATACAAATTCATAACCGATGCCTTCATAATAATTAATATCAGTCTTTCACACCTCTCATGGATCTAGTATTTGCTAAGCTTTTTACACCCTGGAAAGCTTAGCAAATACTTTAATGATGGAATTTACCCATAACTATGATCAGTTATACGTAAAAAAATTATTAGGAAATGTCAAATTAAGGAGTTTAATTTAGCGCAACGCAGTGTACCGCGAAACCGCACCACGCGCGCGGTTCCCTTGGGGCGGACGGTATTGTGCTGGTTTTTTGTGTTTTAATCTAATATGATGGTTTTTTTTATTGCAAATTGGAGTGCATACGAATAAAAAAATTAATTTAGCAGTAAATATTAAAAACACGAAAAAATTTCAAAAATTTTCCATAGGGAAATTCTACTAAATTTTCCATGGGTGAAAAGTTTGTATTTCCGTTTTTTAAACGGAACAAATTTTGTTTTCAGCATAATTCAGTAGAACAAATCCAGATCTAATTCTCTGCATCACTCTTATGTCTCCCAGACATGGGACCCCGCTGAGTGTAGACACATCAGGTTGTCAGATTTTGCTAAGCTGTCCCTTAACCCTGTACATACCTACTAATGGTATTTTGTTTTTTCCTTATTTCAGTACGCCTATGCATCGTAGAAGGTCGCGGCTCGTACAAACGGGGTTCCAAGTACTGCCCTATATTGGACGAGGAAAACTCTGGGATTGAATGTGTCATTGGGACGGACAGGTAATTATTACAATATAATAATCTTTATTAATATTATAAACGCAAAGTTACACTTTCACGCTCCAACGGCTGGACCAATTTAGATACCTACAATTTTGTATAGAGGTAGCTGACACCCTGGAATAACACAGGCTACATAATTTTCCAAAACTCCCAAGGGGAACAAAGTCCCGGGTGGAAACCTAGTATAACATATGTTTATTTAGAAAAAATTAAATTAAAAATTTAAACCCCCCCCCCCCCCCCGCAAAAAAGTAAAGCGGACATTTAAAAAGTAAAAAATAATACCTTTCGTTGAGCCATCAAATTCATTTCAGAAATACCTATATATATTTTAATTATCGAAATCGATGGATGGCACGATAGGGTTTGCTCATTAAAATGGCGCTATAATGTCGCGTCGGGGTACCGCTTTAGTGAATCAGACCCTTCATTTGATTGACTATTCACTGATTCACTAAAGCGGTACCCCGACGCGACATTATAGCGCCATTTTAATGAGCAAACCCTATCGTGCCATCCATCGATTTCGATAATTAAAATATATATATAGGTATTTCTGAAATGAATTTGATGGCTCAACGAAAGGTATTATTTTTTACTTTTTAAATGTCCGCTTTACTTTTTTGCGGGGGGGGGGGTTTTTAAATTTTTAATTTAATTTTTATTTCAAAATTTTTAACTTATTTTCAAAATAATTAAGAGTGTACTAGTGTGCTGGATATGCTGGCCGCAGCATCAGCTCACGGTGTTGCCATCATTGCATTGTATGCAGAATCAAATACTGATCAAAACGAGTCCAAACACGACATATCTGCTATTATTTTTTCAAGGATGTGCTAGTGTTCTGGATATCCTGGCCGCAGCATCAGCTCACCGTGTTGCCACCATTGCATTGTATGCAGAATCAAATACTGAACAAAACGAGTCCAAACACGACATATCTGCTATTATTTTTTTAAGAGTGTGCTAATGTTCTGGATATCCTGGCTGCAGCATCAGACCAAGAGTTCCATAATCCTGCATAGTTATTAAGCATACATGAGTGTTTCAAGTTTTAGGTCACATGTATGTTTGAAAGTAAAGTAAATACACATTAAGAGTCTAAGAACCCTACCGCAGCTAACAAAAGAGCTGATGACCTTGAAACGGCTGAACCGATTTTGATAAAACGTATCTAAGAACCATCGCCAAAAAACCTGCTTGTAAATAAAAAAAACCGCATCCAAATCGGTTCACCCGTTTGAGAGCTACGGTGCCACAGACAGACACACAGACACACACACACACACACACACACACACACACACACATAGCGGTCAAACTTATAACACCCCTCTTTTTGCGTCGGGGGTTAAAAATAGGTACGTTAATGCAAAGCACGATTGCGTGAAGCTAATAGATTACGAGTTGTGTGACGCATTTTCCTTATTATAATATTGTCATTAAATCTACCATAAACTAGAGAATTTGTATGTTTACTTCACAAGGAAGTCAATTATTATAATGTATTCCACAGATTAGACTGCCTTCGACGCATCCACAAAGGAACGGTTGATTTCGGATCATTCAGCCCTGAAGATCTCGTAGCAGCGCAGTGGGCCGAGGTAGATGTACTAGTCACCAATGAACTTCAGTTGAGGAAAAGTAAGAAATTTACATAAGTTATCATTGCATTTTAACAATAATGCAGCATTTAAACTAGATATATTTTAATTTATAGGTAAAAACCATGTTGTATTTACGTCATCGTCGAAATAAAGAAACAGATCGTTGTTTTTTTCCTTATTGGCAGATTTTTTATTTCTTTTCAACGTGATCAAAATAATAGGTGGAAAACGATTTTAATATATTTTTTTTACTTTTTATAGGACAATACGCTCGTAGTATAGTAGCAGTGGTAAACCGTAGGATACTGCAGGAAGAAACAGAATCTGTGTCATCACTTCTGCGCAACACTACGCTTTGTCATCCCGCTGTCGATGCCGATGACTTGAGACCATTAAGCGATACCTTAGCTAGAGTAAGTATAATGAGGACTAAGTTGATTTTGATCGCTAGGTTATACGTTAGCTGTCGGTTTTCCTATAATTAAATAAAAAATAAATGATAGGGTCTATTTCAAAGCTGAAGAAGACCTCTCCCAATGTGTTAAGAAACGCTTTTTTTATAGATAATGGGTTTGCTCTTGACCACAATCCAGCCCAAGGGCGGAGATGTGGTCGAAGATGTAGCAAGCTCACCCAGAATATGCCTATTTACTCGAACTTTAAAGAGATCGGCAAACCTAGTTAGCCATCTTATTGCTGTTGCAAAATCTTTGAAAAACGCTGTTGTTGCCCCTTTGTCTGTATTTAAGGCATCTTTAATGTAAGTTATTATTGATATTACTATTTGTCTTAAAGTCATAACTGGATTAACATAAATGTTGCAAACTAGTTCATAATAACTGTTTTATTACTCAATCGCTCTACTGTCATTAGTAATCGTTTTTGGTATGGTTTTAATTGGTTTAGCGTATTAGATAGGTTTTGTGTTCCCAGGAATTCGTTACTGCGGGAACTTACTTATTACCTAACATTTGATTAATTGGATTGATATCTCATATCCATCCAACCTGTAAATCCTATCATCTCTTTTGGGGTAGTATGCAGAACGTCATGTACCATTTGACGTCACATTTGACATTATTTCTGAAGGTGCAGATGGAACAGTTATTAAGAATATATAGTGATGTGATGTGATGATAGATTGTTATGTCAGCCTTTCCGTCCACGATACAGTTAAACCCTCGCGTCCCACTTACTGGCTTGTACGTATGCCTGGGAAGAGTCTGCAGGTAACACATCCTAAATTTTCTTTTACTCCAAGTCCAGCATAATATTTTCACCGAGGACTTTGTTCCCGTGGCAAATTGGGAAAATCCAATAACCTATATCATTCTGATACTGAATAATAAGTCTTTACCTATGAAATTGCCGTTTTTCATACAATATTTTTGGAAAACTGTATTTTCCATACTAACGTTTTTGGATTTTTCTCGGGAATGCAAAATTAAGAATGAAACTCTACAAACCGTATTGGGCCAGCGTAATGGACTATAGCCTAAACCCCCATCACTAATGTCCCGCGGCGAGGACTTAAATGAGCTGAAAATGATAAATCCTTTTTATTGCAGTACCTGGAGTCCTTGGTAACAGCAGGTTCGTGCGATCCGAAACTATCTCTCACTGAAAACCGTATCAAAGAGACGGCAGACTTCTTCAACAGAGCTTGCATGGCCGGTACTTGGTTGTCTGATAAAACGAGGGACGCTGAACTGAGTAAGTACTGTGGAGGTTATACCTCCATGATAACCATCTTTAGCGAAAGGTTCTATAATCAAACTGATTCGCGTGATTTGGCGCGTTTTTAGGGAAAAAACGGGACCCTATTACTAAGGCTCCGCTATCCGTCCGTCCGTCCGTTCGTCTCTCACCAGGCTGTATCTCATGAACCGTGATAGTTAGACAGTTGAAATTTTCGCAGATGATGTAGGTATTTCTATATGCTCTATAACAACAAATACTAAAAACCGGAATAAAATAAATATTTAAGGGGGCTCCCATACAAAAAACGTGATTTTTTTGCTTGTTTTTATAGAAAGTCTGTCCGAGGCTGTATCTTGTGAACCGTGATAGTTAGACAGTTGAAATTTTCACAGATGATGTATTTCGGTTGCTGTTATAACAGCAAATACAAAAAAGTTGAATAAATTAAATATTTAAGAGGGCTCCCATACAACAAACGTGATATTTTTGCCGTTTTCATAGAGATAATGGTTTTTATAGAGTCCGACTCGCACTTGACCGGTTTTATAGGTAATGGTATGAAACCCTTAGTCCGCGAGTCCGACTCGCACTTGCCCGTTTTATTATGTATCTGACACCCTTTCTCCCGTGGCTTCGGCAGCATGAGTTAGGTTCTTCTGATTCTGTGACTTTTCCTGGAATCCATCAGCTAGCTACGCTAAGATCATTAAAGACACGCTTATTTTGCGCTTTAGCGACGGGTCTTACAGTTGTAAAAGATATCAATTTATATTTTATTTCTGAGATATATTTTCTGATAGCATGTCTTTAAATCTAATCACACAACTCAGTCTTATGTTACCTAGTCTAGCACCTAACATGTGGTCTTGCGCAATAAGCCAATTTTGTCCTTCTCTTCATGAAATGTTTCCTTAGCGATTTTTAACTAATCAACAATACACCAGTAAAGCTGCACTTAAATTAAAAATGAAACATCTTCTATTCAGAATGGCGCTACCCATCCCTGTGCAATGCGTGTGCATCGCGACGATGCTCGAAGAACGACTTGTACTGGGGTGACTTCGGAGCGCTCAACTGTATGGGCGATGGCGTTGGTGACATCACATGGGCTGACCTTGATGACGTCATCACTTATTTTGAGGTAGATACCTACCTTGTCAGATTTCTGTATTTCTGAGCTCATGCAAAGTTTGAGTGAATAGGCTTCTTCTAGAAGAGCTTGCTACCTAGTCCACATAGTGTGACTAGCTATTCCCTGCGATTTTACTCGCCATAAGTTCTGTTACCTTGGGAAAAAGTAAGCTTTTCATAGGTGAAATAATTTTTGGAATCCGCCCAATAGTTTTGGAACCCATTCATTACAAATTAAAATCCAGAAAACCTCTTTTTTGTGTAGATTTAATAAATTGTGACATTTTCTATCAAAATTATAGAAAAACTCCGTACCATCACATTTCGCCTTCCTCTGCCGAGACGGTTCCTGGCAACCTTTGGATTCGAAGGAGCCTTGTGTATGGCTGAACCAACCGTGGAACGTGATTGTCGCCAAACGGTAAGCGTAGTAAATACAGAAATACATAATTTTCATTCCACACAAAAATCCCTACTTCATGCTAATATAATAAATTCCAAAGTAACTCTGCCTGTCTGTTACGCTTTCACGCCTAAATTACTTAACTGATTTCGATGAAGATACAGAAATAGAGTAGAGCTTGGGAAAGGACATAGGCTACATTTTATCCCACAGCTGAGCACGACATAACATGTAGTCCACGCAGGCAGAGTAGCAGGCGGAGATCTAGTAATACATAATAGCAAGTGTAGTACCTCTATAGTGCTACTATTATTTTATCTGTAATCACTTTCTGCTCGTAACTGTGACTGCGTGGAAAAATGTCCTATGTTACTTACCCGCCCTCTATCTATGTCTGTGCAAAAAATTACGTTGATCCGTTGCTCCGTTTAGACGTGAAGGAAGGACAAACTCACAGACTTTAATGTTTCGATATAATGAACAGAAGCCACATTCTGCCTTTAACAAAAGATCAATGGATTGGATTGCCAAAGTAAAATGATGAAAATCGTTAATATAAACTGCAACTCAGCTATTTATTGTATCGTGCATTTGGCCAGCTTTTATTTTTTTAGGAAAACTTATTTATGACTGGATTTCCAGATCTGACTCGCCAATTAGATGGTTTTGGTCTGTTTTAAGAAGGGCTAGTCTACTAAAAAATGACGTAATATTTATACTAATCCATTGGGCAAGTTTAGCTTTTTTGTTTTACTCTTATCAAGTCGGCTTGGTCGAGTGGTAGCGGCGCTGCCTCTTGATCGGCGGGTCCTGGGTTCGATTCCCAGCTGGGGCAAATATTTGTGTAAAAAGCAGATGTTTGTTCTCGGGTCATGGGTGTTTGTGTCTGTCTTTATATATGTTCCAAGGGACCCACGACACAAGGAAAAACCTTAGTGTGGGCCTTTGAGTGTGTAGCGTTTATTTTTTTTATTTTTTAAGTACAAGGCTAAAACAAGGTTTGCAACAAACACATTATTCCTTGCCCACCAGGAGAGCAGCCGAAGAAGTGAGCAGGCTAACATCTTCCCTCACCAACCGCTCAGTAACCGTAGACCAGCACTGGCACGGAGCGCTAGCCGCATTGTTGGAGCTCCATCAAGAACTGTCAGCCCCTCTGCAGCCACCACAACCCCCTATGGACTATCTCGGCAGCGCTACTGGGTTCCAGGAGGCATATAGTCAGCATGGTTGTAATCCTCCTAGGTGAGTTTTCTATCCTGTTATTTCTTTATATTTTATTCATCGATGACGATTGATTGCACACAATACGACTTTTACAGAGCTCTAAGAAGACTTGCACATAATAACTACACGTTTTTCTTTTCGCTCCCAGTCTAGCTTGAAATTCAAGCTAAACAATTAATTTTACATCAAACTTTTAACCTCCGACAAAAAAATACGTATAAATCTGTTATAAGTTTGATGTGTGTATCTGTATGTCTGTCTATCTGTGGGTATGTCCGTGGCATTATAGCTCCTAAACGAGTGGAGAGCTTTATTTGATCAAATAAAATCGGTTCAGGTGTTTAAATGTTATAAGCAATCGAATGTTGGGGATTAATATTTTGTTTTTATTTTAGAGTTGTTAATTTTTTACAGATACATAACACTCTGCACGACTTCGGTGCTAGAAAGCAACAAATGCGAGTGGCTGGCGGAGGCTGGTGCGGTGTATGGGGTGGTGCCGCCATTGCAGTGCGCTAGACGGGCCAGCACTGAGGAGTGTATGCAGGCTGTCAGTGAGGGACAAGTCGATGGCGTTATTGCTGATGCAGATTGGCTCGTTATTGCTCAAAGGTAAGAGGTTTTATGGGGTCCTCATATTGATGGGTTAGCGAGCAGGCTTACACAGTTAAAAAAATCCGTCAACTATCTGACGTTGAAACCGCGAGAACCGTATATTTTAGTTACTTCCACAGCCTAATGTCATATGGCATTTTACCGTGGGGTAATGCTGCGGATATCAATAAGATCTTTGTTCTGCAGAAAAGGGCTGTTCGTGCGATTTATCAAATGAGACCTAGAATGTCTCTTAGAAAAATATTCAAAGAAATAGATATTTTGACTTTTGCATCCCAATATATATGTGACAATCTTTTATATGTGAATAAAAATGAACATTTATTTAAGAAAAATAGCGATAGGCATAATGTAAATACTAGGACCAAGCATAAACTGGATGTACTAGACATTCGTCTCCACAAGGTCACGAACTCTTTTATGGGTCATTGTATACGTTTCTATAATAAGATTCCCATGTGCATTCAAATTTTACCTTTAGACAAATTTAAGACAGTAATTAAACAAAAACTTTGCAAAAAGGGATATTACAAAATTCCTAACTGACAAGCAGCCTTGGGAATGAACTGCTCAGCTTTAGAGTTATTTCAGAATAAGTTAAAATTAGGAAATACCTAAGAAAATTTGTAATGCGATTAAAAAGAGCACCCTCAGAGTTTCTTGCCTGTTCTTGTCTGGGGAAGACTGGGGAGTGTAGGGTCGATAGAACGAATGCGTATGTATGTATTTAAATCCTTTAATATTTGTTTGTATGTATTTCATGTAATCTTGACTTGTTTTAAGTGGCATCCTGAATGTCCTATAAAACAAAGATTTTTCTATTCTATAGTTCGAATGGTAGTAAAACAACGTATTCATTACGTCGACGTGGCTCAGTGACGTGAAGTACCTAGATAATAAATGAGTGATTATACGGTTAGTTACTACTTGAATGGAAGTCTCGCAGAACTAGTTGGTTGTAGTGCATTTACTTGATTTTCTATTTTGAATTGCAATGGCGTGACAAGTTTTAGTGATTTTTAGAAAGAGATAGTTGCATTTAGGTATTTCCATTTGGTTTCCATAGAGTTAGGTAGGGTCATGCAGTTCAGGATAAACCAATATCTTGGATCACTTACGGAGTATTTTTGCTCAATTTGTGGAGGTTTTGATCTAGCAGTGGCTTCCAAGAAATTATTTAAACACATAAATCTATTGCTTTTTCTTATTTGAGAAAGAGCGCGGTTATTAATTCTTGTAAATTCTTTTGCTTTCAGGAATTATTCTCTGACACCTCTTCTTCATGAAGCTCTACCCATCATCGAAAAGATGAACTCTGTTTTTGCTTATGTACGCCTTGAGTCTCGGATAAAGAATATGTCAGATTTACGCGGGAAGAAAGCTGCTTTCCCACGGTTTGATGGTGTCGCATGGCACACTGCACTCAGATATTTTTCAGAAACTCAGAAAATACCGTGTAGAGACGTTATTAATAATTTCTTCGGTTCAATTTGTGCTCCAGGAGCTGAAAAATATAACATGACTGATATCAAGAAATATTATACTGAAAACTGTTACACGGAAAATGGAGAGGTCTTAAGCGGAGAACTTCAAGCTTTGAGATCACTTGTAGAAAACAAAAGTGATGTTGCTTTTATCAGCCGAGCCACCTACAACATGTACAAAGCAAAACAGATCCAAGAGTCGTGGGCGAGGGATTTGAAGGAAATCATCCCAGTTTGTCAAGAAGACAATGAAAAGTACTGCTTTTTGAGCTGGTCGAATATTGGTCATGTGCTTGTCGCAAATAATCTTACCGCAATGAGAAGACACGAAGTTATTAATGTGTTGACTAAATTCGATCAGTTGTTTGGTAACCATGCGCATAGATTGATGTTTTCTATGTACGGACCTTTCAATCATCAGTTAGATATACTTTTCCATAATAATACGAGAGCGTTAGTAACTAGTGATATGTTCCAAACATTGCCTTACAGTAACATACCTTTTAATTTTGAGCTTAGTCTTAACAAAAGTAATGTTTGTCAGTTTTCTGAATTTACGACAGGAATAACAGGATTTGGTGCTAAAATTACAGCATCAACTTTATTGATATTAACTCTAGTCTATAGTTTAATGTTTATTAATTAATTAATTAGTAAAAAATGTGATAAAAATGCCAATAAAATAGTTTTGTATATTTTATAAAAACTTTTAAAAAATATGTTTGTTCGTTTTGATTTTTCATCTACCCTTTAAGAAGATAGTTAAACTGTCTTAAAATACTGAAAAAAAAACAGTTAAAAGGATTCACCGCTAGGATTTTAAATGAAAAAAAAAACAGTTAAACGATTCACCGCAGGAAGATGTTTACAGCACCAACTTATTAATAAAAATTTTATGTACTATCACGTTCATATATGGAGGCATAGTCAATACAAAACGCAGAAAACAAGTCGCTTGAAAGAAGTGAATGATTTCAAAGATAGCAAATGATAATTTTGATTGTAAAACTACTGTATTAATTATGTTTGGAAACTCTCGAAACATCTCCCGTGCAGACTTAAGTAAGGGCTTGTGCACTTTGCTAGACATTAAAAATAAAACTAATTGTAAGTTCGTTTTTTGTGCCTTCCCTTATTTCAGTAACTGGACGCAAGCACATAACAAATTAATTTTTAAAATCAACACATATGTGCATAGTATTCTATGTAGTCATAGTGACGCTGACGCTATTATGTATTTCGATACAAATAAATTTATTAATAATATTATTCTGACGAAAAGTACTATGTACTTAAGAAAAAAATGTAAACGACATTTAGCTACAACTGTAGCCTATTGCATACATAATTTTAAGACAAATGCTATTAATAATAGCAATATTTATATACAACAAAATTCTTTAAACTAAGTAGTGAGACAATAGGAAATCCCTCTCCAAAAAAAGGACAAGGATTTCCTAGCAACTCCAATATGACTAAGGATGTTCCGTCTGTGAAAAATAATAATTGTATAAACTTGGTGCATCAAAATTTAGAAGGAATGGAACACAAAGAATTATTGGTTGAGCTATTTATTAACTGTTATAAAGTTGATATTTTATGTATTACCGAGCACTGGTTGCGTAGTCATCAGTTAATATTTGGCTTCAATAATCACCAAGTTGCTAGTGCATTCAGCAGAAGTAAAGCCATACGAGGAGGTTCCGCTATATTTGCTCGTAACAATTTAAAGTTTAAAGAACGTAATGACATAATAAGCTTGTCTGTTGAGCGCACTACTGAATTAGCCTGTATAGAGCTTGAGCAGCTTATTGTATTATGCGTATACAGACCGCCCAAATCATCATATGAATCCTTTGAAAAAATCATGGAGGAAGCACTATTCAAAATTAGTAATAATAATAAAAACATTGTAGTTTGTGGAGACTTTAACGTCGACTTATTGGAAAATAGTTCTCTTAGTAAAAGAATCATATCCTTGTTTAAGTGTTATAATTTGCGCAATCTATTTCTAGAGCCTACACGAATTACCGCAACTTCCAAAACGTGTCTTGATAACATATATACAAATTTTGATCCCTCGGAAAAATCTGTTATCCACAAGTTACCATCGGATCACTCGGGCCAACTAGTTTCCTTTGATGCGCTTCGTGGAAAGGCTGTAGAAAGAGGTATCAAATATGTGCCTATTAGTGACATAAGGCTTGAGAATTACAGAAGTAATATGATCACCAAACTACCAGATCTAAGATTTGAGAGTGATGATCCTAACAAACTTTATAACTCTGTACTCAGTTTATCTAAGCAAGAATATGACATTGTGTTTAAATCCAAGACGCTAAAAATTAATGACTCCTTGAAGTTTAGTGATTGGGCGACAGTGGGAATTCACAAAAGCAGGGAAAGGCTATATGATCTCTATGGTGAGAAAGCATATAACCATTCTGAAACTTTTGTTGAGTATGTTAGAGCTTATTCCAAAACATTTAAACGTGTATGTAAAGCGGCGAAGGCTATGTTTGTTAGAAACAAAATTAAAAATAGTAGTAATATCGTTAAGACTTCTTGGAAAATTATTAATAGTGAGACGGGAAGGGTTAAGGCTCGCAAGTTTGATTTTAAACTCAATATTAATGACAAAATCCTAACTTCCGATGTAGCTATTGCTACAGAGTTTGAAAGGTTTTTCACTGACATTCCAGTCTCCACTACTCAATCACTTGGCTCATCTCCCGCTCTCGCTGAATCGCTACTCAAGCAAAATGTAGACGAAAGTAAGGTTCATTTCAATTTTTCACACATAAGAATTGTTGACATTCTTAAAACTTTTAAAATGTTAAACATGAAAAAGACTGCGGACCTTGATGGTCTTTCAGTAAAAGTAATAAATTGTATAATAGATTGTATTGCTCCACATTTAGTGTTTATTTTCAATAGTTGTGTCGATGGTGGTGTGTTTCCTGATTTGATGAAACATAGTAAAGTAATTTCTCTGTTTAAAGCTGGTAGTACATCTGACCCCACCAACTTTAGACCTATTTCAATACTACCAGTACTTAGCAAAATTTTTGAAAAAATTATCCTTAGTCAAATAACTACTCACTTCTATGCTAATAAACTTATGAATATTAATCAATTTGGATTCACACGGGGTCGTTCAACAACCGATGCCGGTGTTGAACTTATTCGTCACATTTTTGAGGCCTGGGAGGATTCACATGATGCTCTTGGAGTCTTCTGTGATTTGTCCAAGGCTTTTGACTGTGTTCACTATGAGACTCTAATCAGAAAATTACATCACTATGGCATAAGAGGAAATGCACTTAGGCTTCTGGAATCTTATTTGTGTAATAGGATCCAGAAGGTTGAGGTTAACGGCACTAGATCACCTGGGTCCACAGTCTGTATGGGCGTCCCGCAGGGTTCAATTTTAGGACCATTCTTGTTTCTCCTGTACATTAATGATTTGCCTTTTCTTGTTAAAGAGGCCCATGAGATCGTATTATTTGCAGATGACACATCACTTTTATTTAAAGTGAAAAGATATGACACTAATTATGACGACGTGAATATTGCGATCTCAAAGGTAGTTGAATGGTTCACTGCAAATAACCTACTCTTGAACGAGAAAAAAACCAAATGTGTTAAATTTACCTTGCCTAACGTTAAACAGTTTAATACCAATGTACAGGTTAAAAATGAAAAACTGGAAGTTGTAGAATCTACTGTATTCTTAGGTATCACTATTGACGCAAAGCTTCAATGGGGTCCTCATATTGATAAGTTAGCGAACAGACTCAGTTCAGCAGCTTACGCGGTTAAAAAAATCCGTCAATTATCGGACGTAGAAACCGCGAGAACCGTATATTTCAGTTACTTCCACAGCCTAATGTCATATGGCATTTTGCTGTGGGGTAATGCTGCCGACATTAATAAGATATTTGTCCTGCAGAAAAGGGCTGTTCGCGCGATTTATCAATTGAGACCTAGAATATCTCTTAGAAATAGATTTAAGGAAATAGATATTTTGACATTTGCGTCCCAGTATATATTTAATAATCTTTTGTATGTAAAGAAAAATGAACAATTGTTTAAGAAAAACTGTGATAGGCACAATGTAAACACTAGAAGCAAACATAACTTGGATATACTAGACAGCCGTCTCTACAAAGTAACAAACTCTTTTATGGGTCAATGTATACGCTTCTACAATAAGATTCCCATGTGTATTCAAAACCTACCTTTAGAAAAATTTAAGACGATAATTAAACAAAAACTTTGTAAAAAGGGCTATTATAGAATTTCGGATTATCTGTTAGACAAGCAACCATGGGAATAAATTGCTCAGCTCCAGAGTTATTCAGATATTAAGTCAATTAAAATTAAAAGTAAGAAAATTTATATGATTGACTTAAAAAGAGCGACCCTCGGAGTTTCTTGCCTATTCTTCTCCTGAGGAAGACTGCACCTTTGCGAATAGGCGCAAAGCCAAAAGTGCTAATGTAATTCATAATATTGACGTGTTCAAGTATCATTTTATATGTTCAATGAAATAAACACTTTTGACTTTGACTTTGACTTTGACTCTTGCGGCCGCTCGTGTACTCACACATGGACACAAATGACGTATACCGCATACCCCACTACGCTTATTGCTCTGATAACAAGCATAATTTCACGAGCCAAAGCATAAGTCTTAGTGGCGCAGCGGAAACACTGTCTGCCTGCTGTAGCAAGGCGCGGGTTCGAGCCTAACTGTCGCCTAATAGCTACGAAGTTTTGTTAGATATGTTTTGGTTTTCAAACATTTTTATAGTCATAGACCATACCATACAAAAATTGAATGCAATGAAGTTAGTTTAGATTCATTCGGTTCGGTGTTCATGAGCAACCTGTTTGTCATTGCTAGATCATAAGCGAAGGTGCTCGTGTATTCTTACCGTATCGGCAGTTTACTGTGATTTCTTTTTTCGACATGCATACAAATACATAATAAGTTTGCAGGAGAGGCAGTGTATTGTTGCGCTGCACAATATAGGATATAATATATCCCAAATTGCTAATGAGACAGGTCTTACAGTGAGTATTCTAATGTTTACTTAATAATAACACTATTTTTAAATTTATAATTTATTTTGAGAACGTAAACATATCATCTAAATGATAAGCTTAACTATTGTAATGCATTTTGTTAGTGGTGCATAGTTTTTGTTCCTTATTATATTAATCTAGTTATTTTGGTTTTAGTGAAGGACGGGTGAATCATTACGGAATGAGGGTAACGTGTAATCTCGGCCGCGCAGTGGACGATTGCGAGTTATCAATGAATCAGCGTGTGGTGCAAATGTATGAAAATAATGAATTCATACGGAAGATAAATGGAGTTCATCGATTCTAAGGCTTAACAAGTTTAATTAAATATTGTTATGTGTAAAATAGTTATATTTATCTATAACTTATTATTTTGTTATTATAAGCTATATATCTACTGCCTTGTAGTGCAAGTTGAATATTAATTTTTGTTGAGGTTTAGCTTCAATACTCTTTTCTTCACGAAAACGAATTCTTAAGCTATAACCTTAATAAAACTGTTAAGTGATCAAGTTGCAGAAAAAAAAAGTGTTTTTGTTAGTAGGGAATAAAATTACCTAGTCGAATTTCATATTTGTTTTATTCAAATACTTTACCACTGATACAATAATGTAACATTATTATTATTAATGTAATATTATGTGTGAAAATATTTGTTAATGCTTTAATAAATAAAAATAAATTACAAAAAGAAACTACTCGGCTGGGATTAGAACCCGTGAACCTTTCTCCCTGCTAGGACAGTGCTTATCCGCTGGACCATACATAACGCTAGTAAGATCGACAAAATAAAGATACACTACGTCATGTTTACATTACCGATTGTTTGATATGACTCAACAGCAGCGGTGAGTGGAGGACAGTGCAATGTCGGGTGAATGCGTCCTACAAAAACTTCACCGAGGAGCCAAGAGATGTCGCTTAGCAAAATTATGTTCTTAGAGGAGGCTACAAGCTTGTGTGCGTGAGAAATCGTTTGAACTGTGTTCATAGGAACATAGTCCCTATTGCAACGCGCTAAGTAGTTTAACTATGCCTCCATTAAAGAACGCTACTGTACATACATAAAACAGAGCATGTACAAGTATCTTTCTGTTTGGTTTGCTTTGAATGAAAAATAAGTTCAAAAGCTTCAACATACCTATTTAAAAATGTAACGGGTCTATTTGATTCAGTTCGAAACTACGTCACCTATCCAATATTTTATTAAATGCAGAAACAAGTAAACTTCAAAGCATAAAAAGTAGATAAAAGTAACAAATTTGAAAATTAGACAATTAATAACGAAGTTCAACAAATAAAAAACCTATTGATTTAAAAGTACAGGGTCCAGCAGCAATACAAACACAATCATTCGCTTGCTACAGTGAGAGCTGTCAACAGAAGACGTTCGAATCTTTTTATATCGACATAATTTCGACTTGAAAATCCCGATGATGCGACATCCCTTTAAATGTCAAACAGCATTTCATTTTCGCTATCGGTTTGCATATGATTTACGAACTGGAATTCTTTGTACATTACTGGCTATCACATAAATCACGTTTTTGTTCAAGTGTTCACAGAGCAATGTACACTGCAATTATAATTTTTTACACGACAACATTTTTGAGAATGTTGACATTTTTTTCATGAGATTTGGCGATTTTCGTTGGAATTTCGACTTTTCTCGCGAAAATCGAAATATCCGTGTTTATTGTTAGTGAAATGTAAATAAATTGTTGCTGAAATGGAGGAGCCTTCACAAGAGACTGTGGTTCAGGTGAAACCAAAACGGAATAAGAGAAAATTCGTTCGAAACTTTAGCATCACTTTTATTGGTAAGTTGTACAATTATAATTTGCTTTTTATTACCCAACATTGCTATTTATATGGACGATAGAATCTGTGGTAGGTCTTTGGGTATTTGTTCTACATTCTGACGTCGTGGAAACACGACAATTGTTCGGATTTTTCGTTATTTTTACTCAATTTGTTTTGGTCAGCTGACCGCTTATATCTGTACTAGTAACAGTTTTTTCTCCTAAGATGACTCTCTGACCCTCGTTTTAATGGTATCAAAACACTTCTCTTAGACCTACCTATTTAGCTATTTCTTAAACATCATGGTCATATCTTTTTAGAAAAAGAAATTAATTTTTGTAGTTGTACTGTTGTGTATCTCAATAGGAAAAAATGGAACCCTAATATTATAGGATCACTCCATATCAGTCTGTCAGTTCATGTCATAGACAATTTGCTCTGAAACTACTTATTTATTTATTTAAATTATTACATAAAAAAATTACACTGTTTCTTATAGCAGTTTGTCTGTGAGGGCAAGTCTTTAATTACATAGTATACCTAATGTTATGTTATGTTTGTCGGGCGTTTTCCGCACTTAGCCTCTCAATTGGGCCATTGTGCGTGATATTGTTTGGGCTAGCTATTCCAGCCAGTCAATGTCCTCCCAGAAGCACGCAAGATTTCTCACGTTCCTGCATGCCTCTGACAGGGATCCCGGGTTATGCAGGATCTGTGCCCATTGTGCTTCCACGCTGTGGCATTCCATCACGACATGCGCTGGAATCTCTTCTGTCTCCATGCAGCCGCGGCATAGGGGACTGTCTGTGATGCCCATGTTAAACATGTGCCTGTTTAGCGGACAGTGGCCTGTCATTATTCCTACCATTTAAAAAATATAAAAATTATTTTAAAAATTAGGTATAGTATACCTAACTTAAAAAGTGTTGAAAATCTATTCAGTTTCAAGTGAATGGAGTAGATGCCTTTTTGTTTTTTTTTAAATCTGCCTATCTTGGTCTCTGATCTTATGAACTTAGGCAAACGGTTGAGAAAATAAGGTACTCTCTTTAAGAAAATAAGGGCTCACACTTGACTGATTTGAGTTAAAACGTACACATTTGTGAAATAAATTACTTTTTAATTGATGTTTCAGCTCTATCAATAGGATGTATCTACTATGCATTCATATCTTCGCTCCACGAGAACTATTACCATTTTTCACACCTCTCCGAGTTGGAAAGAGAGATGACAATGCATTCCGAAAGCGCATTCTATTATTACTACTACAAGACTATTGTGCAGGTGTGTTTTGTAATTTTTTTATACCTACTATCTCCGCCCGGGACTTCGTTCCCGTGAGAATTTGGGAAAATTATGTAGCTATTATGTATTATGTAGTATTATGTGGACTATGGCCCAAATCCCCTTTGTGTTTTGAAGGGAGGCCTGTGCCCCTCGGTGGGGACGTATATGGGCTGGTAAGAAGAAGAAGATGTGGCTTACGTGTTAAATATTAATCCAGGGTGTCAGCTACCTCCATACCAAATTTTATCAAAATTTGTCCTTTTATCAGAAAACATAGGCGACAATTTTCCCAAATTCCCACAGGAAAGAAGTCTCAGATGGAGAGCTAGTATAGGATAAATAAATAGAGAAGGCCCTTGCCCGAGGGGCACACAGTATTTGCTGGGTTAACTCGCTCCACAATGGACCTCATCTATGACCTTGGTCAAAATGGGGGTCAAGACACTTCTAAAAAAAAATAAGATAAAAGAGGAAAAAAAGAAAAAAAATCGATTTTATTAAAAAATCAAATTGAATCAAATCAAAAAGCCTTTATTTCAGATATTAATTAATTGTACATTATTATTATTATTTTTCACATGCAAATAATTATATATATCATTATTTTTTAAAACAAATTTCTTCTTTAGTCTTCCCTTTCTCCATCTGTGTGCCCCTCGGGCAAAGGCCTCCTCCATTTAATTTATTTCTTTTTATTTATTTATATAATATCTCTTACTTCATCATACCTAAGCAGGTGTGCTTTCTGTGTGCTTATTAAAAAAAACAGAGAATATAAGGTGACATTCGTTCGGAATCTCCTTTTAAGCTAATATTAGCTTGTGCCAGGAGATGTCGCTCTTCCTTAATACAATTATAGCAGCTTAATATCTACTTATTATTTTAGGAACAAATTGTTTTATAGCCCAAAGAACAGCTTTATTACAATTTTATAGCTTTATTTACTTGCATGCAAAAAAAACTTGTTCTAATTCTAAGGCCCGTGTTCACCAAAAATATAACCAACGGTTAAACCGCGGTTAGAAGCTAATCAGACAAAATGTCCAAAAAAATGTATGAAAATGACATTGTCAAATCTCTGGTTAGCTGCTAATCGTTGGTTAAATATTTGGTGAACACTGGCCTAAGTATCTGAAACAAAGGCTTATTTGATTTGATTGAAATAAACTAACAAAGCTGTGATAAAGTTTTAATAAATTTTTTCAGAAGAAGCCATTCATAGGAGGGTTGTCCAAAGTAATGTATGATCGCTTAGTGGAGTACCCCAATGAAGTAAATGCGTTCAACCGATTCAACATTTACCCAGAGGTATGGCAAGGCAATAATGACTCTTTACTAATAAACGATTCGTAAGTATTCTTACCAGCCATATACGTCGAAACAGGAAGGGGATTTAGGCCATATTGCTGGACCGCTCGTCTTTCGAAAATGAATTTTCTTGGACGGTGGGTTTCATCACGCTTCATGAGTGTTACACATAATTTATAATTTTACTTACATTACTGAAAATCATATTCCATTGGGCACCGCTGACTCGGAAGCCGGGGCTCGCAGCGCGAGCTCAGGGCTAACATACTCCGCCGATTCATAATAATAATAATAATAATAATAAATTTATTTATTTAAGTAACCAAGACTCATTATAATGTTAGTAAACTTAAAACTAGGTTAGTAACAATTGAGATAATAATAATAATAATTTATAATTTAATTTAATAACACTAAAAAGCACGCTAAGTCACCGCTGCCCCATTCCGCTAGAAATAGCACAGCAATGACTCACGTACCTACAGTCGAGCCTACTCCCGATAGGTAGATACTTAAATGAATTAAGTGACAAGTAAGCATTTTTGGGTTAACTCGCTCCATCGTCTACCTCATCTATAATCTTGAGGTCATTAACCCATCATCATAATCATCATGTCAGCCGCAAGACGTCCACTGCTGGACATACGCCTCCCCCAGGGATCTCCACCTCGATCGGTCCTGCGCCCCCCGCATCCAGCGGCAAACCGCAATCTTTACCAGATCGGCGGTCTACCTTGTGGGAGGCCTTCCTACGCTGCGCCTTCTGGTAAGTGGTCGCCACTCGAGGACTTTTCTGCCCCAGCGGCCATCAGTCCTACGAGCAATGTGCCTAGCCCACTGCCACTTAAGGGTAGCAATTCTTTGGGTTTTGTCGGTGACATTGGTTCTCCTGCGGATTTCCTCATATCTGATTCGATCGCGCAGAGAAACTCCGAGCATAGCCCTTTCCATCGCTCTTTGAGTGACCTTGAGTCTTCTTATGAGGCCCAATGTAAGCGACCACGTTTCAGTGCCGTACGTCATCACTGGCAACACTCTCTGATCAAAGACCTTCGTTTTTAGACACTGTGGTATTTGGGAGAAGATAGTTTTCAGCTTAGTAATTTAAAGACACCCAAATACAAACCTGTCAAAAACTTCCAGGTAATCACAGGCGCCCTATACCTATACCTAGAGCCATGGCTAAACACGTCCGCCCACCGCACGTGTCACGCCGTGAGACGAGGCGCGGGAAGCACGCCGGTGGTGAGCTGCGTGGGCGTCGGCGAGCCTGTTTACTTCTACCTACAAGCCGCTTGGCTCGTCAACTCTATTCAGGCGCAAGTTATGTTCCTGAGCGGTACACTGTTAAGGTAAGAATGTAGGTCGCACGCTAAGGTTTAAGGCACGCACTAGATCATAGGACACGCACTAGAAGGTAAGACACCTTCAAGATTATATAAACTAGCTAGAACATTAAGGCATACACTAGAACACAGCATATATTAAAACAGGACATATTAGACCATAGGGCACAGACTAGAACAAAGGGGATACATTATTGTATAGAGGACAATCTAACATAGGGCACACACTAGAACTTAAGGCACAAACTGGAGCATAGGGCACAGACTAGAATACAGAACATTGGACCCAATTAAGATCACTAAAGTAAAACATCGTACTCGAGTTCTTTTTTAGATTAATATTTTATTAACCGTTGCTTCAAAAATAAAATAACAAAAATTTGTGTCAAACAGTGGCATCAAGTAGTTCGACAGAACTACTGATGCTCTGCCTACCCCGTTAGGGATAATAGGCGTGAGCGTAAGTATGTTGAAATCCAATTTTTATATTCTTTTCAGCGGCTCAATCCTAGGCGGGCTAGTCACAATCGGTCAGTTTTTCTCCAACTACCCCGACTGCTGTCGCTCGCATCTGCTGCCGAGTTTGAGAGAGAGCTTCGCCGTTCCGCTTGTCTTCCTACAAATGTGGCTGTTGTCGTTACAACTCAAAGACGCTAAGGCCAAGACTTGTTTTAAACTGCAGGTATGTTGTTTTAAAGACTTTTCAGCGGGGTTCGAAAGGATAATTATCACGGATAATTATCATGGTAATGACGATAATTATCGTGATAATAACAGATGGATAATTATCGATTGATAATAACAAGCAACAAAGCCAATGCAAATAGTATCCCCATCGGATGAAGATATTCCTTTGCCTTCTTTGGTCAATCTAAGTTAATTTATTTACGACTAGCTTTCCTGCCCTACCCGGGACTTCGTTCGGATGCTAGTGATATCAGTATACAATTAAGATATTAGAAGGATGTCTAATCTGTCGAAAACTAATTTCAACTTAATATACCTTTGATTCATGTTGATTACTTGATTTGTGTTCGATATTAAATAAAAAAATAAAAATTTATTTGTTTTTACTAATAGTTTGTTACAATTTGTTATAAACCAATATAACAAATGAATTTTTTACACTGGTGATAATTATCCGATAACTATCCGATAATTATCAAGAAGCGTAATTATCTTGATAATTTCGAACTCTGCTTTTCAGGCATGTAGGAACAATCACAATGCTCGGGTCCAAGGGATAGGTTATCAAAAACTGAAATCCTGAAGTCAGACGATCATTCAAAATTATTTTCCAGTGAAATTTTCCTCTGGAAAATATATTTTTTTTAAATATGTCATGTGTTTTGTTACTTAGGGATCATCCACATATTACGTCACAGCGTACGGGGGAGGGGAGGGGTCATACCAAACGTGACAGTGCATGTTAAAGGGATACCAAAAATGCGTGACATGGTTCAAAAAGTCGAAATTTTGCGTGACGTAATATGTGGACGGCCCCTTACCTACATGTCAAAGTAGGTAAATAACAAAAACTCCTTAGCTTGACGTTTTCGGAAATAAATAATTATTTGTAGTTGATCGTAATAATGGTTAGATTTCACCATTTAATTATTTTTTTAGCTGTCCCTTATATCCTGTATAGCAGGGGTGGCCAGGAAAAAAAATAAAAAAACATTTCACATTTAAGTTTTTTCTCTTAATATAATAAAAAAAATACTTCATGATTGTGTACTGAACTACGCTGTTTCATTTAAGATTTCAAGAAGTATGTAATTGGTAGATCGCACAGGGTTTCGTTAGTAAACAGGAGATCTTGGGTATAAACAAGTTGGCCACCCCTGCTGTATAGTATAGGTCCCTTTTTTTCTTTAATTATACAAATACAAATGTGGAACAGCTACACAAATGTGGAACAGACTGACGAGATCTATTCAAGAAAGCCCTTCTATTCACACTTTAAAAAAAAAATTAGAAGAACACTTTCTTTCGAGACTCTAATGGGCATATAAATATATGTATTACATATGTATTTTATATTTATGTATTTATTTTATTGTAATAAGTATCGTTTTATTATTGTTGTATTTATTTATTATTATTATTTTCTTCTGTAAACTCCGCAAATCTCTCTACCCCTTCTACTTATATACTATTTCACACTAGTTAGGTTGGCTGGAAGAGATCTCTTTTAGAGATAAGCTCGCCTTTGTACACTTGGTTTTTCCAATTGATTTTAATAACTATGTTTGTGCAATAAAGAATATTATTATATAATAAGATTAAAGACTTACTCCCACAAAACCGTTTGAAAGGTTTGTCTGTTTGATCAGCAGTCTCACAATCATTCAACAACAATATTAAGTATTATATGAAAAAAATCTCCTAGCCATATTTAAAATCCTGAACCAGTATCACTTACAGATTTTTTTTTTCCTAAACGTAGACACCACTCGGGCGCACCCCCCTCGCGCTACCCGCACCCCTCGAGTGCCTGGTGTAGGAGTAATGTCTACGTTTAGGCAAAAAATTAACTATTCCCATTGAAAACATATTTTTTTTTTCATAAATGTGTTCTTTGAGTGATACTGGCTCAGGATTTTGAATATAGTAAGCTAGGAGGTTTTTTATCACCCTGTATACACATAGAACATCCTGAATGTTCTATGAAATAAAACATTTTTTTTTCTTTGACCATTGACCACTAGACTTCCAATCGCGCTTAAAAGTTGTCCGCGGCAAACGAACGCCCATCGCGGCGATTGGGCATTCTTTTTGATAGATTTTCTCACTCTTTCATTCTTTTGTTCAGTTCTTTTATCCTGCTCACTCATCTGTCAGTCGTTCGACATCTCGGACAGTTTTTGGTTGACGTTTCTTTGAGATTGGCTATAATGTAGTTTTTTTATTGTACTTCATTCCCGTGGGGATTCGGGAAAATTATGTAGCCTATGTCCATCGGGGATAATGTAGCTTTCGAATGGTGAAAGAATTTTTCAAATCGGTCCAGTAGTTTCGGAGCCTATTCAAAGCAAACAAACAAAAAAACAATCAAATCTTTCCTCTTTATAATATTACTAGCATTTTTCTCGGGACTTCGTTCCCGTGGGAATTCGGGGAAAATCATGTACCCTATGTCCATTCCGGAAAATGTAGGATTCTAATGGTGAAAGAATTTTTCAAATCGGTCCAGTAGTTTCGGAGCCTATTCAATACAAACAAACAAAAATCTTTCCTCTTTATAATATAGAATAGATCAATGACTTTGACACATATATTTTTTATTTTTTTCAGCTGGCAATATTCGCGGTCAACACTTTGTGTTTATTATTCTGGCAATTTACACAGTTTATTTTCTTCGCGCAAACCGCCATATTCTTTCTAATGGAACAATTAAGGATCATAGATGTCAAATCTCTTTGTGTGTTTTTACATTCACACTTTAGCGGCGTACATTCCGCCGTTTTATTACTACACGGGAATAACATGTTAAAAACTTCTTTATATTCTTCGTTTTTTATAGTCGTGTCTTTTTACGCGCTATTCCTAAGTTCTTTTAGGATAAAAGTTAACACGAAAACTGATTTTATAGTAGAATCATGGCTTGTAGTACTTAGGATATGTTTGTCTGTATTCCTGTCGCTATATATAAAGCAATTTACAAGTGAATACTTAGGAGTTAAAGATGATAGTCATATATGGGAGTTGTTATATGCAAAGTTTACTGGATATAAAAGTTTTCATACTTTAATGTATACATGTATTAAAGGATTTGATTTTATGTCGTTTACAACAATTCTTAATTACTGTAAAACTTTGGCGTTGCCTTTTGCCGGTCTAGGGATATTAAATACTATACATTCCTGGATAGAAAATGCAATTGAAAACATGAATAAGAAAATCGAAACTGAAACTGCGAAAATCGAAACTGAAAACATCCAAACTGCTAAAATCGAAACTGGAAACAACAAAACTGCAAACGACGGAGACGAAACAGACGATAGCGGTATCGAAAATAACTCAGAAATGCAATTAAGGAACAGAAAGGTACAGACAGACTTAGATAAGTTAGACAGTGAAGTGAGAGAAAAGAATGGAGAATCAGAAGAGAAGATAAAAGAAGATACGCCTTTCTCGGCGTTTATAAAGGCGTTGGACATTGACGCGGCTATATTTTTCAACGTATGTCAGTTGGCGGTTTTCGCTATTCTCGCCCTTATATTCAACAGATTAAGGAACCTTTTCGGACCGCAGCTGTGTGTGGTAGCTTCCTTGGTTGTTGCTAATCGACATAATACGTAAGTATAACTTAATCCTTAGACAGGCAGAAAGACAGAATTATTATTTCGGACATCACAACACATAAGTTATGCAAGATCACACATTTATACAAGACTAGCATTCGGGACTTCGTTCCCGTGGGAATTTGGGAAAATTTTGTAGCCTATGTCCATCGGGGATAATGTAGCATACTAATGGAGAAAGATTTTTTTAAATCGGTCCAGTCGTTTTTAAGTTTATTCGTTATACATATACAGAAATACAAATCTTTCCTCTTTATAATATTAGTATAGATGTAGATAGAAACTTAAAAACAATAACAAAATACCTTTAGATTGCTATGTATTGTAGGGTTCGAGACAAAGAGACTTCGTTCGCGTGAAAAGTAGCCTATGTCACTACGTCACCCTCCAGCCCTTTAGAGAAACCACGTCGATCCGTCGGTCTGTTGCGACGCGAAGGAACGACAAACAAACGCACATCAATTGCCATATTTTATACTTTTCATAGAAATGTACAAGGGACAGCTTAGCGAAAAAGTTTTTCTAGTGGAAATTTCCTCTGGAGTCTTTTCAAAATACTTTCAGTTTTTTTCTACTTTGGAGTATTCGAATACACTCATTTTAAAGCAAAAAAACAATAATTGTATGAGTCTGTAGTTCTCCGTACGAGACACAGATGGCGCTAACCTACACGCACGACTGAGAAATTTCGCCGCTTTTTTTAATTATAAGATGGGTTAACTCTTGACCTCAATCTTGACCAAGGTCGTAGATGAGGTCGACGATGGAGCGAGTTAACCTAGAATGCCTATAAGGCTTGACTTGAAGGCACGATAGCTCAGTTAGTTAGAGCAGCAGAAGATCTAACCCTGGGGTCGTGGAGTCCCACTCGCGCCGAATATTTTTCTTTCCCTGAAATAATTTGTGAATATCCCTCACGTTTTAAAAATACTTTCAGTATCCCAAAAAGAGCTGGCCAAGAGAGATCGAAATGGTACTCTAGAGTAACGAACGGAGTGATACCAGCTGTGATAATCCTGCTTGTGTTTATAGGAAATCTTTATTTCACCGTGTCCCGGCAGTTGGATGTTATAGGTAAGTTAAAACCCTTGTCGGGCAAATCTCACCGTAACATTTTCAAAGCCGTATTATAATTTTACTTAGTAAGATTATATTAAGGTGATTACAGCACCTAAATTACGATTTCATGATGCGTAGATAAGCATGACGCACTGCATTAAATCGAAAAAAAAAATTCTTCGGTAATATTCAAGACATAAACTAGATAAGTAGTTTGCTGAAAACATGATTCAGCACTTTTGGTTCGATAGAAAAAGCTCACAAAGTCACCTCTAAATACCAATATTGTTTATCTTTTAAGCTGTAAAAACGATAGTAAAATGCACACAGGAACTTAAATTTGCTATCAAAATGTTCGTGATTGAACACTCTCGATAAGTAGGTAGTTAACGCATTTTTCGATTTAAACTGTTACCTTTCCATAAATCTCATTTTTCTAACTTTCGAACATGTTTTTACGCACGCACGCTTTCATAGTCCGTAAACTTCGTGTATCGACACTGTTCGCACTGCCGGCCCAGGCCTGTTGATAGACGGAGACGGCACTATTCCTATGTGTGCTGCCTTTATCGGGTGCTGTAGTCGCCTTAAGATAAGATATTTATTTTGTTAGCAGCGCCATCTGGTTCAAATCAGATGAACTACTAACAGTTCCGACTGTTGCAACCAGAGGGCGCCTTGTCCTAAGAGCAGACGTCTAGAGGTGTGTTTCTCGCTCTAACCTAATATAAGCCGACGCATGTATGAAACCGCTCTCTTTCACCGGCAATAAATGTACGACTGTAGTTCTCCGCCTTCCCTCCATAGACGATTTTACAATTTCATAAAAACTTTTAAGCCTAAATACACATAATAATTTTTTTTTAAATTATCGACTTAATTAAGTAGTCCAAATGCTTATTAAATAATGCTACATACTAATTTTTTATTACAAAATGGTTAGTAGGTCAGGTAGGTATGCTATATTATGATACCTAAACTAAGTAAAATGTTTACTTGTATCTTAGGTATCATGGGTGAGTAATATTAAAATTATAGTACTTTAACTAACAATATTTCTTATAGAACAACAATAAATAATAACAACTCAGAATTAGAACTTTAGTGTACTATTAGTTTTACTTATTGGCTAAATCTTTTTAGTACTTTGTGAAGTGCCTCATTTTTTTCATATTGACAATCTTTTTTTTACATTTATGGAACCTAACCTATACTTACCAAACTTAAAATAGCCTAACCTAATCTAAAAAGTTTTGTTAACCTAATGAGGGATTTTTTTTGATTTTTTTTAAATTTTTCCCTAGTCGCCGGATAGATGGCGCTAAACTAGGTACGTTACTGCAAGGAACGGAACGTTACATTATTTTTGATAAATTCACTTGAACGTAATTTTGAGATCATAAAACGAAACGTTATTGTCATATCACATCAATATCACATCTACCACGCGTAGTTAGGCGATTTTAAGAAATCAACGAACAAACAAAACTGAATTATAACAAAGCGCGAGAAAACTAGGATGATCGGAAGCCAAAGCAAACTAACAGAATATTTATTTGATGCAATGTTTTTCTGCAAGCCTTTTGGCTTTGGCACCTTGTAACGGAGTCAGTTCAGCGCCATCTAGAGAGCTCTGGGGAAGTACTTTTTTTTTAATACCCAAAAAGAAAACCTCCCATTTATCCTAATTTCATGCAAGCGGTCCTTAAAGTTTGGTAGAATTGTTATTTTACTGGCCACAAATGTAATGTCGCGGGTGATTACTATTTCACTAGTGAAATTAAGGTTTTTACAATTCTCCGGTGACATAATATACGCTACTATATGTCACCGGAGTATATTTCGGAGTATATGGTATATGTCATATATGTCACATATATGACATATACGGTGATAGCCCAGTTTGTAATGAGCCAGACGTGTAATCGGAAGGTTGCGGGTTCAAATCCTGGTACGGGCCTGTACCACTAAGTTTGTCTTTTCGGATTTATGTACGGATTTCTAACTATCACTTGCTCAAAGGTGAAGGAAAACATCCTGATGAAACCCGCCCGTCCAAGAAACTTCATTTTCGAAAGACGAGCGGTCCACCAACCCGCATTGGGCCAGCGTGGTGGACTATGGCTTAAATCCCCTTCGTGTTTCGAAGGGAGGCACGTGCCCCTCGGTGGGGACGTATATCGTCTGGTAAAAAAAAAATATATATACGCTGCTATATGTCAACCAGCACACGAATAATTTTACTTAATAAGATTAAATTAAGGTGATTATAGCACCTAAATTACGATTTTATGATGCGTAGATAAGCATGACGCACTGCATTAAATCGAATAAAAAAATACTACGGTAATATTCAAGACTTAAACTAGATAAGTAGTTTGCTGAAAACATGATTCAACACTTTTGGTTCGATAGAAAAAGCTCATAAAGTTACCTCTAAATACCAATACTTATTGTGTATCTTTTAAGCTGTAAAACCGATAGTAAAATGCACACAGGAACTTGAATTTGCTATCAAAATATTCATGATTGAACACGCTCGATAAGTAGTTAACGCATTTTTCGATTTAAGCTGTTACCTTTCCATAAATCTCATTTTTTAACCCCCGACGCAAAAAGAGGGGTGTTATAAGTTTGACCGCTATGTGTGTGTGTGTGTGTGTGTGTGTCTGTGTGTCTGTCTGTGGCACCGTAGCTCTCAAACGGGTGAACCGATTTGGATGCGGATTTTTTTATTTACAAGCAGGTTTTTTGGCGATGGTTCTTAGATACGTTTTATCAAAATCGGTTCAGCCGTTTCAAGGTCATCAGCTCTTTTGTTAGCTGCGGTAGGGTTCTTAGACTCTTAATGTGTATTTACTTTACTTTCAAACATACATGTGACCTAAAACTTGAAACACTCATGTATGCTTAATAACTATGCAGGATTATGGAACTCTTGGTCTGATGCTGGAGCCAGGATATCCAGAACACTAGCACACTCTTAAAAAAATAATAGCAGATATGTCGTGTTTGGACTCGTTTTGTTCAGTATTTGATTCTGCATACAATGCAATGGTGGCAACACGGTGAGCTGATGCTGCGGCCAGGATATCCAGAACACTAGCACATCCTTGAAATAAGTTAAAAATTTTGAAATAAAAATTAAATTAAAAATTTAAAAAACCCCACCCCGCAAAAAAGTAAAGCGGACATTTAAAAAATAAAAAATAATACCTTTCGTTGAGCCATCAAATTCATTTCAGAAATACCTATATATATTTTAATTATCGAAATCGATGGATGGCACGATAGGGTTTGCTCATTAAAATGGCGCTATAATGTCGCGTCGGGGTACCGCTTTAGTGAATCAGACCCAATCAAATGAAGGGTCAATCAAATGAAGGGTCTGATTTTTAAATTTAGATTAAATTAAAATAAATTTTTAATTTAATCTAACTTTCGAACATGTTTTCACGCACGCACGCTTTCATAGTCCGTAAACTTCGTGTATCGACACTGTTCGCACTGCCGGCCCAGGCCTGTTGAGAGACGGAGATGGCACTATTCCTATGTGTGCTGCCTTTATCGGGTGCTGTAGTCGCCTTAACTTCAAAAAAGAAGGAGGCTCGACTATGTTTTTTACATTTTTTTTTTGTGACTTGGTGTTTTGTTGATCGAAGTTTTTAGTGAATAAATATTTTATTATCATTTTCGACAGGCGAGTACTCAGATCCGTCGAAGGAGGAGCTATTACAGTGGATAAGTAATGAGACCCCGCGCGCGTCCGTAATGGCGGCGTCCATCCCTTTGAGCGCCGCCATCTTGTTGTCGACTGGCCGCGCCATCGTCGCACATCCGCATTACGAAACACAGGAGGCCAGGTAACTTTGGCTACGGTCCGAATGACGATTTTGGCGATAACAGCGCGCTAACGCTAACAGCCTGGTCCAAATGGATGACAACGCTAAAATCGACAAATGACAGTTATCGAATCGGACCAAAACGTTAGCGCGCTTACGGTATTTCTAACCTCAAAATCTTTGTTTACCTTCTGAAGATGCATTTTTCTGTCCAAGGAGTTTAATTAGTCATCACCCACGCCAATAACAAAGAAAGAAGAACTTTAAAGGAAAACCTTAAAAAAACACATGAAAAACACTTCAAATTTGTTTATTTTGACGCGCGTCGAGGCATGGTCGTTGTTAGCGCAAGATGGCTGTATTTTCATTACAAAAATCCGTATAAAATCCGTATTTCTGTTTTTATTGAAATTCCGTATAACTATCCCGTATTATGATTGAAATTCCATATTAATTCCATATAAAAATTAAACGTAACATTTTTGAGTCAAGATTTAAATCAAAAGAGGATGATTTTCCTGAAAGTTGTTTAGTAGGAGCGGGTCCGTTATCGTTGAAGTACAGTTAACAGCACATAATTATTTCTTGATACATTATTCTTGGTGGTCTTGTACATAATTTATTTCTTGGTTTCGTCTTCATTGAAGAAATTTTGCTGTACGTGTGATGAAATTGGTCAAAATTAGGTAAAGAACGCTCGAAAACGGGGATCTTTTGAAGCTAATTATGTGTTTAGAGTAAATCCGTATAAAAATCCGTAATCTTGATTCATCCGTATTGAACTTGCAAAATCCGTACAAATACGGACAAATCCGTATATATGGCAACACTGCGTCACTGTCAGCGCTGTGAGCGCGCTCACAGGTCAATCGGACCAATGTTTGAGCGATAATATCGATATTATCGTCATTCGGACCGTAGCTTTTATTATGCAGAGTTAAGCGCTCGTAGCTCAGTGGTTCTCGCTGATCTGAACCAATCAGTGTGGTTAAGAAACGTACCTACTTTGGAAGTTCTACCTCCATTATAACCATTTCTTTATTTATTTAACAGCTTATTGTTCACAGGACAAATTACAAACATTTATACAGACAAATAGAAAAATGAACACAAAATGCACAGCTTAGAACACCTTTAGCGAAAAGTTATACAATCAACTGATTCGCAGCTGTTGGCGCGCTTATCTATTCAACCGACACATCTCTCCCGTGGCTTCTTAATTTGTGGTGGCTTTTCGGCCACAAGGGTTCCTCTGAATAAATACCTCAAGGGATTCTGTGACTTTCCCTGGTCTTCTTCAGCTAGATCCCCGGTTGCTCTCTCTGAGCTACACAGAGGCAGAGAACCTACTGGGTAACTAAAGTGGCAATGGGAGGTTTTCTTTCTGGGTATTAAAAAAAAAAGTAATTCCCCAGAGCTCTCTAGACGGCGCTGAACTGACTCCGTTACTAGGTGCCAAAGCCAAAAGGCTTGGAGAAAAACATTGCATCAAATATTCTGTTCGTTTGCTTTAGCTTCCGATCATCCTAGTTTTCTCGCGCTTTGTTATAATTCAGTTTTGTTTGTTTGTTGTTTTCGTAAGATCGCCTAACTACGTGTGGTACATGTGATATTGATGACATGACAATAACGTTTCGTTTTATGATCTCAAAATTACGTCCAAGTGAATTAATCAAAAATAATGTAACGTTCCGTTCCTTGCAGTAACGTACCTAGTTTAGCGCCATCTATTCGGCGACTGGGGAAAAATTTAAAAAAAATAAAAAGAAAATCCCTCATTTAAATAGGTTTGGAAAAGGCAAAGGAAAGTTTTACAAAGAGCCGTTAAAATGACATCAAGCGTAAAACTGAACTTTGATAAATGATTAAAAAATACTACACATTTGGATAAAAATATCCAAGCAAATATCACCTTCCCATTATTTTTCTATTATTTTTGTTTGATTCCAGGGACCGTTGTTTCAACGTGAACAAAATGTACGGCCGCTTCTCACCGCAGGAGCTGTACGAGAGTCTCAGCAGACTGACAGCCACCTACTTAGTGTTTGAGAAGCAGTTCTGCTATTCGAGGTACGGCAAAAACCAGGGTTCTAAATTATTAAGATAATTTGTTTTTATTTTTTCATCTTTCCAGCCCAGGCCTCCCTTCGAAACACGAAGGAGATTTAGGCCATAGTCCACCACGCTGGCACAATGCGGGTTGGTGGATCGCTCGTCTTTCGAAAATAGTTTCATCACGATGTTTTCCTTCACCGTTGAGCAAGTGATAATTAGATATCCGTACATAAATACGAAAAGACGAATTTAGTGGTACAGGCCCGCACCAGGATTTGAACCCGCGACCTTCGGATTACAAGTCTGGCTCATTACCAACAGGGCTATCACCGCGCATTTTCATAATTATTTGATGTTATCAGATAATAGGGTAGATGACTGATATTGAATACTACACACATCAAAAAAAGTTTACGATCAGTAGCAAAATCAGGTGTATTCTTTAAAATATAAATTATTTAAAGAAACTGTTTACGTTTTATGATTTTATAATGAAAATGCACTAAGTAAATAAAAGAATCATTATTAATTATTTACTTTTTATTAACAAAAGCTAGGAAATGCAATTTTGGCTTAAATGTAATGTAATGAAAAATTTGAATTAATGAAAAAACAAACAAAATTTATTACGAAAAAATTAACAGTTAGTATAAAATGACTCCTCCCCTGGCTCGCACACATGCGGAAACCCTTCTGGGCATGCTAAGAATTAAGTTATCTAGCATTTCTTGTGGTAACCTGTCCCACTCTTCAATAGCAGCTGCCCTGATTTCTGACACTGTTCGCGGAGGTGGCTGACGGTTCCAAACAGCTCGCTTAAGAGCATCCCACGCATGCTCGATCGGGTTTAAGTCAGGCGAGCCGGCAGGCCAGTCTAACCTGGTGATGTCGTATTGCTGGAGAGCAGCATCAACACGTCCGTTTCGATGTGCGGGCGCATTATCATCTTCCATTATGAATTGGCGCCCGTGGTTGATGCGGAATGGTCTGACGTATCCATCGATTGCAATCGTTTTGTACATGGCTCCGGTCATGGTGCCTTGATACGGGATTAAGGGCGTCCTAGCCCCAATCATTATCCCGGCCCAAAAGGACACTGATTTCCCGCCCTGCTGAACGGTTCCAGTGGCAGTTCTCTGCCTTTCAGAGTCGCCAGGTCTTCTCCAGACACGGACACGTCGGTTATCTGGATGTGTACTGATCCGCGTTTCGTCAACGAAGAGGCAGTTCTGCCAGATGCTTTCGTCCTCAATTTCTTCATTTTGACGGAGCCTAGCCCATTGCAATCTGCGCCGCTTCCGTTGCTGTGAGTTCAGAGGTGCTCGCCAGGATCTCCTTGCTCGTAATCCAGCTTGGTGTAAGCAATTTCTAATCGTTTGGGTGCTAACTTCGCGGCCGGTGGCAGCTCGCAGCTCTGCTTTCATTTTAGTAGCGTTCATTGTTGGGTCACGGGCAGCCAGTAATCTGATATATCGCTTCTGAATTGCAGTAAGAACAGTTGGGCGACCACTGCGAGGTCGATCAGCTAAATCTTCCATGCCCTGATACCTCTCCAACGTGGTCACCACGCAGGATTGGGATACATGAACTCTGCGTGATATTTCCCTCGTGGAATAGCCTTCTCCACTTAAAGTTAGAATTCTGGCTCGTAAAACTGCAGTTAATCCTCTCGGCATCGTTACCAACTTAATTTTTTTTGAATAAATTGAAAATATTGATAAGTTGCGACTATGTCAGATTTCTGAATGAAAGCAAGCAAGGGTTGATTGTCTTTTTAAATGAAAAAACATTTGAATTACGAAATTATTTTATATTTAAATTTCATATTTTTAAATAAGGAATCAAAAGATAAAAAGTGATTAAGTTTTATTCTTCTACAATAAAAAATATTAGCACTTTTCCAAGTGATCGCAAACTTTTTTTGATGTGTGTATACAGGTTGAAAAAGAACCTCCTAGCTTTATTGAAAATCCTGAACCAGTATCACTTACTGAACACTTTTTTTTGGGGGGGGGGGGATTTTTTTTTTCCTAAACGTAGACACCACTCGGGCGCACCCCCCTCGCGCTACCCGCACCCCTCGCGTGCCTGGTGTAGGAGTAATGTCTACGTTTAGGCAAAAAATGAACTATTCCCATTGAAAAAAATACATAATATTAATAAATATGATATCAGAATTATAAATTAAATTGGAAAATTGTCGAAAACTGAAAAACTTAAGCCAATCAAACATTTCTGTCTATCTCTTTCTTACAAAACGAAAGGGGTTTGAAGAAAAACGGCCTGTGATTGGCCGCCATCTTGGATTTTCTCGAATGTGATGTCGCAGTTTGAAACCTAGTCAGATCGATAGAGGACGTTTAGGTGATTAAAAAGTATAGACGGTCATTTTGTCGTATCATCACCAGGAACAGAGATATAATTGATTTTTGTTATACTAGTGCTGCCATCTAGATTTTGTATGGAATTTAATTTATACTGTAGTATGCGGGTGCGCAGGCGGATGTACGTATAACCTATCAAACTTATTTAGCTTGGCACAGACTCCAAACAGATCAGTAGGTACTACGTAGCACATTAAATGATTTTGTCTTTTATGTCACGCTTTTTTGAAGTCGGTCTTCAAAATCAGTTTTCTGTTTCAGACCAGAAGACGCAGGTTGCACCTTCCAAGATCTGTACGATATCGAAGTCCCGGCGCTTCGTAAACAGCCGTCACTTTGTGAAACGCTGCTCAATGACTCTATGGACCATCTGTATGAAGTATTCCGGAACCGGAAGTACATTGTCTTTAGAATACACGACCTTAGTGTTAGGTGAGTAAGGCCTATCGTCTTAAGTCCGTATTACAGAAGGAGACTCAAGTCTTGATCTATACTTATGTTCTTATTGATTTTCTTTTTTGTTCAATATTTTTTTTTTAATTATAAGATGGGTTAACTCTTGACCTCAATCTTGACCAAGGTCATAGATGAGGTCAACGATGGAACGAGTTAACCCAGAAAACGCCTATAAGGCACTGGTACTCCCACGCACCGACGGAACACAGCAAGCTGTTTGGCGTCGGACTTCGGTAGGAGGGTGGTCGCGAACCAGACGACCCTTTACAGAGCCTACCACACCGCATGAGACCATAGGACAACACCTCAGATTCATAAAAAAATGAGGTGTTGTTGCCCGAGATGGATTAATAGGAGGCAGGTCTCATTTGTGTTTCCTAAGTCGCCTCTTACGACACCCACGGAAAGAAATGGAGTGGTGTTATTCTACGCCGATCACCACACGGCAAAAATAAAAATGAAATATAAAAATGACAAAGACGACTGCTACTCAAGTATAGATCAGAGTCTAGAGGGTCCGTATTTCAGAACGCAAGTAACATTCTGAATCCTACCCATAATAAAATTTATATTATTTACACTAAAAATGGAAAATAAATAAACTTAAAAAAAAAAACCGACTTCAAAAAACGCGTTTCGGAAAAGTATTTGAATTTCCCGCAGTTTTTCTGTACTTTTGAAATATTTATTAATTTCTTACTCAAAAATAAATTATTATGAAAAATATTCAAATAGACGTAATTGTGAAATGCTAAAAGATTGTTTAAAAAAAAATTACCCATATTTGAATTACATGCATATTCCCTATTAAGATTGATAGTCCGCCTTCACACCGTACGACATTAAATGATTTTGTCTTTATTGTTCGGTTTTTTGAAGTCTTAAGGAAGCTGCACATAAAAGAAAAACAAACAGTTGAGGAAGAGGACCCAAATCATTGCAGCTTCAATCCTACCTGCATATATAACACACCAAGTATAGTATCTATCCTCCCTACGTTGGCTCGATGCTAGTATTCTTGTCGACTCCCTCTCCTATCCACTCCACTGGGGCTGCAACAGCCCCATACAGTCACAGACCCTATCTTATGGTGCCCCGCCGACCACTGGCCGCTGCGGTATCTAGATCGCCTGTAGATGATACGTATGCCAAATTACTCGATCCATTACGTTCATAAAACGTAGCATGAATGGAGGGGTTTGTGCATTCGTGCCACGACGTGCAGACCGGAATAGATGCTGTTGTTGAGCCTCTGCGGCAGAACTGCTGGGCGAACGTGGCCATTTTGACGGTTGACGGTATTGTTCGGTTTTTTGAAGTCGGTATAATTTTTTGACTTTACTGATTCTTTTTAACGTGGACAGTTATTTTATTTTATTTCAGATACATGCCGCGAGTGTTCGATACCTGACCACCCGCGACGGCGATGCAAATCCTGCCAACAGTTACTTCCAATCTTATAGACTGACTAAATAATTTTAATATATTATATTTACCTATTTATTAATTAATAGTGATTAAATTGATAGGCTAGGTCCGCACTGACGTGTTAAATCATATGGGGTGATTTTAAAATTACTTCTTATCGTGTAGGTGTAGTCAAGTGTGTGGCGAACTTGTCTAACCCTGGTGTCAGTTTTCAAACCGCACAATAGCCTCTGACTTGGTTTTAACTACTGTAGTCGATCGACGATAGCTTAACGTGCCCTCCGTAGCACGGAAGCGTTGAAAGTATACAAGAACAGTACGCACAGGTTGGGTTGGGACTGCTCGCGTATAATTTCAAATTCTACTAAGCAAAACTCTTTTTTGAAACTATACATTGTTATTACGCTTTTGTCGCGTATATTTTCCAATTACATACACTTACAGTTGGAGCGAAAAATATACTGCAGTATACCACGGCCGTTATCAACTGAGGCGTGGGGCCATAAATGTCAATAGAGATAGGAATGTAGGCCCGTAAGTGCAAGCGAGATAGGCTCCATAAGACCCGCAAGTGCGAGCGAGATAGACATAGGGAAATTATTTATGGCCCGACGCCTCAGTTCATAACGCCCTTGGTATAGTTCTATTGCGGACTAATCGTGTATATGTCGTATAGGTCAGCTGGGGTTGCCATTTTGTGCTGTTATTTTTACTAATAAATTATAGCCCTTCAGTCGCGGGCAGAAAGCCCAGTGGCGCTTGCTGATCTGAACCGATTAGTGAGACTAAGCAACGTACACAGGGGCAGGGAACCTGATGGGTGACCAAAGTGGCAATTTATCACGAGCGTTTCCGTGCTTCGGAGGGCACGAGCCGGCGGTCCGGCTGTTGTCGATGTACTGCAGTCGTTAAAACGAAGTCAGAGGCCATTTTGCGGTTTGATAACTCTGACAGGGTTAGCCAAGTTCGCCACACACTTGACAATACCTACATGAAAAGAAAAAAAGTGTTATTGCTTATGTTAAGGCAGCTGAGGGGACTTTTGGGAACAAAGGCGCTAAGCAAGCCACCAACTGACAGTGTGGACTTTGCCTTAGGCGCTTTTTATACACAAGCGACGTGGCGCGGCGGTCAAAGCAACGTAAAATGAATCTTAACAGTTACGGGAGCAAAGATTCTTTTCGTCCGTCGCTCTGTTTTCAGGTGGCGGATGTCTTTTCGTGCTTCTATTTTCGGAAAAAAAACCTTTACTCCGTAGCTTTTAAGATTCATTTTACATTGCTTTTGATCGGCCTCGTTACTTGTTTATAAACAGCGCCTTAGGTAGGTATTGGTTTGCATGTTTTCAAATGTTTTAATAATTTATATGTATAGATGATTAAAAAGTTTAATTATAATAACTTAATCACCATTGCCACTTCGGTTTTCAACAAATTAATACTGACTGACTTTAAGTTAGTAAGCGAAAAGGATGATGGGCATTTTGGTATCGGTATTAGTATGTATCTTGGTACCGGCACCAATTAAAATAAATGATACATCGTTAAAAAGGTAATTTTCTATAGAATATGAATAACCGAAGCGCTAGTCCTGATTCATTGTCCAGTTAGAGTAATCCTGCCTTGAAAGTAATTTATTTTTCATCATTTATTCATTTTTTCTGCGACATTATTCTTCATTTTGGCACAGTATTTTTATTTTTTATTTATCCTATATATCTATAAATATTATAAAGAAAGATTTGATTGTTTGTTTGTATTGAATAGGTTCCGAAACTATGGGCCGATTTTAAAAATTCTTTCACCATTAGAATCCTACATTATCCGGGATGGACATAGGGTACATGATTTTCCCGAATTTCCTCGAGAACGAAGTCCCGAGCGGAATGCTAGTTAATTATAAATGATCATCATTAATTATTAATTTTGTTACACATTAAATGAAAAAACCTACTTTCAACTTGTTTTATTTACTGAGAGAATAAACAACCAATGCATTTCGGTTAAGTATTCTTATTTTACAGAAAATTACCTTTTTAATAATGTATCATTTATTTCAATTTGTGCCGGTACCAAGTTCCATACTAATGTGCCCATCATCCTTTAAGATGTGAATCAGCCTACAAAACTGAACAACTTTCGGGAACATAGGTTGTAATATTTTTAAAAATATCTCAGCTCTATGCGATTATGATTTGCCTTTGCATGGAAAGAGTTTCCGAATTGGGGGTAGTTGTTCAGTTTCGTGGGGATTACCACCCTAATGTTTCGTGAACTAATTTAAAATTCTCTTTGTTATTTGACGAATGCGTCAGCCTTTACCTATAAATCATTGCGATCTTAACAAAGTTATTATAATTGCAGTATTACATTTGAAAGTGATTATTTTTAAGAATGTGATATATTTGCATTAATAAAGTTTATTTTTAAAAGAAATTTTTTATTTTTTAAAGATTTATTTAGCTTTGACAACTAAAACGTAACAAAGGCACAAATTAAGGCACATGGGCAGCAGGCCGAGTACGATAGTGACAGCGCCGCGACCCTATGTCAAAATGTCAACATTGACAACCTAAGCGGGCCAGCAAGCCTTTGCGCGGGACCCTCGCGCAATCATAGTGAAGTTTAAGCGTGAGCCGAGCGCGAGTTTGTCGTTATCGTGCTCGAGCTGCAGGTAGAAACGTCTATTAAAGTTAATGTTACTTTTAATATGATACAGGCAGGCCTTATTCAAAATTAGATTTTTAAAAATCTTAATCACCATTAATTGCTGTTAGTTTTACATCTAATGTGGCTAAATAAATTACCCAGAGTAACTAAATATTAAATTAAAAGATGGATATAAACATATTTGTTTCTTATTTGAACTATTTAATTAATTGCAATCGGTCGCATAACAAGAACAATCAATAATGCCAATGTCATTTTTTTTAAATAACAGAAAGCAGTTTGTGAGAGATTCATCAAATGAAAATTTCTCAAAAAGTATTTTAGAAGGCACATCCTCATAAGCAAGTGTGAGACTTCTGTTTTGTAATCTGTCATTTATTTTTTCTCACCCTTATGAAGCCATACAGCAGATGTGCCATATGTAGCCGTGCCTTTCGGACTGTTTTAAAGGTATATTACCAAGGTTCACAAAGCTCATACTTCTCAATACATTCTATAAGCCACCCAATAGGCAACGCCTTTAAGTGACTCATGTTGTACAGCGGTTCATACATGTCTTTGTAGATAATATAATGCGAACAGTTCACTAATTTACCATCTTTTCTTGCATGGTAAGGCACAAGCTTCTCCGAATCAGGGATCGACTCAGGATTTGGCGTTCGTCGAAGAACTACACCACCAGCGTCAGAAATAAGTTTGCTTAAAACAGTTTTAGTCAAAACAATACTTTTAGATATTTCATGTCCTATGTTAAAGTTGTGCAAGTAAAAATGGCAACCATCGAAAACCGGCGGGTTTTGCTTGTATTTGTTGTAGCGGGAATTTTTTGGTCCGTTGTAAGTCTTCGTTCCAACTCCTAATACTTCATACTTTTCAAACGATTCCAGTTTGTCTTCGGTTGATTTTGTAACCCAATCTGAAGAGAGAATCCAAACTGAGCTTACGATTCCTTGTAGAACTGCCAAACTTGATTGGCACACTCCATCTTCCGTGTCAACAATCAAATGTGTGACTTTCTTAGTCATTTTTGCTTCGACATGCAAGTTACTATGATGTTTGCATAAATTTTTCAATTTATTTGTAACAGTGCGATATTGAGACGTACAGTGCACTCTAATGTCATCAAAGTCTAATTCGGAGTGTAGTCCTGAAATCATGGTAATATTCGCAGTTTGAGTTTGAATTATGTTTTCAGATGCATTTTTCAGAACTTTCTTCATGGTCTCCGTAGCAAGTTGCATCGGTGTCTCCCCTTTGCAGTTCCTAGCGTTTATATCAGCGCCGTTCTTAACTAGTTCTTCAGCAATATTACTGTGTCTGTATCTTACTGCTTCATGCAAAGGTGTCTCATTGCTTGGACCAGGAACGTTGACGAGTGCATTATATTGGAGTAAAATTTGGACTAAATCCAAACGGTTATTTTGCACCACTTCATGCAATGGAGTCCATCCAGCATTGTCTTTAGTATTTGCACAAGCACCTTGATTTAATAACTCTGTGACTTTATCAATCTTGCCAAGTCGACATGCTACGTGTAATGCCGTTTCCCCTTTATTATTCCTTTTCTCAGCTGTCTTGGCAACTTTTGAACTTACAGATGATATAAATGAGAAGTTCACATCGATTTTACTGCTATTATTATCTTTACTTTGATTAGTTACCTTGTTTTCTTTGACGGCTTCTTTTTCTTCGTGTGTAACTTCCATCTTAGTGACCATCTTTCTTTTATTAGTGTTCTCCACATTTAAAGGGAAATCAAGAAGGGAATCTGGTTTTTTTCCAACAGAAGCGGATTTCCCGGCATTTTTTTGTTTCCCGCGCTTTTTTGGCGCACTCTTCACGGGTTCGATTTTCTCATTAACATGTTCCATTAACTTGCCCAATTTCTTTGCAGACTCTATGCCAGGACCCAAACGGTCATCGTAGAATATGGTGCAACCTTCAAGGGACACATGGCACTCGGGACAAAACTCCAAATTTTCGAAATGTTCGCCGCAAATTAAATGAAAACATTTACTCAGCGTAACCGGATTTTCACACAATTTCGAACAATGTTTGCACGTGTAGTCTTCCTTAACTTTTTCTAAAGCCTTCAAGAAGTTTTTAACGTCTGAAGAAGTCATTTTTAGCAAGTAAAATACTATATTTTACGCTAAAAAGGCAAAATAAGACCGCAAATGCGCGAGCATTTTTGTTTTTCTCCAACTCCAAATGTCAATTTCGATTTTGTTTATTTTGAATTCGAGAAAAGCAAAAGAAACAATGCACATACAGCCTTTTTTTTTCTTTTTGGCTCAAATAACCATTATCCATATCACGGTTCGCGCCCATCACTTGCCTCTTCTAAAATCACTGACATAAAGTGTATGGACTGGCAGTCCTCTATAAATTACAGCATTTGTCTCTAGGACGCATTGAAAGTGACAAATTCGCAGGAATTTTGACAAATTGAACGGAACTTGACGCAGTAAATTGTAAACAATTTGAAATACAGTCAAACCTGGATAAGTGAGAGCTCAAGGGACCACGATCTCTTTTTCTTTTAAAGAGGTTTCTCACTAACCCGAGTTTCTTGCTTACAGAGTTACATTAGGGGTCTATCTCACTTATAGAGGTATATACAAATACCCCTAATAGTGAAAATTAAGTGGGTACGCATATTTAGCTTTTTGAACAGAATATGAGTTTCTCGAACTAATAATAAAACATCACGACGCACATTTGGTCGTTCAAATACAATTTAAGTTCCTAAAATTATAAAAAACAATAACAGACGCACATTTGGTAAATCGAATAGACGCACATTTGCCGGCCGGTTTGGTCGAGTGGTAGTGACGCTGCCTCTCGATCGGCGGGTCCTGGGTTCGATTCCCAGTCGGGCCAAATATTTGTGTAAAAAGCAGATGTTTGTTCTCGGGTCATGGGTGTTTGTGTCTGTCTTTGTGTGTTCCAAGGGACCCACGACACAAGGGAAAACCTTAATGTGGGCCTTTGAGTGTGAAGCGTTTTTTTTTTTTTATAAGAGTTTCTCAAAATTAAATAGCAAATGTTAAATAGGTTTAACTGTCGCTTATAGAGGTAGAGGCAAGTAACAATCTCACTTATAGAGGTTGATGCGTGAAAAATTAGTCTCACTTATACAGGTTTATGTTTCTCACTTAAAGAGGTTTTAGGAGGGCAAAATGACGGGACCTGGAAAATTCTCTCATTAATAGAGTTTTCTCCCTTACCCAGTTCTCACTTACTCAGGTTTGACTGTATTTGAAAATTTTATTAAAATTTTAAAGACTAAGTGAATTTTTGTATAAAGTTTTATTAATATTCAATTTTGTGACCATGAGAATATGCTTGGTTTGTAAATATAAACAGAAAAAAGGAGATAATCGGTCAATGTACAAGTATGTTTTTTTACCAACTGTTTTATTGAAAAATGTTGTTTTAAAACGTCTTAATTCTACTTTAAATGATTAGAAATTGTCGGGAAGACATTCCTCTTTTTCTAAGTATATATATAGTAATGTTAAAATGACTATAAAAGATAAAATTTTCGCATTTTCAATTTCGCTTGATTCGCCTGCTTTATTGCGCTAGTGCTTCCAAAGACAGTCGATAAAAACAATGTCGATAGAAACATGTTATAGGTATATAAGTGTAAAATATTACTTAATGTTACGTACAATGGCAAACAAAACCATTTTTATTTTGTTGAGTACCCATGATTACTTTTTTAGGGTTATGTAGTAGACTACAAAGTTATAGTTTCGCCATATCCGTCTACTCGCAATTTTCTAAGAGACCCTTGATACTACAAAACTGTAATCACACCTTAGTACCTAAGCTTTTCAAGATAACAAGTAATGTTTGATTAATTTGCGAGTAGCTCGACACGCTCTTAAATGATTTTAGATAAATATTTAAGAGTTTACTAATCTTCATAAGAACAGTAAGACAGAATACCTAACCAACCAAATTTCTTACAACAGATTTCCAACCGACGAAGTTTAAAAAAAAAAAATGGCTTCAAAATATGAATGTTTCGAAGAATTGGACATCAAAGAAAAGCCACGAAATATGTTCGAAGCATTTTGACCCTAACTGTTTCATAGGAAGTAGGAAATTGTTAAAATTTGGTAGTGTTCCTACAATATTTGAAGAAAATGTTCAAGGTAAAGGTTATACATAAGGGTTACTAGAAACATGTCACGATCCCCGCTAAGGGATAGTAGTAGGCTTTATGAACTATTGAATAGTATTTCAAAACTGAAAAAAAGAGTGCCAGTTTTGAAAAATTACACACTTTAACTTTTTATAAAGTAACACAGCTTTAAATATTATTGTTTTTGAAACTAACGCATTTATTTGTTTTATTTTTCATGATTGTAGTTATAGTGTTCAAGTTCAATAAAACTGTTTTAAATTGTAAGAAGAAACAAGTTAAATCAAATATAAAGTAATTAAATGTTTTACTAAAAAATATGGTGCAGTCTTTATTTTAATGGGGAGCCATTATATAAAGATTTGTTAACTAATAAGCAGTGGTCGGAATAGGCTGAATATATTAACCTAAACTTTGAAGAACAGAGTCAAAAAGTGGAGTCTCCTTAGGACTACATTTTTCACATAATAATTAATAAGTCACCTCATATACAGGGCTTTAGGTAAATCTCTTTCAACCTCTCGAGTGGTTAATCAATCCATGAAACTGAACAACTTCCCCAAGGAACATAGGTAAAAATGCGAAAAAAAAAATTGATCTCCCATACAAAATGCGCTATATGCTGATGAAGTTTGTATGGAAACTCAAATTTTTTTTTCGTAATGACTAATTTAACACCCGAGAGGTTGAAAGAGATTTACCTAAAGCCCTGTATAAAATCAATATTTGTACTTTTGTATGACGACCTAAATATATTTTTCTGTCTCCCTAAATACACCAAAATGCACGTCCCACATAAGATAAAAATTATAATTTATTTTTTAATTTTAAGAACCACATCGATTTTTAGATTGAAAACGGTTATAAGTATTTTTAGGATGTCTTAGAAAGTTTGAACCTAGAGTCGCGTCTGTTGAATTCGAATTTTTTTCCTCTACTTTTACTGCTAGTACTTTTACTGGTAATTTAGTACGAAACGCATGCCAAAAAATCCGTAAGGCCGCCTATGGGCATTTTTGTTTTCTTATTATATGACCGTTATCAAATGGTAAATGTTAGAAAATAAGACAGTAATGTGAGAAAATGGTTTTATTGTTTACGCAAAATTGACGCTCTGCTGTAAGAAAAACAGATCATCTTATACTTACATACTTTTGGGGAAAAAGAAAAAATTAAGCTCTAAATTCCGCTAGAGAACATAAATAGTCGACTTATCGACTTTTGGTCCTCACTTATTAAAAGTACAACTTGAGCTGATTGCCAAGGCAAAGTACTAAGCACTAAGGCAAAGTACAACTTGAGCTGATTGCCTGCCTACCCCGCTGGGAATACATCGACTAATCGACTTTTGGCCTCACTACGTCGAGTTCGGTTTTCTGCCGCTGCCGCCTACAGCGCCAAAATGGCGAAAATCAAATGGTCTCGTTTTTGATTTGACAACAGCCAGTCTAGTGGTATTCTTATTTTTTCTATGTCTATGTCTAAAATACATTATTTAAAGCTTGGATTTGAATGTTTTTAATTTCTTTCGATTCGTACAAATTGCAATTTCTTGGTAAACAAATAACGATGACCTTACGACATTGATAAAGATAAGTCGTCTAGACTAGAGCAATATTAAATACACGCGTGATTTACACTACCTATTTACTTATCTATGAGTAGTAGGAACCTCAATACAAATTCCTAAAGCAATGGGAGGTTTTCTTTTTGGGTATTAAAAAAAAAGTAGTTCCCTAGAGCTCTCTAGATGGCGCTGAACTGACTCCGTTACTAGGTGCCAAAGCCAAAAGGCTTGGAGAAAAACATTGCATCAAATATTCTGTTCGTTTGCTTTGGCTTCCGATCATCCTAGTTTTCTCGCGCTTTGTTATAATATCAAAAATAATGTAACGTTCCGTTCCTTGCAGTAACGTACCTAGTTTAGCGCCATCTATCCGGCGACTAGGGAAAAATTAAAAAAAAAAACCCTCATTGGGCGTTTCCCTACTGGACGGCACGGCGGCCGGCGCCGGCAACGGTGAGAGATACAGAGCTATATTAGGAAAAGAGACAGACTACCGATTTCTTGCTTCCTAGTATAGCTCTGTCACTCTCGCCGTTGCCGGCGCCGGCCGCCGTGCCGTCCAGTGGGGAAACGCCCATTGAAAAGGCCTCTATCTTTCCGCCCCTGACTTCGCCCACGGCTCCGCCCGCATGGATAAGCTGTGGGATAAAATGTAGCTCTATCCTTTCCCAAGGTCTAATCTATCTCTGTACCAAACATCAAAATCGGTTCAGTAGTTTAGGCGTGAAAGTGTAACAGACAGCTTAGACAGAGTTATTTTTGCATAATATTAGTAGAGATAGGGATCTCTACTACTGAACCGATTTTGATGTTTTGGATGATGGGATAGGGATGATGTTCAGTTCGGACGTGAAGAAAGATTAATATGGATATTATTACTTACCTACTACCTAAGTTTTAGGAACTGACATGCTTCAGTGGGTTATAGTATACAGCCTCGATGGTTCACGAGTTGATTTCCGGTCGAGGGTAAACATTTGTGTAAAATGCTTTTTCTAGGTGTTTAATGTATCTGTCTTTGTTTGTCCTATAGGGGTCATTTTGTGTTATATGAGTAAGTAGCATTTTACCATACAGAAACTTCGAATAGATCATCAAGAGAATTTCTTTTGTCTCTTAAGTACAAATTGAAAGTGACAAGCTTAATTGATCCTAAAATTACTGACGACAGCACATCAAACTACACTTGTTGAAGTTGACGTCGCTATCTCCTTGCACTAGACAGTCACTAGACCCTGATTTGTGCGGTCGTCCGTAACTCAGATTTTTTAATAAGTAAAATAACTTACGGATTTGTTATTTATTCGTAAGTATAGTACCTAAGTTAGGCTTTTAGTGATAGGCTTACAAAATATTTCCTAAATCAGCCTAAACAAGTTTTTAAATTCTAACTGGTTTTTGATTCTTTTCTTAATTTTTTGACTAAAACGAGCGATAAGGCCGAAGGAGACTCAAGTCTTGCTCTATAGCAGGGGTGGCCAACCGGTCGATCGCGATCGACTGGTCGATCGCGACTGTTAGTCCAGTCGATCGTGGCAAGGTGAAAAAAAATCAGATTTATATTTTTTCTCTTAATATAATAAAAAAAATACTACATGATTGTGTACTGAACTATGCTGTTTCATTTAAGATTTCAAGAAGTATGTAATTGGTAGACCGCACAGGGTTTCGTTAGTAAACAGGAGATCTTGGGTATAATTAAGTTGGCCACCCCTGCTCTATAGGTACTTAAGTATTGATTGTCTCTTTCTCTGACTATGAAAATAGCAAAGACGATACTGCTACGTAAATATACAGGGCTTTAGGTAAATCACTTTCAACCTCTCGGGTGCTAAATCAGTCAAGGAAACTGAACAACTTCCCCAAGGAACATAGGTCAAAATACAAAAAAAAAATTGATCTCCCATACAAAATTCGCTATGCTGATGAAGTTTGTATGGTAACTCAAATTTTTTTTTCGTATTTTGACCTATTATTGGGAGAAAGTTGTTCAGTTTCATGGACTGATTAACCACCCGAGAGGTTGAAAGAGATTTACCTAAAGCCCTGTATAGATCAGAGTCTGAGTCGCGTTCTGTAATTAAATTACATACTTACCTGCTTAATATTAGTTAGGCACTTACATTTTATCTGTCCAAGTCATTGAGGTTATATTCTGTCCTAGTCTACACGCTCTTCGCCTCTTATCTACGACTTCATAAACAATGCCCGCTACAGAGTTAATTAAATTAGTTCAAATTCTAAATTGAAATTATATTACTTATAACCTCAATGAAATTCTACTTGCAATAATGGCCGCAGTTAATTGCGAAAAAAGTGATTATTTCGCGCCATCAGTATTTTTAAACCACGGCGGAGGCCCTAATCCTGTGCTCGGTGAAAAAGAAAATTTGGAGATTGCGGAGTCTTTGAGAAACGTCACGCAAATTGTGGATTTAAAACGTCTCAAAGCTGTGATAGTGGTTACTGCACACAGGGAAGAAGAAATATTGACAATATCGTCAGGAAAACAACACAAATTATTGTATGATTATAATAATTTTCCACCAGAAAGTTATACTTTGAAATATGAAGCGTCAGGCGATCCTATTTTGGCACGAAGGATACACGAAGCCTTCAAAAAAGGAAACATAAATTCACAACTTGATGAGAAAAGAGGTTGGGACCACGGAGTTTTTATACCGATGATGCTTATTAACCCAAAAGCTGATATACCAGTGATACAGGTTTCCATTTTGAAAAACCAAGATGCAGCTCAACATTTTGAAATCGGGAAAATTCTTTATCAATTTCGTAAAGAAGGAGTTGCTATTTTTGGGTCAGGGATGTCGTATCACAATATGAGAGAGTTTCGGAAAGTAATCAAAGAAAATAATTACGATGACTGTGCAATAGTCAATGAAGAATTCGACGATTTCTTGAATGAAGTTTGTATCGGTGATTTGGAAAAACGTAAAGATATTTTGCAATGGGAGAGCGCCCCAGGGGGTATTGAAGCGCATATTTTAGGGGAAGCAGACCATCTTATGCCTTTGATTGTGAACGCGGGCGCCGGAGGCTCCGGAGTCGGCAAAAGAATCTTCCAGGGCATTTTTTTAAGAAAGTTTAAGCTAAGCGGATTTTTTTGGGACAATGAGTGATGATGATGAATACAAAAAATATTTGTTTTTATTTTAAAAAAAAAACACTTTTTTTTACAAATATTATAATTGGAATAGGGAACCCTAGTCAAAAATTAGGAGTCTCATAAGATTGACGTATGTATGGGTCAGCTGACCCATACATACATAAAATTCAAAAATCAATGGACCTTTTTATAATTCGAACGGCACGGCACGGCACTTCGAAATTTAAATTACCATTGCCCACTATATTCTCAGCTTTTAGTATGACTATTACATAGGAGGCAATGGTAACACAATTTTGCCGTGCCGTTTACCAATTATAAAAAGGCCCAATATCATCGACGCAAATCAACGAAAGATATCGCTCGAAATGAGACGAGTGATTCAAAAATCGTGCCCCTTTTCATTTGCTTTTCATGTACTAAATAAAGTTCAATTTTGAGTAGCTCTATTCGCAACGTCGCGTCGCGTCGCGTCTCGGTGTGAGCTGACCCTTAGGAGCTACAATGCCACAGTCAGACATACAGATACACAGACACTCAGATACCTACTGGTCAAAATTATTTTACCCCTATTTTGACGGAGGTTGAAAACTGACTTATGTCATTTGACTTGAGCTGGTTTTTAAACATTGTTTTATTTTTATTTTTGTGGTAAGTAATTTAAATTATTTTTTCGTTACTCATATTCGGAAAGTAGGTCTGGAGACATATTTTTGAAACGATAGAATTCCAATTCGAATTGACAAGAATCGCATGAGAATCTCATACAAATCTTGTCAATTCGTATGCGAATAGGAATTCCATTGTTTCAAAAATCAGGCCCTTGAACTTGCCCACGGAGCGACTTGAAAGTAATACTTTTCAAGCCTAGGGAGAATCGCTTTCAACTGACAGCTGTCAAATTAAGTATTAAAAAAACATGTTCCAACTTCCTATACAGCCACTCTATTACAGCGCGATGTAAAGTTGAAATAACAAAAGTTAAGTATTCATTAAAGAATACTTTTTTTAATGACTTTATAATAATCTACTTTTAGCTATTTCTTTAATAACATAGGTAGATTTTGGCAAAATATTTACAATTTTTTTCAATTATGAAAATGAAAAATAATGGCTGAATAGCTGACCAGCCACAGAAACATAATAGGCGGAAAAGTGGTATTACGATCTTCAATTGTTTTTTCGAGTTGTAGAGTTTTGTATCTTTCGAATAGCAACAATGAGTTCAGCTTATTCATGTTTTTATTTTTACTTTCTTTGTATTCGTAATGAGAAGCACAATGTTTACCTCGGGTAAAAGACTTATTTAGTCCCTCGAACTATTAGCTTCCTCGCTACGCTCGGTCGCCAAACCCCGTTTTGGGACTAAATAAGTTGCTTTCACCCCTAAAGTAACAATGTACTATTTCTATGTCTATGGATAGATTGCCGTAGATGTCGGGGGTTTTACAAAATTTTTTTATGTTATGTATGATACTCACAAATTAAACCGACATATAGACACAATATGTACCTACATACATACATTTACCTTATCATCATCAGCCTGTATCAGTCCACTGCTGGACATAGGCCTCTCCTATGGCACGCCACTGAGCTCGGTCTTCAGCTCTCCTCCTCCAACCACTGCCCGCTACTTTACGAATATCGTCACCCCACCTAGTAACAGGGCGCCCTACGCTACGTTTGCCGATTCGTGGTCTCCATTCTAGAACTTTTCTGCCCCAACGGCCATCGGTTCTACGACAGATATGACCAGCCCACTGCCACTTAAGCTTGCTAATTCGCCGGGCTATGTCGGTAACTTTGGTTTTCTGACGGATTATTATGTTTCGAATCCGATCCCTCAAAGAAATACCGAGCATAGCCCTTTCCATAGCTCGCTGAGCGACCTTAAATTGGCGGACTAGTCTCACTGTGAGTGGCCACGTCTCGGCTCCGTATGTCATCACGGGTAGGACGCACTGATTGAAAACTTTCGTTTTCAGGCTTTGAGGTATGGGTGACGTGAAGACTCGGCGGAGTTTCCCAAACGCTGCCCAGCCCAGCTGTATCCGTCTCTTAGCTTCCCCATCGAAGTTGTTTTTACCTACTCGGAGCATCTGTCCCAGGTACACATATCCAGAAACAACTTCGAGGGGGACTCCGTTTACCGCGACCGGCCCCGGGTCAACATGTTCGTTGAACATGACTTTGGTTTTATCCAAGTTTATCCGGAGCCCTATACGCTGAGACGCATTAGCTAGACTGTCCAGCATCCGTTGAAGATCCTGCAGCGTTTCAGCCATAATGACGATGTCGTCTGCAAATCGTAGGTGCGAGATGTGTTCACCGTTTATATTGATGCCGTACTCTTTCCAGTCCAGCATCTTGAACATATCCTCCAGAGCGTTAGTGAACAGTTTCGGTGATATGACATCACCCTGTCGCACTCCTCGACGCAGGTGGATATGTTCGGTCTGCTGATTCTGTATTTGGACGGTCATCGTTGCGGCTTCATAAAGACATCTCAGCACCTCGATGTATCGCCAGTCTACTTGGCATCGTTGCAGGGATTCCAGAACAGACCAGGTTTCGATTGTGTCAAAAGCCTTCTCATTGTCCACAAAAGCTAGACACAGGGGCCGATTGTACTCTTCAGTTTTCTGTACAACCTGGCGCACTGTGTGGATGTGGTCTATGGTTCCGTATCCACTACGAAATCCGGCCTGTTCGGGAGGTTGAAACTCGTCGAGTCTTCTCGCAAGACGATTCGTGATGACCCTTGAAAACAGCTTATATACGTGGCTCAAGAGCGATATCGGCCTGTAGTTTTTCAATAAGGTTTTGTCACCTTTCTTGAAAAACAAGATGACTACGCTCTTGTTCCACGCACGCGGAGTTCTCCCGGTAAAGAGAACGGTGTTAAATAGCTCCTGGAGCTCCCTCAGTACGGGAATTCCCCCTGCCTTAAGAAGCTCAGTTGTTATACCGTCCTCACCTGGGGCTTTTCCATTTTTAAGCTCGATCTCGTTCAGGCTGATTTCGGGCAGGTCTTCTGTGAAGTGGCGTGTGAGGGTAGCTCGATGGTCGCTATTTCGAGATTCAGGTCGAGGTGCGTAGGAGGCGTAGAGCTGGCTGTAGAAGTTTTTAACTTCCGAGAGGATCTCCGGCTTTGAAGTGACCTTCATCCCCGTGGCTGTGGTCAACTTCGTCTGGTGGCTTCTCCCGAGTGACTGGACGAACACTTTCGACCCCCGGTTTTGCTCAATTGCTTTTTCAACCAAGAACGTATTGAAAGCTCGGAGGTCACGTCGTACCAGTTTCGTGATTTGTTTGTTGAGCGCCCGGTGTTCTGACAAAGTTGACGGGGGATTTTCTCGTCTTTTACTCATTAGCTCTAAAGTCCCTCTCGAAAGTTTTGACTTCTTGCCTGTACGCCTCGTTTGGCAGAGCTTTGTGCCTTCCTCTCGAAGAGTGCCCAAGTACTTGATCGAGCTTCTGGTCAACATCACCTGTGGTTTCAAAGGCCTTATACCTACATGTATACAATTATTTATATACTTATATGTACATATTTTATGGATTATATTATTTGTATAGTCGTATATATTATGTGTATATACTAACCTTGTACATTTTATGCTACGTCTGCCGACTACACTCTTTCTTCTCAAACACTCAATGGGTCTTGACTGGAAGAAATCCCCTTGTGGGATAAGCCCGCTTTTGTTTTGTTTTTCTTATATAATGTCTTGTGTAACTTATGGTTATATACAATAAGGAATAAATACATACATACCTACATAAATAAAATAAATAAATAAATGAATAAATAAATAAATAAATAAATAAACCTTTGCGCGATTCTCGCACACTCGATTTGTATCGTAGGCGCCGTAAACAAGCGCGCGACAGGTTAAATGTAGGTTTAAGAGGTCTTGGTTGGTCTAAATTATTATTACTGTTTACATTTAGATAAATTATGTTAAGTGTACACAAAATTATGCGGTGATAGCCCAGTTGGTATTGAGCCAGGCTTTTTACCGGTAGGTTGCGGGTTCAAATCCTGGTGTGAGCCTGTACCACTAAAGTTTTTCCGGATTTAAATATGAATTTTCCATTATAGTCTCTTGCTCAATGGTTAAGGAAAACATTGAGAGAAACTTGCACGTCTGAGAAAATTCTAATAATCTGTAACCATGATCCAAGCCAGTGGGATTCCCTCTGTGAATTTTTTAATCTACACTAATATTATAAAGAGGAAAGATTTATATTTTTGTATGTTTCTTAATATTATAAAGTAAAAGATTTGATTGTTTGTTTGCATTGAATAGGCTCCGAAACTACTGGATCGATTTCAAAAAATCTTTCACCATTAGAATGCTACATTATCCCTGAGTAACATAGGCTACATAATTTTCCCGAATTCCCACGGGAACGAAGTTCCGGGGCGAATGCTAGTAAAGAATAAACTCAAAAACTACTGAACCTATTTAAAAGAATCCCCAATAGGAAGCTCTCTTATCAGCGAATGACCTAAGCTACATGCTTTTTCTGAATTTCTACGGGAACGAAGTCCTGGGCTAGGGGGTCATCCACATATTACGTCACAGCGTATGGGGGAGGGGGGGGAGGGTCATACCAAACGTGACAGTGCATGTTAAAGGGATATCAAAAAAGCGTGACATAGGGGGGGAAGGGTTCAAAAAGTAGACATTTTGCGTGACGTAATATGTGGACGGCCCCTAGGTACAGTTGTCGGCTATTACAACGTGTTCCTGTTAAGTGTATCGCGAGGATATTTAACGGGGTAGAGTGTGATGAGGTACTGTAAGGTTGTAATAACTGCCAACTGCACACAACAATAAAACGTTAAGTAGAGAGAGCTACTCCGATCCCTAGGACCCTAACTCCCTAACGGTGTGGGTGCAATCCTAAGACCTCAGGGGTCCCAATTCCCTACCTAACGCTGTATGTGAATGTAGTGAGTAGAACGGGATGTCTGTTACCGGAGAACTAAGGTAACAGGCGGAAGGGGGGAAGGAAAAGGGGTGCGCACGTCGTGCGATGTGCGCAGGGAATGGTTTTCTCACTGCCGGTCAAGCAGACTCACAAGACCGATCTACTGACGGCTAAGAGTGTCTTAGCCACAGTGAGAGGATGCTGGAAGCATCAAGGAACTACGGCTCATCCACTGGGTAGTGGGAACTTCAATGGCAGCTCTTCCAGAGGGTTCTGGGTACTTCGGGGTGCAGGAGATGATTCAAACTTGACTGCCAGTTGATAATTAATTTATTTACAAAAAACTTTACGCTATACCTATCTATATACATTATTTTCTTATAGTTAAATGTGGTGGTGGGAGGGTAAATTGCCACGTTTTTTCTTGTCTCCGCGCGTCAGTGTTGCGAAGATCGCAGCGTTGCAGTTCAAAGTCCTCATTTCAGAACTACAGAGTGCGCATGTTCAAAGGTTACTTTGGATATACTTAAGTATCTTGTATGTAAAATTGCTGTGCCCTAGCAAGGTTCCACATGTGTAAATATACTAACCTTATTGTAAACCTATGTAGAAACGCAATAAAGTATGAAGTCTTCTTCTTATCGTGTAGGTATAGTCAAGTGTGTGGCGAACTTGACTAACCCTGGTGTCAGAGTTTTCAAATCTCACAAGGGCCTCTGACTTGGTTTTAACGACTGTAGTCGGGACCGAAAGCTTAATGTGCCCGAAGCACAGAAACGCTCATGATAATTGCCACTTCGGTCAACCGTCAGGTTCCCTGCCTCTGTGTACGTTGCTTAACCTCACTGATTGGTTAAGATCAGCGAGCGCGAGAGCTTCAAGCGAAGTATTGGGTACTGAAGGTGAAGATCCTCGAACAAGTTTGTGTCATATTCACATGATAGGTAGGTACGATCATCTCAAAGTAAAATGATTCTTAGCACATCTGTTTAAAGCAGAATATTCTCTGAACTTGTCTGAGAAACAAGTTTTGTTAAAACCGGTCAGTTAATGTTTTAAAACGCAAATTGTTGTTGTATTAGCTCGACGTTGTAGCTTCATTGTACGGTGACTATGATTTCGTGAATCCATTCAATTTAGTATTTTTAAAATTGTTTGTTTGCATTGAATAGGCTCCGAAACTACTGGATCGATTTAAAAATTCCTACATTATTCCCGTTACATATAGGCTACCTAAATAATTTTCCCGAATTCCCACGGGATTGTAGTCCCGAGCGGAAAGCTAGTTATAAATATGTTTAGTCTTAAGGCGACTACAGCACCTAAATTACGATTTTATGATGCGTAGATAAGCATGACGCACTGCATTAAATCGAAGAAAAAAATACTACGGTAATATTCAGGACATAAACTATAAGTAGTTTGCTGAAAACATGATTCAGCACTTTTGGTTCGATAGAAAAAGCTCACAAAGTCACCTCTAAATACCAATATTGTGTATCTTTTAAGCTGTAAAAACGATAGTAAAATGCACACAGGAACTTGAATTTGCTAACAAAATGTTCGTGATTGATGAACACTCTCGATAAGTACCTAGTTAACGCATTATTCGATTAAGGCTGTTACCTTTCCATAAATCTCATTTTTCTAACTTTCAAACATGTTTTTACGCACGCACGCTTTCATAGTCCGTAAACTTCGTGTATCGACACTGTTCGCACTGCCGGCCCAGGCCTGTTGAGAGACGGAGATGGCACTATTCCTATGTGTGCTACCTTTATCGGGTGCTGTAGTCGCCTTAAGTTTCATTAATTGTCATTGACACTAGTTTTCCAATAAAAATAATAATTTATTTATTTATTTTATTTTATTTATCCTTAAATGTCGTAAGCTCATATGCACCCCACAAAGACCCCACTATACAGGAAAACTCAAAATCAAAACGATTGCCACGAGGTCTATTAGCTTAACAAAAAGTATTTTTAATTTGTTATCCATATCACATCAAAATAAGTTCATTCATCAAAGCATGTCTATTTTTGAGTTAGTTTTCCTTTTAAGTTCAACTTAAGACGTGTTTAGAGGTAAAATGTTAAATAAGTAGTGAAAAATAAATAAGAAAATAAATAATTATTGTAAATATGATGAAAACGTGCGGTGTAATTTTAATTTTATTAGGTAAGTGAAATAAAAATGTGTCAATTTCGTTTTTAAAAAAACAGAGTTTGAAAGATAATAGTTATGTAAGTATACTCATCTATACTATCTATCTAAATATATAAAACAAAGTCGTGTTAGTTACACCACTTATAACTCAAGATCGGCTGGACTGATCAAATTTGGTATGGAGGTAGCTGATACCAGGACTACAACGAACGAAGTCCCGGGCGTAGAGCTAGTAATATTATAAAGAGGAGAGATTAGTATTTTTGTATGTAACGAATAAACTTTAAAAACTACTGGACCGATTTCAAAAATTATTTCACCATTAGGATGCTACATTATCCCTGAGTAACATAGGCTACATAACCCGAATTCCCACGGGAACGAAGTCCCGAGCGGAATGCTAGTTAATTAATTAATTAAAAAAGTAATAGTACCTACCGAGTAAACTATATTTATTTGCTCTTGACGTACCTAAGTATAAAAAAAACCTTTTCTGTAACATCTAGTTCCAGAAACGTCCATTAAAGTTAATGCTACTTTAAATATCATACTGTCACTTTCCCTCTTGTTGGCGTAAACAAAGACGGCATCACATTTAAAGAGGCCTTAAACCTTATTGAACATTTCTTCAATTGAGCGTTATAGCGTAAATTACAAATTATATTATTTAATTTCATTTATTTCATGCTTTCATGTGTTTATCATCATCATCATATCAGCCTATTGCAGTCCACTGCTGAACATAGGCCTCCCCCAAGGTGCGCCACTTTGCGCGATCCTCCGCTGTTTTCATCCAGCCACTACCCGCTATCTTCTTTAGGTCATCCGATCTACCTACTGACCTGGCTGGGGGGCGTCCTACACTACGTTTTCATGTGTTTTACAATAGTTATATTATCTGAAAGAGCCCGAGCCTAAACTTAGCCAAGGCCTGTGCTATAGGATTCTGGGACATAAAAAGTTAAAACATATTAAACAACAGATCAAACTGCTTGTAGACTATAGATTAAAAAAACATATTAAACAGATTTTGAGCTTATATTTATTACATTAGATTATTTTCGCCCGCGGCTCCGCCCTCGTGTACAACAGGTTATATCGTGCCCAGTTGTGGGATAAAATGTAGGCTATGTTCTTTCCCAAGGTCTAATCTATCTCTGTACCAAATTTCATTAACATCAGTTCTGTAGTTTAGGCATTAAAGCGTAACAGACAGATAGACAAAGTTACTTTCGTACTTATAATATTAGTAGGGATATTAATATGGATTATTATCAGACAGTATCTTGCCGTGTGTCATCACTATCATGTCAGCCGCAAGATATCCACTGATGGACATATATCGATCGGTCCTGCGCCACCCGTATCCAGCGGCTTCCCGCAATCTTTACCAGATCTGCGGTCCACCGAGACCTGCCTACGCTGCGCCTTCCGTAGGACTTTTCTTCCCCAGCGGCCATCAGTCCTACGAGCTTTTTTTTAATAACTCTTGACCTCGATCTTGAACAAGTTCATATACGAGACGACGATGCAGCAAATTAATTTAAAAAATGCCTGTAAAGGCACTGATACTCCTATGCACCGACGGAACACAGGAAGCTGTTTGGCGTTGGACTTCGGTAAGGGGTGGTCGCGAATCAGACGGCCCTTTCAGAGCCTACCACACCGCATGGGACCATAAGACGCCACCTAAAATTCAGAACAAATAGAGGCGTCGTTGCCTGGAATGGATTAAAGGAGGCAGGTTTCATTTCTGTTTCCTTAGTCGACTCTTACGACACTCGGAAAGAGATGGGGTGGTGTTATTCTCAACCGATTACCACACAGCAAGTGTATACGAAAGTGTACACAGCAAGCTCGTGGCAGTAGCCTACCTAGCACATCAAGGGACTTTTTTTGCCTTTTTTTTAATTTCTTTTTTTTTCACCAGTTTTATTAAACAATGCGCTGGCACTGTACAACTTCACGAATGATGAAATATTCGAGTTTGAGTATGAAAAAATACGGTTCAGGCGCCAAGGACCTGAAGGGTAAGTTGTCGACCTTTTTTTAACGTCCTCGAGGCACGATTCTCACGCTCGCTGGCCCGATGCGGGTGTATGCGGATGCGGGTGTGGTCCACGAATTTCGTTGGGTTTCATCACGATGTTTTCCTTCACCGCAAGTTACGTACTTATAAATTACGTTGACATCATTAGGTAAAGGGAGGGTCGCGACACTTGATATTATGAGCTGATTCAAATACGTACCTGTTTTAAAACTAATATTGCGATGTTTGTTTGGCGACATAGAGGCACTCATAAAAATAGGTGAGTAGAAACCAAACATTCATAAATAAATTCATCCACAGATATACACACACAAACACACACGCACACTCACACACTCACACAAGCACGCACATGCACTCACACACGCACATGTACTCACACACACACGCTCACACAAACACGCACACACACACGCATACGCACGAGCAGACACACACGCATTATAAACACGCACATTGTGCATTATTATTATTAAGTTTTTTTTTTAATTATTATTTTTATATCTTATATTTAATTTAATTAATTTTGGTCAAATTCCATCGAAATAGAATACTTAGATAACATAATGTATAGTAGAAGAGAGGGGCTTCTAACACAAGTAAAATTTTTACTTTAAAGAAGCCTCAACTAGGGTTTGCGATCCGGATATTCGGATATCCGTTTATCCGGATATCCGTCCTGGTTTTGGATCCGGATAATTTATGTCGTAAAATCCGGATATCCGGATCTTACAGTTATTTCAGATTGACATGAAAACATCCTAAAAAATATACTGCGTCAGCTGTTTTCAAAAAGAAAACAGCTGCGTCAGCGATGATCTCATGATGTCTTTGAAAAAAAGTATCAGTGAACGGCGAATTCCTATATTAAGTGGCACACTAAAATACTTGCACAACTGTGCCAATTTTTATAAAGAAGGTCCTTCAAGTTACCCTTTCCAGTCCAGAATCCTGATAGTGAAGAAATATTAAAGTTCATCGCTAAAATAAATACGCAATACTTTTCGCCAAAGTCGCAGCCGGAGCCGGTGGAACCTACGCTCGATGACTCATCAGCACAATCCCAATGGCATACTGAAGAAAGTACTGCTAATTCGAACACAACCTTTTTAATCAAGGAACAGTTGCAGAAAAGGATAAATGAAGCCATTTCAGAAACACCGTCGACTTCATCAGCACATTGTGATTCTTCTAGTCAACTAGACATGGAAACGAAGGTCCGAGTTGAGATGGCTCTATATGACAATGGCGGCGAACGGGGTCTACATTTGTCGCGAGTGTACAAATTACTGAAGACTGTACCATCAACCAGCGAAGAAGCTGAAAGAGTATTCTCCGCCGCAGGCTACATGTGTAATAAAATTCGTAGTTTAATGCATGATAATACTCTCGATGCTTTAAGTTTTTTAAGATCATACTACCAAAAGAGTCAGGTGAATAAATAATAATGTTCAATAATACAATAGACAACAGAAGAGGGTCTATGATTGGTCATCTACTTAGTCATGATGATTTTTTCAAAGTCATTATGGAAGGCAAGGTGGTAGGAAGGAGAGGAAAAGGGCGACCGAGAAGACGATTTAGCGACCAGTTGAAAGAAAAAATAGGAGTGTCAACTTATAGGGAACTGAAAGATATCTCTCAGAACCGAATAGAATGGAAATTACTACACCGACGAGAGCGCGGCTCTTAAGATTAAGAAGAAGAAGAATTAAAAAAAATATATATATTTACGTGCCTTAGTTGATTTTTATATCTTTAACGTTTGTGTTTTAATGTTACAAAGAATTATGTTCGTATTGTTTTAGTTTCTTTCAATTAAGTAGAATTTAAGGTTTGTTGATTTTGCATGTTGTTCCGTTTAATATTTAATATTTTAGAAATGTTTTTACTGTAGTATTGTAAGGCATTATTTTATGGATATTTCAAATTATCTGTTATAAAACTTTACTATTTATTATAAATCTTCTTATATTTTTAATCGTTTGTGTTTTAATGTTAACAAAGAAATATGTTTGTATCGTTTTAGTGGTTTTAGTTTAATTTCAATTATTTCAAATAATAAAAATTGAAGATTTGTTGATTTTGCATGTAATTCTGTTTCAAATTTTAAGAAATGTTTCTTTTTTATCGTAGTATTGTGTAACGCAACGCATTATTTTATAGATCTTTCTAGTTATGTATGAATATGATTATATTTAAAATTTTAATATTGTTGATTTTGAAAGTCTTTAATAATGGTAAGAAAATAATTGTTATTTCGTTAAGATTTAACTTTCCAAATTACTTATAAAGCTGTTATTATTGTTATTTACGATCATATCAGTCCATTAAGTTTAATAAACAAAAATTTCCATATATTTTACTTGGTATTTTTATTTATTTTAAATATCCGGATATTATCCGGATATCCGGATATTCAAATATAAAAACGGATAATATCCGGATAGCAAAAAAAAACGGATTTTGCAAAGCCTAGCCTCAACACTATTTTTTGTAAAATTGTTCTCTAGGAAATAAACGATTTTTTTTTTGACCGGCCTGAGAGCTAGTCATATTGCTAAATTAACTTTTCTCTGCTACGGCGGCTATTCCAATGGTGACCATAACCCCAGAAGCCTCATCATGGAATTGAACGTTTTTACATATGCCATTTTACCCGTTCAGGATGTGAAATTGAGAACTATCGAAACGCCATTTATTTTATTTTATTTATTTACTTTATTGCAAACTTCACAGCTTATACATGTTACATTACATAGCCCTTATATTAAAAATGTATACAGCCAATTAAGAAGTTAAACGTATTATAAACTGTAGATTTAGATTAACGGGTAGCATAGATATATGATTAACAAAACAAAATAGATTGGATGAGTAATGTAAAAGTAAGGACAGTGTCAGGACAGTGGACAGGATTTGATGAAAGTCACTCTGACCAGCAGCGCTACCGCCAACCGAATGTTAAATTGCAACGCTTGATGATGATTGGCCACCAAGCGTTGCAATTTAACATTCTCGCTTTACATTTAATGTTTTGCTCACAATTTTTCAGCAAATGCATCCTTCCCCCCTACCCCTCGAACGGCAAGTACACAGTGACGGGGCTAGACAAGGTGACGCCTGGAATGACGCTGCCGGCGGCTCAGCTTCTGGTGCAATGCTCCACTGGATACCAGCCGGTGGGGGCTGAGACTATATACTGCGTTAGTGGAGAGTGGTCTAATGAACTACCCACTTGTGTTTGTGAGTATTCAATTGCCCATGCGCTGCATGAGCTCATTCCCCTGCTCTTTCTTCTACCGGACGGCCAGATGCTCGGTGGGGTATCACCTTTAACTTGTCGATATTCCTCGGATCCGTACTGAGCGCTTCTCTCCATCTTTGATATTGCGCACCGCTAAGGAATGGAACTCTCTGCCTGCGTCTCTATTTCATAAAAGTTGGAGTTTCTTTAAAGTTCTTATGGGTGAGCTTGCTACATCCTCGACCACATCTTCGCCCCTGAGCTAGATTGTGCTTAAAAGCGAACAGTGGCATAGCTAGGTAACCAAAGGCCCTGCGGGGCAAAAAATTTACCAGGGCCCCAACTAAACTATTTAAAATCGTTTGTTCCGTATTAGTCGTGTTCCGAATTCAACGTACTCTAGATTTGTCGTACTCCTAGGGGAGTTCCCCGAAAATTTGAAACAAAGATGTTCGAGACTTGTTGGGAATTCCCCTGTATTTTTTCAAATAAGTTGGCATTATTTAATTCGCGTTCCTGGAATCTGATTTATTTATATTCCGAATGTGGGAGAAATCTTCGCTAGTTTTTTTTAAAGTTTTTTTTATAAAGAATGATGGGTTCGCTCTTGACCACAATCTAGCTCAGGGCAAAGATGCGGTCGAGGATGTAGCGAGCTCACCCAGAAGAAGCCCATTCACTCGTACTTTAAAGATATTCGGGTTGTATGAGCTCGGAAATACAGACGCCGGCAGAGAATTTCACTCCTTGGCAGTGCGCAATACAAAAGATGAAGAAAAGCGCTCAGTACGTATCCGAGGTATCTCGACAAGATAAGGGTGATACCCCGCAGTGCGTCTGGACGTCCGATAGAAGAAAGGGGCAGGTGGAATGAGCTCATGCAGCTCCTGAGCACACTCCCCGAAGCTAGTTCAATTTATAGTTTGTAAGTCAGAGTCCGAGGGGCCCCCTGAGCTTGGAGGCCCCGCGGCACTGCCCCGCCCAGCCCTCCGCTAGCCACGCCACTAAAAGCGAACCCATTCGTTGTAAAAAATATAACTCTATACCTAACTATAAAATTACAGATTGTGTATCGCTCCTGACATTAGATATTGCTTAAGTATAACTTTTAAACGGCTGAACCTTTGATCAAATAAAGCTAAAGACCATCTCGATTAAGTACGTCAGCTTTCAAAAAAAAAAATAGATAGCAAGGTCCATTGGTTTAGGAGCTACGATGCCATATACAGACACACAGATGCACACGTAAAACTTATAACACCTCTCTTAGATAGATAGATAGATAGATAGATAATACGTTTATTCAATGACCAGCAACTTACATAAAACAAACAACTCCACACAATACACAAATATAAACAAAGAAAAAACATCAAGGGGAATCGTGATGTGAAACGCTGGTCAAGGAAGAGGTCCTGACTCAGCATAGTGTTGTGGTTGGAGCCACAACGCTGATATTCTGTCAGTGCCTTTAAAACTATACGCGCACTTCGTAGAACAAACAAAGAAAAACAGGATTAAGAGTAGGAATATTAGTAAGAAAAGGAAAAGATATAGATAGTAATAGTTAAATAATATATAGGTAAGAATTATAGAAAATAAGTAGGTAGTAGAATAATGAACGAATCTTTTAGCGTATTGGTCAAAAAGATTTGACATATGTGACATAATATTAAGTCATTTATTTACAGTGGCCTGCCGCTTGGACCCACACCCGAGTGTGACATACAGTTGTTACAGGAGTGGCAGCGGCGAAGACGATGACTTCAGGTAAATTAAACCACTATCCCTGTGGCACATACAAACTTATAACCCCCCTTCAAATCGCAGCCCGTGAGGTTAAGCAACGTATACAAGGGCGGGGAACCCGATGGGTGACCAAAGTGGCAATTTACCACGAGCGTTTCCGTGCTTCGGAAGGCACGTTAAGCAGTCGGTCCCGGCTATTGTCGATTGACTACAGAGGCCATTTGGCAGTTTGAAAATGGAAAATTCTATACACACTCCATCTATATACTCACGCCTAAAATCTTTGTTGGGGTAGGCAGAACGTATTTTTTTATTTATTATAAGATGGTTTAACTCTTGACCTCAATCTTGACCATAAAGGTCACAGAAGCGGTCGACGATGGAGCGAGTTAACCCAGAAAATGCCTATTAAAGGCACTGGTACTCCCACGCACCGATGGAACACAGCAAGCTGTTTGGCGTCGGACTTTGGTAGGAACGGTCGCGAACCTTTTTTTATTTTTTATCTTTTTATTTGTGTTTCCTTAGTCGCCTCTTATAACACCCACGGAAAGAGATGGGGTGGTGTTATTCTCAACCGATCACCAAACGGCAAATAATAATTTTCCACGTTAAAAACGTTTATGAGTCACCGACTGCATAATAATATGGGAACACTTCAGGAGTAATATACTCTTTAAAAAAAAAATTGAAAATCGGCTAACAGTTGGCGAAGTTATCGCGTAACAAACATCCAAAAAAACTTACAGTCGAATTGAGAATCTCCTCCTTTTTTGAAGTCGGTTGAAAAGAGCCTTCCACTTTAGATTTAAGCGAAAATTAAGGATGTGATTTTAGCTAATTAATTTAAAAGTGGATGTTCAATTAATTTTGTGCCGTGTGGTGATCGGCTTAGAATAACACCATCCCATTTCTTTCCGTGGGTGTCGTAAGAGGCGACTTAGGAAACACAAATGAGACCTGCCTCCTATTAATCCATCTCAGGCAACAACACCTCATTTTTTTATGAATCTGAGGTGTTGTCCTATGGTCTCATGCGGTGTGGTAGGCTCTGTAAAGAGCCGTCTGGTTCGCGACCACCCTCCTACCGAAGTCCGACGCCAAACAGCTTGCTGTGTTCCGTCGGTGCGTGGGAGTACCAGTGCCTTATATGCGTTTTCTGGGTTAACTCGCTCCATCGTCGACCTCATCTATGACCTTGGTCAAGATTGAGGTCAAGAGTTAACCCATCTTATAATAAAAAAATAAAAAAAAATTTAATATCACCACTTTACTTGTGTATGTGTATTTCCAGAAAGTGCAAGGTATACGAGCCAAGTGGTACCATTGTGAAGCCCCAGTGCAACTCCCCTAACTACTATTACTCTGGAGCCCTGTCATACATGCGCTGCATCGAAGGACGATGGAACTATGTAGCTGTTTGCCAACCAGGTACCGTCTTATCTAAATACATACATACATACGCTCACGCCCATAATCCCTAACGGGGTAGGCAGAGCATCAATGGTTCTAGAACCACTAGATGCCACAAATTGTGAGTATTATCAGATGGAACAAGTTGCATGATGGTGAGAGGTGGTCAGCCTTTCGCCCATTATACAGCAAAACCCTCGCATCCCACTTACAGACTTTTACTGTATACCTGGGAAGAGTAGGTAGCTGGCACATTCTAAGTTTTTCCTTCACTCCCAGTCTAGCATGGAAGTAACAATTATCTAAATAGTAAGGTCTTTTATTTATTTATTTATTTATTTTAATGGAGGTTCAACAGCTTATAATATACATAATGTTCAACATTTTAAAAACAATAATCCTCTCAGGTAAAAACAGGTATCGCTGAGGTGACTAATCCTAATAAACAATTAGTTCTAAGTTGACACTTCAGTCTTTAGTAACAAGAAAAATTGCCAGTTAAACTACCATAACATAATATATTTTTTTAACATATTGTAAAAATCAATTTTTGAAAATTTTTTGAGTCAAAGCTCGTCTCGCCGAAACAAAACCAGTATTGAAAAGGTCGAAGTTAAAATCATTGCATTGGTTATTAAATGTATTTAATTTCCCGATTTTAGTAAGGTCTTTACCTCAAATAGTGAGGTCTTTACTTTTATCACGTTGCTTTCAACGTACACAGAGGCAGGGAGCCTGATGGGTGACCAAAGTGGCAATTTATCACGAGCGTTTCCGTGCTTCGGAGGCTACGTTAAGCTGTCGGTCCGGCTGTTGTCGATTGACTACAGTCGTTAAAACTAAGTCAGAGGCCATAATGCGGTTCGAAAACTCTGACACCATGTTTAGCCAAGTTCGCAAAGAAGAAGACGATAACGGTTTGGGGGATTGTTCCCAAATGCCTATTTTTGGGGGAATTTCTGATGTATTTTGAAGGTAATCTCACAAAGTCGTGGCAACATCTACACGATAAGAAGAAGAATAAGTGGACCGATCATCCGCCTGTTTCCGACGAACGTTTCCTTCTGTAGAAAGAACATCACTCAACATTTCTTACAGAATGTGGCAAGATCACCCCGGATGGGAAGCCGCTGATCATTGAAGGTCGGACGGCGAAGCGAGGGGAGTTCCCCTGGCACGCCGGCATCTACCTGAAGACTTCAAATCCTTACAAGCTGATCTGTGGAGGGTCCATCGTAAGCAGCACCATTGTTATATCTGGTGAGAATTGGAACTAACCGCGAAAATCTTTTTCTTCTATGTACTCAAACTCAAAAGTCTTTATTTCATTGAACATACAAAATGTTACTTGAACATATCAATATAGTAAATTATATTAGCACTTTTGACTTATGACTTTGCGCCTATTCGAAAAGGTGCAGTCTACCTCAGGAGAAGAATAGGCAAGAAAATCCGAGGGTCGCTCTTTTTAAGTCAATCATATTAATATTCTTACTTCTAATTTTAATTGACTTAATATGTCTCTCTTTTTCGTACCAGTCCATATATACGTCCCCACGAGAGGCACGGGCCTCCCATTCGAAACACGAAGGGAATTTAGGCCATATTCCACCTCCACCACGCTTGACCCAATTCGGTTTGGTGGACCGCTTATGTCTTTCGAAAACGAATTTTCTTAGATGTGCGGATATCATCACGATGTTTTCCTTCACCGTTGTGCAAGTGATAATTATCTAGAACACCGTCCATAAATCCGAGAAAACGAATTTAGTGGTACAGGCTCGCACCAGGATTTGAACCCGAAACCTTCCGATTACAATTCTAGCTATCACCGCTTTAACATTGTTTTTCCTTCAAAACGCGTAAATCTTTCGCATGTCTTTCAGTTTATATTTATTATGCAATACAGACGACATCATCTAGGCAGCAGACTTTGACCCCGTTGTTTTCAAGCACAACGTGGGTTGGGTAGCGATCTAGCGAGACATTAAGAAATCCTCAAAACCCCAAACTGCGCGCACCAAACTAAGACGCTTTTCTTACGGTATATAGTTTTTGTTGCCCAGCGGCCCATTGCTTCTGGCATAAGGAGCACGTGAGGCCACCATCGGAGGTGGCCATAGCCGTAGGCAAGGTGAACCGCGGGTGGAACAACCCTTTGGATGACGAGGCGCAGAAGTTTGATGTAAGTTATCCCTTAATTCACAGTTTGGGTCTTTGTAAAGATATGGTGAACATCTAAATCTGGTGACAGAGTTTTTAAACCGGCAAATGGCCGTGACTTGGTTTAACGACTGTAGTCAATCGACAACAGCCACAGTACAGCCTGCTTAAAGTGCCCTCAGGGGGACGGAGAGTCGAAGACGCTAGTGAATTGCTACGTTGGTCACCCTGCTCTATGAAAACTAGCCAAGTCAGACCTTATAGGCTTCAATATAATTATTGTCCTTAGTTATAAGAAGAAATGATATTTAAAGTTATTATACAATAAGTAGGTATATTATGTTGCTATAAATAAATTTCAGGACTGACCATTGAACTTAGCACCCATTTAGATCTCACTTCTTTTTTTGTTGAAGTCAACAACCATTGGCATATATCATAATATTGAACTTGGCTCTTATTCCACATTTATGTTTTTGATGGGACTACTTTTTTATGATTACTACTATGGTTTAAAACAAGATAAATTAAATAAAAAATAATTCCTCAGGTGACTAACATAAAAGTCCCGGCGAGGTACCAAGATGCCCGGAGTAACTACCAAGACGATGTCGCCATACTGACTCTATCAGCTCTGATAGTCTACCGGCCTTACGTGAGGCCCGTCTGCGTCGACTTCGACGAGCTGTTCAACCGGCATCAGCTGAAGGAAGGCAGCATCGGTAAGGTGAGGTTTTTTTTAATTTACTACTAGCTTTCCGCCCGCGTGGACTTAAGGTTATATCGTGCCTAGCTGTGGGATAAAATTTAGCCTTAATGTCCTTTCTCAAGGTCTAATCTATATCTGTACCAAATTTCATCAAAATAAGTTCAGTAGTTAAGGCTTGAAAGACGGACAGACAGACAGACAGAGTTACTTTCGCATCTATAATATTAATAGTAAGGAATAGCTGACCCGGCGAACTTCGCAACGCCTTAGATAAAATTCCTCGCAGTCTTTCCATATTTTCTCACCTGTCCAACCTTCCCTGAACTTTCAATTTTATTTCAGTACTTACAAAAATTAGCCAAATAGCCATTCTCCAGTTTTTTTTTAGCGAGACAAAACAGCAATTCATTTTTATTTATACAGGGCTGTAGGTATCTCTCTTTCAACCTCTCGCCGGGTGGTTAATCAGTCCATGAAACTGAACAACTTTCCCAAGAAACATAGGTCAAAATACGAAAAAAAAAATGTAAGTTCCCATACAAACTTCATCAGCATAGAGCGCATTTTGTATGGGAGATCAACATATTTTTTTTCGTATTTGACCTGATTAACCATCCGAGAGGTTGAAAGAGAGATACTTAAACCCTGTATACCTTCGTTCCCGTGGGAATTCAAGGAAATTATGTAGTTTCATTACTTACTCAGGGATAATGTAGCATTCTAATGGTGATATAATTTTTCAAATAGGACCAGTAGTTCTGGAGTCTATTCAATGCAAACAAACAATCAAATCTTTACATACATACATACGCTCACGCATATAATCCCTATCGGGGTAGGTAGAGCATCAGCGCAAGGTTTTAAAACGAAGTCCGACGCCAAACAGCTTTCTGTGTTCCGTCGGTGCGTGGGAGTACCAGTGCCTTTATAGGCATTTTCTGGGTTAACTCGCTCCATCTTCGACCTCATCTTTGACCTTTATGGTCAAGATTGAGGTCAAGAGTTAACCTATCTTATAATAAAAAAACCACTCGATGCCACGTTTGACATAAATTTAGAGAGGGTTATAAGATGAGATATGATGTAATGTGTAGATTGTGGTCAAGAGCGAACCCATCTTTAATAAAAATTTAAAAAAATGTAAGTGGTGAGAGGTTGTCAGCCTTTTATCCACAATAAAGCAAAACCTTTGTGTCCCGTTACTGACGGCCGGTTTGGTCGAGTGGTAGTGACACGCTGCCTCTTGATCGGCGGGTCCTGGGTTCGATTCCCAGTCGGGGCAAATATTTGTGTAAAAAGAAAATGTTTGTTCTCGGGTCATGGGTGTTTGTGTCTGTCTTTGTGTGTTCCAAGGGACCCACGACACAAAGGGAAAACCTTAATGTGGGCCTTTGAGTGTGAAGCGTTTATTACTTGCCTTTTACAGTATGCCTGGAAAGAGTAGGGCAGCTGGCACATTCTAAGTTTTCTTTTTACTCCCAGTCCAGCATGGAAGTCAAATCAAATCTTTCCTCTTTATAATATTAGTACAGCGCTGCTGTTATTCTGCCAAGAAATTGAAAACGTGTTGTAAGTGTGTCTGTTGGTGGCATTGTAATAAAAGAATGGACCGAAAGCTGACGTGATTGCGATGGTTCTTTGAGACCGATACAGGGGAAAACTTTAGCATTTGAGTGTGTTTACAGAATACTTAACGTAACGTGTGTACCCATAATCCCCACTCCAGGTGGCTGGCTGGGGTCTTCAGGACACGGACGGGACCCCGTCCCCAGTGCTCAAAGTGCTGGAGATGCCGTACGTCCGCGTCGAGCGCTGTATCGACGAAGCTCCCGCGTCGTTTCGACCATTCATCACCAGTGACAAGATTTGCGCGGGATATACTAATGGTACGTGTAATTAAAATCATGTATGAGAAAAAACTTATTTGGACAACTTTCTACGGCTTATAAGTTGGTCAGTTCTGTAAGCTGTTTTATGTTTTTGTTTTTCTATATTTTTAAAATGCTTAGCCTTGTGAGAGATATTCATAAATAATTGTAGGGAAAGAAAAATGTTCGGCGCAAATAGGACTTCGAATGGTCTGTAAGTGGAATTCGAGGGTTTGGGATATACATCGGATTATTTGGGGGGGTGGGGGGAAGACGCCATGATTACGTCATCGTTTTATAACTTTAATTAACGTATAGCGAAATGAATAAATAAATTATATTTAAATATTTACGTCCAATTTTGAAGTCTATTACTGGTAACACTAACTATTAGATAGATGGAACGGGATTTCCCCTGCTATAGACAAACTGTGGAACAGTGTGACCAGATTCAGTTTTTTATACTTTTCCGGCATATTTTATCGACTTTTCCAAGCATCAGTATTGCTAATACAGCAAAAATTTTAAACACGGATGGATTACGTAATCAAGGCGAGGGGGGGAGTTAAAAACAAAAGATTACGCTGTGATTACATAGGGGGGAGGGGGGGGGGTTTAAAAACGGGCAAAAATGATCACGTAATCGTTGAACGATCCCTTTTGCTGTATAAAGGCTGACCACCTCTCAACATTATACAACTTGTTCCATCTGATATGATAACCCTCACAATTCTAGAACCACTGATGCTCTGCCAACCCCGTTAGGGATTGTAGGCGTGAGCGTTTGTGTGAATGCCTTTAGGCATTAAGTCCGCCATTGTACACTGGTGCATTAAGTTTTATAAATAAATAAAAATAAATAAATGATGGGACTTGAAACTGTAGATCTCCTGTGCTCTACTAACTGAGCTATCGTTACGTTACTTTAAGTCAAGTGCGTGTGGGTAGCACCATCTGTGTCGCGTACGGAGAACTACAGACTCATACCACTTACAGTCTGGCAAAAAAGAGTACTTATGAATTAAAAAGTGGCAACACTGTAGCGTCGTCCCTTTCAAATCAATCTAAGAAAAACGGGACGACACTACAGTGTTGCCACTTTTTAATTCATACTCTTTTTTGCCAGACTGTATTTGAAATTTTGAAGTAGGTTTTGAGAAGAGCGAAATTATTATTATGACATATGCGTCCTCAAGCATAGGAGTTATTGTTCATCACAACCACAACAGTTGTCAACAGCAACGTCCATTCAATACAGGTTCGACCCTCTGCCGCGGCGACAGCGGCGGCGGGTTAGTCTTCCCAGCGCTGGACCACGGCACCGAGCGGTACTACCTCCGAGGGATAGTGTCCACCGCGCCAGACAGCAGCGACGCCTGCAACGCATTCGCCAGGACTTCCTTCACGCACGTCATACAGCATAAGACTTTTATCGAAGAGTGAGTACTGTAGCGTAGGGAGTGACGTCACAGGCCAAGATCCGTGTAAGGCAAAGCCCTTTTCCCTCAAGTGTCTACCTAGTTAACAATGATAAAATCTAGTTCTTTATTTTAGGGGGCGTCCATTAATTAAGTGAGGTGTTTTTGGCGATTTTTCGACCCCCCACCCCCTCTGGTGAGATGTCGTGAGATTTGGCTCGACACCCCCCCTCCCCCTTTATCTCACGTGAGTTTTATAAAAATGCTTAGTTTTAGTGTAAACACCTTAATTGGTTATTTTTTTAGAAAACTTATATAATTTGCCAAATTATTTTTAAACTTTTAATTATCGAACAATAAAAAACAACTATGATTAACCAACTTAAATTTGAAAAAAAAAGATTGTTCTAATTCAGTCCACAGGAACTCATGAGTAGTTTTAAGAGTGGCTACCAGAACAACATGGTTTAGTTGGTTTAACTTAGCTTTCCCGCAATTTAACACTATTTCTTTAGGTAAAAAATATTACGTGAGATTGAGTAGAGACCCCCCCACGTGAGATTGAGTGAGATCCGACCCGACCCCCTCCCCCCCCCAAAACGCCTCACGTAATTAATGGACGCCCCCTTATTAATTATTACCGCTTTTTTTTATTCTTTCTTTTTCTTAGCGCCAGTCCCGGTTCTCATTCGGGGTACGCATGATCACCGACGCTCTCCTCGTTTCTTTTTCATTATTAATTATAAATTATTTTTAATCATTTCAGGAACACAATTCTGTTTGAGACCCCAATAGTAGCTCAACAAGAAGCGGCTCCGTAAGTAGTTTTTCTTTACTAATATTATAAAGAGAAAATATTTGATTGTTTTGTTTGTTTGCATTGAATAGGCTCAGAAACTACTGGACCGATTTGAAAAATTCTTTCACTATTAGAATCCTACATTATCCGCAATGAACATAGGGTGCATGATTTTCCCTAATTCCTACGGGAACGAAGTCCCGAGCGGAATGCTAGTATTTAAATAAACCTAAAACACAAGTAGTTGAACAAGTTTAGTTTTAGGCCCATATAACAGAAGGAAACTCAAATCTTGATCTATACTTAAGTATTTATTATTTCTTTCTCACTATCAATATGACAAAGTATTTATTATTTCTTTCTCACTGCAATAGGCTATTATTTATTTATGTGTATATATAGTAATATTTATGTAGGTATGTTTGTTATTTGATATATTTATTTATTATTTTTGTAGTATAAGTTTAATTATAGTATAGTTTATGTAGGTATATTACGTATTTTGCACGCTCTATCTGCCTTTCCGATCAACTTTCCGTGTAGTGGCTCGGGTTTGCTGGAAGAAATTTCTTTTTAGAGATAAGCTAACCTTTTGTTATTTCTGTTTGTGATTTTATATATATTTGTCACTAGCTGTCCCGGCCAACTTCTTTACGCCTTTTTTCCATATTTTCTCACCTTTTAAACCTTCCCTGGACTTCCACGAATATTTCAAGACTAAAATTAGCCAAATCGGCCCAGCCGTTCTCGAGTTTTAATCAGACTAACGAACAACAATTCATTTTTATTTATATAGAAGATGTGTGCAAAGAACTGTAAATAAATAAAGACGATTGCTACTCAAAGTATAGATCAGAGTCAGTCGCGTTCTGTAATCGGACCTCTAATAAATGAGCCTATGATTGATTTAAGACTGGACCCACTATGATTCTTTAATAAAGACATTTATTTATTTACATTTAGTTCAACAGCTAAACAGAAAGCAATGGAACTATTTGGACAAAAAAGTCTAACTAGTTCTATCAATGGAACAACCCATAGAACTTAGTGGGAACTAACGGCTGTTACGACACATTTATAACTGTGTGTGCTTCTATTTCTAGTAACGGTTCACACACAATGCGACCATAAAAAAATCACAAAAAAATTGAATTCACAGGCTGTGCATTCTCCCAAACTACCCCGAAAACGGTCGCTACGAAGTCGATGGAACCATCGGTGCCTCCCCAGGACAGACGTTCTTCACGGCTCAAGTTAGAGTGAAATGTGACGATGGTTACACTCCTGATACGAAGGCCACCCCGTCCTGCTCCTACGGGCGATGGTCGGGAGAATTGCCTAAATGTGTTATTATAGGTAATTACATCTAAGTAGGGCCCAGAGGTTACTTTTTTGTCTAAAATTTGGTTTAAGCTTCAGATTACCTTATTAGAAGACACAAAAATAAAGAAGAAACTTTTCAGCCCCATCAATTGTTCTCGTTTAAAATCTAATTTAGTAAATTATATGGTAACAGATACCTATGATATATTGTATACTCATTGAGCTTATTTTTGATCGCTCCAAGAGTTGGGGTCTGAAGAGCTGTAACACAGGTTTCTACCTAGTCAGACTCCAGCCTCACACAGAGGTGCTTCCATGTTTGTACTCAATCAATTAGGTACTTTAGATATAAGTATGTGTAACCTTTGAGAAAAATAAAGGTTATTATTATTATCTGTCTTGCGTTTAACATAAGTACGCATGACAAAACGATAAAGCTGAAGAGTTGCGGGGGCCAGCGTATCACTTAACCGGATCCGGCAATCTCGAGATTAATTTCTCCCCAAACATTTTCTTCTATTATCTCGTTCTCACACATTCTTTAGGTACTAAAAATGCTACAAATCATCAGTCTTATTACAAAACAGAGGTTACTTTAAAGTGACTTTTACTTGAGGTTTTGAGATTGTTCATAGATGAGGTTGACGAAGTAGCGAGTAATCCCAGAAACTACCTATCAAGGCACTCTGGTGCTCCCACGCACCGAAGGAACACAGCAAGCTGTTTGTCGTCGGACTTCGGTAGGAGGAGGTTGATTAATAATGTCCCCATTTATATCAGGTTGCAAGCTCCCAAACAACCCAAAACTCCGCTATCGCTGCTTCAACAAGCAAGGAGAGCAGTGGCCTTGCAAGGACTTGGAACCAAACAACACGTATGCAGTGGTCGACTGCGCCGTAGGGTACAAGGCTTTGAAACCAGGCGCCAGGGATGTGGTGCGATGTGACGGGGAATGGAAGCTTCAAAGGAATCCTGCCACCGTCGAATGCACCAGTGGTAATATTTTCTGGTTTTTTTTAGTGAGAGAGAGAGAGAAAAATACAATAATTCATGTCATGACATGGTTAGTACATGTAACGAACAACACAACACAAAATAACGAAAGTATATTAAGTAAACATCCGTGACGTGTGTAGGTATAATTATGTGTGTCTGTCTGTGGCATCGTAGCTCCTAAACGAATAGACCGATTCCAATCCGGTTTTTTTTGTTTGAAAGTTGACGTAATCGAGATGGTACTATAGCGTAGCTCGGAGGGAGCTGGTGACTGGGGAAGAATGATGGAGCCCAGGAGAATGCAGAGAATCACTTTTATGGTATTTATTATTATAGAGAAACCTAACCTACGCGGCCGAGGCCACGGGAGGTTGTATTTCACTTTTGTATTTCCGCGTCAAAAGCTGCGAACGATTTTGATTACAGAATCATTAGCAAAAGGCATTCTAAGTACTTAGATGGTTAACATGAGAGGTAGAGTATTCTATTCTATATTTTACTGTCGACAAACACGCAGAAGATACACACTTAAAACTTGTAACACCCCCTTTCTTTGTCGAGGGTTAAAAACGATTTAGTACTTAAGTACTGGAAAAAACACTAGTACGCACGTGGGACCACGCATTACAATAAATACTTGTATGGAAAAGACACTTGCGGGTGTCACGCATGCGGGCAATCCGCGTGCGTGATGAAATCCGCACGATATGTTATGACCCCTGTTAAGTTATGGCCAATAACAGCGCCATCTATCATTGAATAAAATTACTAATGTAAAGAGCGCCCCTGTCGGTGAACAGAGGAAACTTGTAGTACCACTATTAACCACCAGGCGGCTTATCTTATCCATAAATCTCTTTTTTTACGCCAAGAACACGAGGATCTAACTAAAGGCCCGGCCGTTTTATTTCCCGCCATCTCACCTAAACAAAACCAGCCAGACACCCCTTTTTTTTCTTAAAAGTGATAATATTTATTGCCAGAATGCGGAAGTATCGTGCCAGGAGGGTCGAAATCTCCATGGACCGCAGCCCTCTTCAGATCGGAGAGGAAAAGCTTGTTATGTGGAGGCACTATCGTCAGCCGAAATCACATCTTAACAGGTATAGTATTTTTAAAACGTGTGTAGGGTAGCTACATAAACGCGCCTATTGTTGGTAGTTGCGAGCCGTGGCCACTGTATCCTTCTAATATTATAAATGTGGTAGGCTTTTTTTTATTATAAGATGGGTTAATTCTTGACCTCAATCTTGACCATAAGGTCAAAGATGAGGTCGACGATGGAGCGAGTTAACCCAGAAAATGCCTATAAAGGCACTGGTACTCCCACGCACCGACGGAACACAGCAAGCTGTTTGGCGTCGGACTTCGGTAGGAGGGTGGTCGCGAACCAGACGGCCCTTTACAGAGCCTACCACACCGCATGAGACCATAGGACGACACCTCAGATTCAGAAAAAAATGAAGTGTCGTTGCCTGGGATGGATTACTAGGAGGCAGGTTTCATTTGTGTTTCCTTAGGCGCCTCTTACGACACCCACGGAAAGAGATGGGGTGGTGTTATTCTCAACCGATCACCACACGGTTAAAAAGGTAGGCTCTGCAAAGGGCCGTCTGGTTCGCGACCACCCTCCTACCGAAGTCCGACGCCAAACAGCTTGCTAGTGCCTTTATAGGCATTTTCTGGGTTAACTCGCTCCATATCGTCAACCTCATCTTTGACTTTTATGGTCAAGAGTTAACCCATCTTATAGGTAATAGAAAAATAAATAAAAAATGTGAAAGTTTTTGAGGATATATGGATGTTTGTCACTGTTTCACGCTCAAACGGCTGGACCAATTTTGATAGCCTGGATTAACACACAGGCTACATAAGATTCCCAAATTCCCACAGAAAAGAAGTTCCGGGCGGGAAGCTTGTTATAAATACGACAGACGTTGCATTAAAAATTCATGGATTCAACTGCGCTTGCAACTTTCACTTCTACGCCCTTACTCGACCCTGCGACTGTCCAATGCGGGGACTGGTGCATCGACGGAGTCATCGCCCATATACCGCACCAGCTTCCACACGCTTACCCGCATGAGGATATTCACAATACTTTTAAGGAAAGAAAAATGTTCTGCGCGAATGGGACTTGAACCCACGACCCCAGGATTAGATCCATTACCATCTTATTTCCATAGAAAACCACTCCTATTAACTGTAATTTAATAAGTTTCTAAAACAAACTTGTTTTTGCGGCCCGTCCAATGCAAATTAAAGTAAAAATGTATGCAGAACTAGTTTCGTGTCCGCAAAACAGCCATTGGTTTAGAATGGATATTAGTAATTATTGAAGTGCTCGTAGCCCAGTGGCGCTCGCTGATCTCAATCGATCAGTGAGGTAGACCAACGTACACAGAGGCAGGGAACCTGATGGGTGACCAAAGTTACAATAATTCATCACGACCGATTCCGTGCCACAGAGGGCACGTTAAGCTGTCGATCTCGGCTGTTGTCGATTGACTACAGTCTTTAAAACCAAGTCAGAGGCCATAGTGCAGTTTGAAAACTCTGACACCAGGGTTAGCAAAGTTCGCCACACACATGACGGTATCTACATGATAAGAAGAAGAAGTAATAAATTTTAATTTCAGCCGCACACTGCCTCTGGAACATCTCAACGAACATTCCAGAAAAACCATCCGAGTTTGAGGTGATGGTGGGCACTCAACATCCTATTTGGGGAGACCCTAGAGACATAAATCATGCACAGACTTCTAAGGTTCGTAACCCCATCATCCCGTCTTTTATATTATGTAAGGAAACATGAAGGCAAAATGTAAATACTGGAACCAAATATAAATTGGATTTACTAGACAATCGTCTCCACAATGTCACGAACTCTTTTATGGGTCAATGTTTTATTATAAGATTCCCGTTCAAAACTTAACTTTATTTAAAGACAATAATTGAACAAAATTTTTCTGATTTTCTATAAGACAAGTAACAATGGGAATAAATTGTTCAGCTCCGGAATTATTCAGGTATTAAGTCAATTAAAATTTAAAAAATAAGGAAACTTGTATGATTAAGTTAAAAAGCACAACCTCCGACAAAAAAATAAGGGTGCTGTGTATATCTGTGTGTCTCATCGTAGCTCGTAAACGAATGGACCGATTTCGATGCGTGTTTTGTTGTTTGAAAATCTAATCGAGATGGTTCTTAGCTATATTCCACTATTTATTCAGCCATTTAAGAGTTATTTATAAGCGATGAATGCCAAGAGTGACAATTATTTGGAAAATTTTGAAGTAAGTCGATGAATTTTTCAAAACTTTCAGGTGGCGTCATTAAAAGTGGCCGATAGTTTCTACGGTGTGGCTACTAACTACGGCGGGGATATAGCAGTTTTAACATTGGAGAAACCACTGGAGTTCAGCAGTTGGGTGCAACCGGCTTGTTTGGACTTCGACCCAGAGGCTGAGATAATGGACTATAAGGGAGGATTCGGGATGGTAGGCAGTCCTCCTGCGTTTAACATTTTAAATAGCCTTCTAAATAAAGGAGTAGGTTGTCAGCGCTGTAATCTGCTGTATGGGAAAACCTTACTCTTAAAATTTTTAGGTCTCACGCGGTGTGGTAGGCTTTGTAAAGGGCCGCCTGGTCCGCGACCGAAGTCTGACGCGCCAAATACCGGTGCCTTATGGGTTAACTCGCTCCAACGTTGACCTCTATGACCTTGGTCAAGATTAAGGTTAAGAGTTAATATCTCATAACACTTTTATTATTACAGACAGCAACATGGGGCGTGATAAATGACAAAGACGAGATAGACCAAGATGGCGCCGAACTGAAGACTGTGGTGGTATCCCACTTGGAGACTCGGCCGTGTATCGAGAAAGCCGCCGACAAACAGCGCGCCGAGTTTGTCACAGTAGACAAGCAGTGTTTTGCTGTCAATGGTGAGTGTAGGTTAGAAGCATTGCAGGCGTCCTCACCGTCTTGTAGCAGCACTCTGTGCTGTTGTGATAAAAGTGGTTTTGCAATGAAAATGGAGTAACCTGATGCGCTGGCCTCTGTACATTGCTGGTTTTCCTGTTCTAGTTTTAAAGCAGAAAATATTAAAAATCACGAAATAAATTCAAAAATGTTCCTCAGGAAAATCATTCAGAATGATGGTTTGAATTATTCAGGGTTTCAATTTTTTCTAAGCTGTCCTTTACACTCTGTGAGGGAGGTATCGTTTAAAAGGGATAACCAAACCAATCCCTATTAAAAAACAAACCTAAAAAAAACCCAGATTCGAAATGCGAATTATTATTTTTTTCTATGCGATTTATTAATGCCGACATTTCTTACGAATTTAACAATACTTAATTTGTTTTACACACACGGGCACAGGTTTTACATGTTGACCTTGACGTCGCCTTTATGTCATTAGCTATAGCTTTATGTTACTAGCTATAGCGCCGGCTTTCATAGAGCAACTGTGTTAACCTGACGTGCTGCAGTCTGAACTTAAGTTTTCATTCGAATTTAAGCCTTACCTTTTTTTGCAGAAGGTCGAGGTTCCTGCGTAGGTGACAGCGGCATCGCCGTGGTTTTCTCACGCAATTCCTCGGCCGGCCAGCAATACGTACTCCGAGGAACCGTATCCATTTCTCTCGGATCCCAGAATAGATGCTCGATGACGGATCCATTCGGCGCCACACAAATTCTAAAGTATCGTGACTTTTTGAGGGACAATGGTTTGGGGTCATAAATCAATAAAATCAGCGGCTTCTTAAGCGCTGTTTTAATAGACAAGCGACGTGGCGCGGCGATCAAAGGAACGTAAAATGCATCTTAATAGCTAGGAAGGAAAGGTCTCTTTCGTCCGTCGCTCAATCTTCAGGTGACAGATGTCTCTTCGTGCTTTTATTTTTGTCAAAAAAACCTTCGCTTCGTAGCTATTAAGATTCATTTTACAATGCTTTCATCGCCGCGTGTGTTTATACGCCTTAGGTCTAAGTAGTGTTTAGAACTAGTAAGTATAGGATGTTTCTCCTGGAGAAGCTAAAACGGGGTATTCCAGACACTATGTAACGGTTTTTAAATCCTGATAAACTTTTGTACTACATGGGCATACCCCACTATTAATACTTGTTATACCTACTTACACATGTAACTAAACTGGAAAAAAATCCCAAAGGAATATGATCAAAAAATGCCTCTCGACATAACTTACGCAATCAGTTTATTGTCTTAGTAAGAAACGTTGAAAAAATTGTTTGAGAATTTTATATTGTCCTTAGGGAAAGTTTTTTCAGTTCCACGATGAGAAAGGTAAAGTTTCGCTAACTTAAAGTCACCCCATGAAAGAAATGGCCAAGAATACAAATAAAATCATAATATCAAAAATCAAAATGCATATGTTTATTCTTGTAAAATAAAATTAAAAATAATTAACCCTTACCAACTACATTGATTTATAGGTCCCTTAGCGACAGTATATGTACTTATTTTATATCTCAACACGTACCTACATTGCGTACTTGAATATCTACCTAAGGCTTTACTAATAATAATTATACACTGCGTGGTACAAGCTTATAACGACCAAAGGTCTATGGAAAACAGTGCACTTGTTTGAAAATAAAAACTCTTTATTGTCTTCGTGGGTTAATAAAGGCCAACGAGATAAGAATTATCCAACACGAACCCTGTTAGGACACTACAATTTTTGGTACCTAATATCTAGGCTGTTTTTTATATCGTGCGGATTTCATCACGCATGCGCGGGCCAATTCCGCATGCGTGACACCCGCAAGTGACTTTTTCATACATGTATTTTGTATGGTAAGTAATGCGTGGAATATGCACGCGAGCCCACGCATTACAATAAATACTTGAATGGGAAAGACACAATCCCGGGGCAATCCCGCGTGCGTGATGAAATCCACACGATATTAAAAACAGCCTAAAGCGCTTTAAAAAACTTTATTTATTTATTTATAAAAGTAGGTATTTAGTCTTTTATTTTAGACTTTACAGATAACAGATAGTTCGTATAAATGAAAGTATAGTCTATGAGTGTTGCTTGTGTTTGGTGTGTACGATGTTTTACGCAGTGTATAATTTATTTTAGTAAGACGGTTAATGTTAACGTGGCAACTACATCTTCTTTGTTCTTAGCTCTAAGTAAGGCCTTTTTATACTTAATAAATAATAATATTACTCTACCTGATTATTACTTAATCCCATTTCCTACAACTAGGTACATATGATAGCACATCAGGCTATACATGTTGACCTTGACGTCGCCCTTATCTCGCTCGTAATAGAGCCGGCTTTCGTAGTGCAAATGTGTAACCTCACGTGCTGCTGTCTGTACTTAAAACTTGTTTTGTGGCAGAATTTTGTGTATATTTTGGCTTAGCGAAACTTGGTAAGTAGAAGTTTTCATTATCAGTGAAAATACAAACTAGAAAATAAAAAGGTAAACCTTAGCAGTGTATGTTTAAAAAAAATACTAAAATTAGTTATTTAAATAGGTGTACATACTTATGCTAAGTTGCAGAGACGTCCATTCACAGACCTATATCGAGATAGATAGACGAAAAGAGCGCTTCAAACTGTATGGGAACCTAGCGTGTCGAATTTTTTTTACCTAAAATGACGTTACGAACGAGATTTAGTCATGAGAAATCAAGACCGCGCGGAAACGATTCAAAGGCGCTGAATTAAGTAAATCAATAATGTAAATCAGATTAAAATCGATTATCATTTTCGGCATAGGTCTCAAGCGGACTGACTTAAGTCGGACAAAACTGTGACCGTGGATCACACTTTTTACACGTAAGGTAGGTAAACTTTTACCGTCTATCTCGATATAGGTCTGTGCGTCCATTGCAGTTAATGACACCTTAAAGTGTTTAAACATCATAATGTCTCTTTCCATCTTGTTGATGTAAACAAGGACGGCAGTACATTTAATGAAGCTTTAACTTTAATGAACGCTTCTGCAATTGAGTTTTAGATAAAGTTTTGGCATGGCTGATATTAATTTCAATATTCTTAAAAAGTTACTCTCTTTTAGGACTTCAATTAATGTCTTTTAAAATGTTAAATATTATGTATACTCATATTATATGTATTTCAATATTTATTTATTTTTTCTAAATCTGTAGCTCAGTTGGTTAAATTAAAGCACCAGATCTAATCCTGGGGTTATGGGTTCAAGACATTTTTCTGTCTCTAAAAATTATTTGTGAGAACTTCCACTTTTTTTGAAGTTGGTTAAAAATAGCCAACTACCTATAGTGGATCGTTTGTTAAATATTCATTTAACAACACACACAACCATATAATTAGTTATTATTTCTATGGTTATAATCCTACAAAATGCTAAGTCCTGCATTTTTCTATCTACACCTATACCATACCAAACTTGAAATCATGTTTTGTCTTTTAAACTCCATTCTTCCAAATAAATCCACTTAGCCTAAACGTTCCACTCATATCCCAGTTAAAAATCCGTTCCCCAGGTTCGGAACCTCCGGCACCTGCTATTACTATCAATGGCATGAAATGTTCCGCAGCTCTCATTGGATGAGCATCTGTTGCACCGGGCTGAGCTCTCCAGCTTATCAACCCTTTCTTACGTTCAGCTTCTTCTGACGTGCAAACTTTGTTCAGGAAATCATCAAAGTCAACGTTTACAACTTCTTTTTTGTGTCTGCCATACATGAACTCTCTCATGTTATGGTAAGACATACCTGAGCCGATTATGGCGATCCCCTCTTTACGGAACTCTTGCAACGCTTGTCCGATTTTAAAATGTTCTTCAGGATCTTGATTGCTCAAAACAGACATCTGGACTATAGGTATATCCGCTGCAGGATTAATAAGCATCATTGGAACAAATACTCCATGGTCCCAACCTCTTTTCGGATCTAATTTTGAATCTATTCCATTCTTCTTTAAAGTATCCTGAATCCTTTTTGCTAACTGCGGCTCTCCGGGCGCGTCGTACTTATATTGGTAAGATTCTGGTGGGAAACCATAGTAATCGAAATAAAGGCTATGTTTCTCACCAGAAGATATTGTTACTTTGCTTTCCTCCCAGTGCGCAGTCACTAAAATGATCGCTTTAAATTTTTGTAGGTCAATATGATTTTTCAACTCTTCTCTAAGAAAGATGGTAAGTCCTCGGTGCTCTTTGTCTCCTAGGAGAGGCATTGGACCTCCACCGTGATTCACAAATAATGCCGGAGCTATCACAGCCATTTTTTGACCAAAACCAGTGAAATAACGTATTATATTCATAGAAATCAAACTCATAAACACAATGAATGCAACTTGAAGGAGGAGCGATAAAGTATTGAGAACGAGCATGAAATCTGGTTAAAGGTCTGATTGTTATGCATGAATAATGACTCAGCAGAGTCACGCTATTTGTTTCACCAAGAAAAACTAATTAGAAGGGAAAAATGAATAATCAACAAACCAAACCACGAGAAGGTACACTGACATTGACAGAAAACATCTGATTTTTCGTTAAAATTGGCTTGTGCCAAAGAGAGAGCAACACACAGGTGAAGCTTCTCTAAATTTTTGAACGAAAAACAAGGCCGTGCAAATCTGCAAACCTGGAAATTTTGAACGAAAACCATTGGTGTAGGGAAAGAGCTGGAGATCAAATCGATAAAATAAAAAAAAATGTTTGGCGTCTAGAGTCTAGAGTAGGTATAAACTTGTTTTGGTTAATCAAAAAACTATTGAATTTATTCAAGTTTCATTTGGATCATGATTTAGAAGCACGTTTGAAAGAATTTTCACTCAGTTTATTTTTAAATCGATATTTACATTATGAGCATCACTACCGGTATCGACAAAAATGGCGTCACTTTGAGTCGTCTCTTTCACACAAGCTATCTTGAATTTTTTCAAAATACTGCGAAAATATCAAAAATTCGCGTATTTGTGAAGGCAAAACTTATTTCTAAATATTTTCTTGTTAAAACTGTGTGGTTTTTTAATTGGTATAGCCAATGGTTTTTGAGACAATGATCTATTTAGGGCAAAGTGTAAACTTTGGTTTAGAACAAGAATATTTCTTTCATAGCGCGTCTGAGAGCGTTTGTGACACGTTTTAGTGCTGCCTAAGAGTGTAAAGTTTAAAAATGGACAAGAAAAATAAGAAAAGAACTGTTATAAAGCGGAAAAGTGATGAACCGCATGAGAGTGAAAAGAAAGCTAAGATGGTGAATCGTGCAAAGGAAGAAGCGAAAGAGAAGGTAGAAGTGACTCAAGTGGTTGAAGTACCTGTGGAGCAGGGCCAGCAAATTGTCCACACTGGCCAGTTAGTGGAAGGAAACTTTGAGCAGCCAGTTTTCGTTAACATGAAAGGTAATAATAATAAAATAGTAAGAAAATAGCCTTTGTATTTCAAAATATTGTATTTCGCTGTTGTGTGACAGAGATGGCGCAATACAAGGGAAAGAAACGCACTGAGTTCCATCTCTTTCCTTTGTATAGTTACATCCCTTTTTAACAGCCAATCTTTGCTGAAGTGCACCAAAATGAAGATAATTGGGAGAAATAAATTTAATTCTGCAAAAATTATATCAAAATAATTTCAACATCGAATTGAAGTTGTTCTATTTGATATTATTGTTTTTTTTTTGCTATGAACAGATTTTGATGGAATTCTGCCTTTGTTGTCACTTGGTTGTAGAAGCGCTCCTAGCACAGTGGCGTTTGCTGATCTCAGCCGATCAGTGAGGTTAAGCAACATACACAGAAGCAGGGATCCTGATGGGTGACCAAAGTGGCAATTTCTCATGAGCATTTCCATGCTTCGGAGGGCACTTTAAGACGTCGGTCCCGGCTGTTGTCAATTGACTACAGTTGTTAAAACCAAGTCAGAGGCCATTGTGCGGCTTAAAAACTCTGACACAAGGTTCAGCCAAGTTCGCCACAAACTTGACTACACCTACACAATAAGAAAACTAGTTCCCCACAACAGCGCATGAGTTTTACCTCTGCACTGACAGTTCCACCTCTTTGAACCTACCCGAAGCTTTAGCAAACCCGATTATATCCTTTATGTTAAGCTCTTGTATTTGTTCTTCTTTTACCTCATCCATGCCTATTGTCTCCCATCTTACCAGCGCGTACATTGGACACTCAGTCAGGAAATGGAGACTTGTTTCCTCCTTGTCGCATTCTGGGCATGTGGGATCACTTTTTAGGCCCATTATTGCTAGGTGTCTGTTCAAAGGACAGTGTCCCGTGAGCAGACCCACTACAATCCTGATGTCCTTTCTATTTAACTTTAGAAGTTGCTTCGTCTTTCTTTTTTCATATGGGATCATTCAACAATTACGTAATCACCGGAAGGGGGGGGGGGGGAAGAAGCCATGATTACGTCATCATTTTATAACTTTAATTAACGTATAGCGAAATGAATAAATAAATTATATTTAAATATTTACGTCCAATTTTGAAGTGTATTACTGGTAACACTAACTATTAGATAGATGGAACGGGATTTCCCCTGCTATAGACAAACTGTGGTTCAGTGTGACCAGATTCAGTTTTTTTATACTTTTTCGGCATATTTTATCGATTTTTTGAAGCATCGGTATTGTTATAGGTATATTGGATGAAGTAAGTATTTTAGGTAAAAAGACCCATAGAAACATAACATAGGAGTCAGTGCTAATACAGCAAAAATTTTAAACACGGACGGATTACGTAATCAAGGCGAGGGGGGGGGGGTTAAAAACAAAATATTACGCTGTGATTACATAGGGGGGGGGGGGGTTAAAAAAACGGCCAAAAATGATCACGTAATTGTTGAACGGTCCCTATGTCTTTAGGAAGATTTTTGCCTGGCGGCATTGTTTATTGTGCTTCCATCTTAAATTGGCTTCTTCTGTTATGATCTTGCTTATTATTCCTTTACTGATTTTACTCGATATAGGTAGCCTGAGTTCCGGGCCGATGAATGTCTCATCGGCCCCTTTCCTTGTTAGCTCGTCTGCGATCTCATTACCTATATGTCCTTCGTGCCCCGGCACCCAGGCAATGGTAACTTTGGTCTTTTTGGCTAAGGCGTTAATAGCCTTCTTACATTCTGTTACTAGGGCCGAGTTAGTTTCGGCTCTGTTTAGTGCCTTCAAAGCAGCCTGGCTATCACTGTATACTATGATGTTCTCTTTGTTTTCAGTGATCATGCTGTCTATGATTCTGACTCCCTCTGTAATAGCCAGCACCTCAGCCTGGAAAACGCTAGCGCATCTTCCCAGGTGCATGGTAACTTGGCCATCTACCTGGTTCATGATGTGTATTCCCAGTCCTGATAGTTTTGTTGTTTCTTTCCTGGAGCCGTCAGTGTAGCACACTATCTTTGGATCTTTAATGTCCAAGCTCCAGCTTTCTCTAGCTCCTATATGGATCCTGTATTTTTTGTCAAAGATTACTTTTTTCCTGATAAGGTCATTATTAGCAAGTATCATTGACAACTTACAAAATTTTCAGGTGAACCAGTCCAGCTAGGCCCGAACACAGTGATCCTGTACGAACAGAGCGGTAATCCATCAAACTTCGCATTCGGTGGCATGTGGAGCATGGATCAGTCAGGTCGAATCGTCATGGCTGAAGGCATATATGACGTTAAAGGAGAACCCGATGAGGAAACGACGACATTTGTGCAGAATGCTACGGAAGTTGCTAATGTAAGTTTGTTAGGTACTAAAGAATAGAATATCCACAGGGTGAGCTTCAATCAATCAAAGCCTTTATTTTAGATTTTTAAATGTACATTTTGACATTTGAAATGTCTTTTCGTTCGCTCCATTACAGGCTCCGATTTCACTTAAAAGTGCGATCCTCATACCTCAGAGAGTTTTGAAGATACGATATTCAAAAAAGGCTCAAACGACGCGTATTGACGCTACACAATGTATTGCGATACCCCTCCCCTCGCAGTCTCCTCGTGCCGCGCCCGTGTCAGAATGTGATGTAGATTGCTGATTTTCGTGTTTTTTTCAACAAGAAAAATTCAGTTGCAAGATTTTCCTGGAACTAACATCCCTTCCTTACTAATATTATAAATGCGAAAGTAACTGTCTATCTAGTATGCTTTCACGGCTAAACTACTGAACCGATTTTCATGAAAGGTACAGAGATAGAGAGACAGAGATAGACCTCGGAAAGAACATCTACACACATACACACACACACATCTATACACGGCTACATCTTACGGACCCGTGGGTGGGAAGCTACTACTTACATAAACATCAAACGCAAGTTAATGAAAAGCTTGTAAGTTGTAAGACTAATTTAACAATTGCAGCAACAAGTAGAAGAGCAAACCACAACGTACCAACAATACGAGCTGACCAGCAACACCCAGGAGGGGCAGCAAGAGTATGAAGTGGCCATCATCGAGAATCCCACCAATGAAACTCACAGGTAATGTGGACACACACATGCACGCACTCAGAAGCACACATGCACAAGTCCACACACACGAGCCCATACACACACGCACGCACGCACGCAAGCTTGCACGCACAAATCCGCTCAAACGCAAGCATGCACACATGCGTGCTTATGATGATTTTAAAAGTGTTTTATATATGTGAACAAGCATTTTAAGCGGTAAAAATGTAAAATAGATCTGATAGTAACATTTTGTCAAATACCTAATTCACACGCGCACGCACACTCGCATACACACTCACGCACACGCGCGTACTATGTCCTAAATCCCCTTCGAAGGAAGGTTCGTGCCCCTCGATGGGGACGTATAAGGGCTGTTAAAAAAAATCGACTTAATAGTTACATTTAACATTATGTTATTCAGGCCAGCAGAGTCCCAAGTAATAACGACAGAGGAACAACTGGTTGCATTGGGTACGGGTGCCGTTCGCTGGCTCAACCAGAAATACGACTTTATGGTCAGAAAACTACAGCTCAACTACGGTAAGAACTATAAAGATCCTTTTTAACCCCCTGACAAAAAAAGGGGTGTTATAAGTTTGACGTGTGTATCTGGTGTCGTAGCTCCTATTTTAAAGCAGTTTTCTTTTTTGTTTGGAATTTGACATGATCAAAATAAAAAAATGTTGTATACCCCTGATATTCATCGCTTATTATTTATAAACGGTTAAATCAATTTTGATCAGATATAGCGAATAACCATTTCAATTTTGTGAGCTTTTAAAAAAAACCCCTTTAATATCGGTCCATTCATTTAGGAGCTACGATGCCACAGACAGACAGATACACACGTCAAACTTCTTTTTCTAAAAAAACAACCTTCTTTTTTTGTCGGGGTTTACAAGTGGTTCACTTGTACTAGGCACCTATCGATCGCTAAGCCGACTGACTAACAATTACTTGTCTTCAGACGCAGGGGTAAAACTGCTCCACGGCGGCTCGGGCTGTATTCAGTGCGTGTACCTCACCACTCCGAGCATGCAGCTCGCGTTTAATGCGGTCCCACAGTTTTTGTGCATCGAAACAGGTAATAATAACAATACACTACAACATACCCAACATGTTTGGGAAGTGGTCCTTTTGGGAAGGGGACCTTTTTGGAAGTGGGCGTTTTGAGAAGTGGTCCTTTTGGGAAGTGGTCCTTTTGGGAAGTGGTCCTTATGGGTCAAAACATTCTTATCGTATAAGTACAGTCAATTGTGTGGCGAACTTGGCTAATCCTGGTTAGCCAGGTTAGCCACTTAGCATTTTATTTTCTTTCTTTATTTTATTTTATTTATTTATTTTATTTATTTGTAAAAGTATACATGACAGATCACAGTCGTTTAATTTTATTTTCATTGGTGACAGTTTTCAAACCGCACAATGGCCTCTTGAATTCGATTTAACGACTGTAGTCAATCGAAAACGGCCGGGATGGACGGCTTAAGGTGCCCTCCGAAGCACAGATACCCTCGTGAAAGATTGTGAACATGCAAAATGGAACGCTGCGGTCAAATTGTTCACAATATGTAGATCTATGTGCAAGATAACGAGACGAGATCCGGAGTCATGAAATGAGCCATTCCTACAGTTTGTTTATTTTCATTGAGGGGGATTGCCACTTTGTGTAGCTTCCCCTGTGTGCGTTGCTTAACCTCACTGATCGGTTCAGATCAGCTAGCGCCATGACCTACGAGCGCTTCACAATACCAAAGTCCCAAGTACTTTTTTACACAAAAAAATGTCCACATATTCTGTTTTTTCGTTTTTCAAGATTTGTTAGTGTTAACAGAATATTTATCTGCTGATAGTGCCACTAACCTTAAACTAAGTAAAGCTTGCACTATGAGTGCTAGATAACTGATATACGGAGGGCCGCAGATCAGGTTACCACACGCATGCACTCTGTGCTGTTGCGATAAGAGCGGATTTGCAACGAAAATGGAGTAACCTAATGCGCTGGCCTCTGTACATTTGCCTAATTTTTTCCTATTTTTTTACAGGATTAGAATTCAACAGCCAAATCCCAGTGGTAGGCGGTGGCGCGAGTCCTAGCGTTAAATACAACGTGACGCTGTTTCTAGCGGAGGACGGCAACGGGAAGTCAGTCATAGTCAGTGCAGGTAAGAACCAGTTATTGAGCAGGTAAGGACCAGTTTTTGAGCAGGTAAGTACTAGTTGTTGAGCAGGTAACGACCAGTTATTGAGCAGTTAACGACCAGTTACTGAGCAAGTAAGGACCAGATATTGAGTAGGTAATGACCAGTTATTGAGCAGGTAATAACCAGTTATTGAGCAGGTAATGACCAATTATTGAGCAGGTAAAGACTACTGAGAAAGTCGTCGTCATCAACCCATACACGTCCCCACCAAGGGGCACGGGCCTCCCTTCGAAACACGAAGGGGATTTAAGCCATAGTCCACCACGCTGGCACAACGCGGGTTGGTGGACCGCTCGTCTTTCGAAAATGAATTTTCTTGGATAGACGGGTTTCGTCACGATGTTTTCCTTCACCGTTAAGCAAGTAAACCAGAAAGTGAGAAAATAAGGGCCAGTTATTGAGCAGGAAAGGACCAGTCATTGAGCTGGTAAAGATCGATTGCTGAGCATGTAACGGTTCAGATATTGGGCTGGTAAGGACCAGTTAAGATATTAAGCAGTAAAAGATCAGTAATTGAGCTGGTTTTACAGTTATCAAACAGGTAGTTATTAACGGGGTCACTTATTGATATGGTCACTAATTATTAGAATTCAATAGCCAAATCCCAGTATTAAACAGTGGCGCGAGTCCTAGCGTTAAATACAAGGCGACACTGTTTCTATCGGAAGACAGCAACGGGAAGTCAGTCACAGTCAGCGCAGGTAATAGAATAGAATAGAATAGAATAGAAAAAAAATCTTTATTTTATAGGACATTCAGGATGCCACTTAAAACAAGTCAAGATTACATGAAATACATACAAACAAACATTAAAGGATTTAAATACATACATACGCATTCGTGCTATTGACCCTACTGACTCTACGCCTATTCGCAAAGGTGCAGTCTTCCCCAGAGAAGAACAGGCAAGAAACTCTGAGGGTGCTCTTTTTAAACGCATTACAAATTTTCTTATTTTCTAATTTTAACTAAGTCTGAAATAACTCTAGAGCTGAGCAGTTCATTCCCATGGCTGCTTGTCAGTTATGTAATCAGAAATTTTGTAATAGCCCTTTTTGCAAAGTTTTTGTTTAATTACTGTCTTAAATTTATCCAAAGGTAAATTTTGAATACACATGGGAATCTTATTGTAGAAACGTATACATTGACCCATAAAAGAGTTCGTGACCTTGTGGAGACGACTGTCTAGTACATCCAGTTTATGCTTGGTCCTAGTATTTATATTGTGCCTATCGCTATTTTTCTTAAACAAATGTTCATTTTTCTTCACATATAAAAGATTGTCACATATATATTGGGATGCAAAAGTCAGAATATCTATTTCTTTGAATATTTCTCTAAGAGACATTCTAGGTCTCATTTGATAAATCGCGCGAACAGCCCTTTTATTTATTTATTTTATTTATTTATTTAACTTAATGCACTAAAAGTACAAGGGCGGACTTAATGCCCAATGGCATTATCTACCAGTCAACCTTAGGGTGATTGGTGAGAATGAGTGGTAGGTGCACACCTCATCCGAGGTGAAAGATAAAATAATAAATTATAAACATTATTTACGAAACTAAATATAAATAACAATAAACATAATTTATATATGCCCTAATAAAAATATTATAAATAAATGTATAATATACAATATATACAATACATATAATATACATATATATATATAATACAATATATACAATACATACGAGTTAAGAATGAAGAAGTCAGTTCAAGTCATACAACGAGTTCAAAAAGTGACAGCGGACTCTAAATTTAAAGGAGTTGCGACTAGGAGCCTTTCTAATTTCCTCCGGAAGAGAATTCCATTGTAACACCGTCTGCACAGTGAAAGATTGATGGTAAAATCCCGTGCGGTGAAGAGGGCATTGTAGTAACAGGTTGCCACCAGAACGCAGCTGTCGGCTGTGCCCATCACAGACAAAGTGGAAACGCTCCTTGAGGTAGTCCGGGGCATTAGGCCCTTTCAATACCGAGTACAGAGTACACAGCGCTCGTAGACTTCGGCGCTGGCGGATTGGAAGCCATCTCCTTTTCTGCAGGACAAAGATCTTATTGATATCCGCAGCATTACCCCACAGTAAAATGACCAGTTATTGAGCAGGTAAGAATCAGTTATTGACCTAGCAGCATAGACTTGTTATTGAGCAGATAACGGTATGGATATTGAGCTAGTAAAGACCAGTTGAAGAGTAGGTGTAGACTAGGAATTGGGCAGGTAAAGACCAGGTAAGGGCCAGATTTTAATTTATAGACTAAAAAAACTGCCTTGATTTATTCGTTTCATTTTTTCCAGGTATCTCTACGCTAATAGGCGACGATATAACCTGGTTATTGGAAACATTCAAGTCGTGTAATCCAGCTTGGAGACAAGTGCGGTGTGTGGTCACCGACCCTAACAAATGTCAGCAGGTATGGGCGTTTTCTGTTAAAAATACACACTAAATACTCACCAGACATCACTTAATACCACTAAATACTAAATACCCACCAGAAACCCCACCTTAATACACATTAGATTCTGGAGTATGTTAAAAGCACAATAAGTCAACGTCAGGTACCCATTAGGTGGACCTAATACTCCAATAAATATCGACTAGACATCCCACGAAATATCCACCAAACACCACCCAATATAAACTAAATACCCCAACAAAAACCCACCACGCAATATATCCACTAAATACCCATCGGACACCCACTGGAGACTCAAACAAACACCCACTAAATACCCATTAATTACCATCCGGACATCCCCCACCCAATATTCGCTAAACACGATCAATATCCACAAAATACTCACTAGACACTTCACCTAATACCCACTAACTAAATAGTCACTAAACACTACGCAATATATCCACGAGATATCCCACCCAATAATGAATTCAGTATCTAGTGGGATTCTGTACGCTAATAAGTAAGAATGAAAATTGTTTATTTGGAGTTTATAGTATAAAAGTTTACAAGGTGTTTCAAAAATCCCCGTGAAGTGAAAAAGTATGCCAAGTATCAATTGGGTGGACCTAAAACCCAACTCGACAACCCACCAAACACCCACTAAATACCTCATCAAATGCCCACATAAATGAATAACCAAATGATTTTTTGCGCCCTTCTACCCTAGTATAAGCAATGAGAATTCTCTCTGTGAGTATTGACTTTGAATCAATACAAGGAAAAATGGATATCTGTATTTAGAACAGTTTTCATTTCTCTTGCGTTTAACAATTCAAGATTTTTTTGTCAATGTCAATCGAATGCAAGTACACTTAAAGTCCGTCTTTGTACCTTAAATTTTTTATATTTATAATCCTTTTCATTTCAATGTACTTATTTTGTTTGATTTGCAATAAAGGATTTTACAATACAATACAACTTTTTTTGTTACTTAAGTCTATGTTTTCCTTGGCAGTCAACTATTCTATTCTGAACATTAATTGTGTATACTAACGCAGGGTTATTTTACTTGCGTACATGCACGTCACAAATACGTCTCATTTCCAGCCGGTAAGCGCAGCATTCCCATCCGCACACGTAACATGCTCAGTGTGGCAAGCGGCGCGCGCGGCCGCTCGACTGTGTGCGGACACGGCCAGACGGGAGGAGTGCTCGCTGGCGCAGGACGACACCGCAGCGAGATGCAAGACGTACGCGCTCGCACTGCTCAGGGGCGAGCACACGCCTGCTCAGTTGCAGGTATACTAGCCATGTACACCACTAAATCCCTCACTAAAAACCCACTCAATATCCATTAGAAACCCCACCAAATTTCCACTATATACCTACTAGGCACCCTCCCAATATCCATCTGGCACCCTACCTAATACCCACCAGGTACCCCACCCAAAACCCACTAGATATCCCACCCAATACTCACTAGACATCCCACCTAACACCCACTAGACAACCCACCAAATATCATCTAGTCACCTCGCCCAAAACCCACTAAACACCTCACCCAATATCCAGTAGGTACACCCATGATCTTCTAGTGACCCCACCCAATACCCACTAGACACCCCATGGGCGTAGCCAGGGGGGGTTTGGGGGTTCGAACACCCCCCGAAATTTTTAAAATCATAATTATCTTATCCCTCTACGAAACATGGTTAAGTAGTATCAGCAATATCTGTTGTGTTACCTCCAAATAATAGAATTCTGGCTACGCCCGCGGGACACCCCACCCAATAGTTTTTAGACACCCCATCAAATACCCACTAAATACCCCACCCAATATCCCAAGTCACCCCACCCAATACCCACTAGTCATCCCACCCAAAACCTACTAGATACCCCACCCAATACCACTAAACACCTCACAAAAACCCCACCAGACAGCCCACCCAACATCTACTAGACAACCCACCCAATTCCCACCGGACACCCCACCAAATACCTTTCAGACGGTAATTTTAACATTAAATAGATGTTTTTTTAGCTGTTATTTCTCTGTTTTCAATTGAATTAAATCAAATGTAACTCCAATAAATGTATTCCAGGTTCTAAAACGCGGTATAATCGGCACGGGCGCGGGCACGCTGCGGCTGTGGGAGATACTGACGCGGACGGGGGGAGCTGTGCACAAGATGGACTCCTGGCTCGAGGCCGACAACTACACCAACATATTGCACAAGGTATGTACTGTGGAGATACTGACGCGGACGGGGGGAGCTGTGCACAAGATGGACTCCTGGCTCGAGGCCGACAACTACACTAACATATTGCACAAGGTATGTACTGTGGAGATACTGACGCGGACGGGGGGAGCTGTGCACAAGATGGACTCCTGGCTCGAGGCCGACAACTACACCAACATATTGCACAAGGTATGTACTGTGGAGATACTGACGCGGACGGGGGGAGCTGTGCACAAGATGGACTCCTGGCTCGAGGCCGACAACTACACCAACATATTGCACAAGGTATGTACTGTGGAGATACTGACGCGGACGGGGGGAGCTGTGCACAAGATGGACTCCTGGCTCGAGGCCGACAACTACACCAACATATTGCACAAGGTATGTACTGTGGAGATACTGACGCGGACGGGGGGAGCTGTGCACAAGATGGACTCCTGGCTCGAGGCCGACAACTACACCAACATATTGCACAAGGTATGTACTGTGGAGATACTGACGCGGACGGGGGGAGCTGTGCACAAGATGGACTCCTGGCTCGAGGCCGACAACTACACTAACATATTGCACAAGGTATGTACTGTGGAGATACTGACGCGGACGGGGGGAGCTGTGCACAAGATGGACTCCTGGCTCGAGGCCGACAACTACACCAACATATTGCACAAGGTATGTACTGTGGAGATACTGACGCGGACGGGGGGAGCTGTGCACAAGATGGACTCCTGGCTCGAGGCCGACAACTACACCAACATATTGCACAAGGTATGTACTGTGGAGATACTGACGCGGACGGGGGGAGCTGTGCACAAGATGGACTCCTGGCTCGAGGCCGACAACTACACTAACATATTGCACAAGGTATGTACTGTGGAGATACTGACGCGGACGGGGGGAGCTGTGCACAAGATGGACTCCTGGCTCGAGGCCGAAATCACACCAACATATTGCACAAGGTATGTACTGTGGAGATACTGACGCGGACGGGGGGAGCTGTGCACAAGATGGACTCCTGGCTCGAGGCCGACAACTACACCAACATATTGCACAAGGTATGTACTGTGGAGATACTGACGCGGACGGGGGGCGCTGTGCACAAGATGGACTCTTGGCTCGAGGCCGACAACTACACCAACATATTGCACAAGGTATGTACTGTGGAGATACTGACGCGGACGGGGGGCGCTGTGCACAAGATGGACTCCTGGCTCGAGGCCGACAACTACACCAACATATTGCACAAGGTATGTACTGTGGAGATACTGACGCGGACGGGGGGAGCTGTGCACAAGATGGACTCCTGGCTCGAGGCCGACAACTACACTAACATATTGCACAAGGTATGTACTGTGGAGATACTGACGCGGACGGGGGGAGCTGTGCACAAGATGGACTCCTGGCTCGAGGCCGACAACTACACCAACATATTGCACAAGGTATGTACTGTGGAGATACTGACGCGGACGGGGGGAGCTGTGCACAAGATGGACTCCTGGCTCGAGGCCGACAACTACACCAACATATTGCACAAGGTATGTACTGTGGAGATACTGACGCGGACGGGGGGAGCTGTGCACAAGATGGACTCCTGGCTCGAGGCCGACAACTACACTAACATATTGCACAAGGTATGTACTGTGGAGATACTGACGCGGACGGGGGGAGCTGTGCACAAGATGGACTCCTGGCTCGAGGCCGACAACTACACCAACATATTGCACAAGGTATGTACTGTGGAGATACTGACGCGGACGGGGGGAGCTGTGCACAAGATGGACTCCTGGCTCGAGGCCGACAACTACACCAACATATTGCACAAGGTATGTACTGTGGAGATACTGACGCGGACGGGGGGCGCTGTGCACAAGATGGACTCTTGGCTCGAGGCCGACAACTACACCAACATATTGCACAAGGTATGTACTGTGGAGATACTGACGCTGACGGGGGGAGCTGTGCACAAGATGGACTCCTGGCTCGAGGCCGACAACTACACCAACATATTGCACAAGGTATGTACTGTGGAGATACTGACGCGGACGGGGGGAGCTGTGCACAAGATGGACTCCTGGCTCGAGGCCGACAACTACACCAACATATTGCACAAGGTATGTACTGTGGAGATACTGACGCGGACGGGGGGAGCTGTGCACAAGATGGACTCCTGGCTCGAGGCCGACAACTACACCAACATATTGCACAAGGTATGTACTGTGGAGATACTGACGCTGACGGGGGGAGCTGTGCACAAGATGGACTCCTGGCTCGAGGCCGACAACTACACCAACATATTGCACAAGGTATGTACTGTGGAGATACTGACGCGGACGGGGGGAGCTGTGCACAAGATGGACTCCTGGCTCGAGGCCGACAACTACACCAACATATTGCACAAGGTATGTACTGTGGAGATACTGACGCGGACGGGGGGCGCTGTGCACAAGATGGACTCCTGGCTCGAGGCCGACAACTACACCAACATATTGCACAAGGTATGTACTGTGGAGATACTGACGCGGACGGGGGGAGCTGTGCACAAGATGGACTCCTGGCTCGAGGCCGACAACTACACTAACATATTGCACAAGGTATGTACTGTGGAGATACTGACGCGGACGGGGGGAGCTGTGCACAAGATGGACTCCTGGCTCGAGGCCGACAACTACACCAACATATTGCACAAGGTATGTACTGTGGAGATACTGACGCGGACGGGGGGAGCTGTGCACAAGATGGACTCCTGGCTCGAGGCCGACAACTACACCAACATATTGCACAAGGTATGTACTGTGGAGATACTGACGCGGACGGGGGGAGCTGTGCACAAGATGGACTCCTGGCTCGAGGCCGACAACTACACTAACATATTGCACAAGGTATGTACTGTGGAGATACTGACGCGGACGGGGGGAGCTGTGCACAAGATGGACTCCTGGCTCGAGGCCGACAACTACACCAACATATTGCACAAGGTATGTACTGTGGAGATACTGACGCGGACGGGGGGCGCTGTGCACAAGATGGACTCCTGGCTCGAGGCCGACAACTACACCAACATATTGCACAAGGTATGTACTGTGGAGATACTGACGCGGACGGGGGGCGCTGTGCACAAGATGGACTCCTGGCTCGAGGCCGACAACTACACTAACATATTGCACAAGGTATGTACTGTGGAGATACTTACAGACTTCAAGACAAATGAGTAATTTTTGGAAGTACCTTCAGAACCTGGTAGCTGAAAATTGGACGTCGTCGGGCCAGGCTAGCAGGTATTCACATGTTAATAGTACATATTAGCCTCTTTCCCAAACATTTGATTAATGAGAAAATAGGTTAGGTCTGGCGGCCCTGGGATATTGGTCTACTAGTAATTCATCTTAGGTAACGACACCTAAACTTGTTCTGAATCTGAGGTGTCGTCCCATGGTCTCATACCGTGTGGTAGGCTTTGTGAAGGGCCGTCTGGTTCGCGACCACCCTCCTACCGAAGTCCAACGCCAAACAGCTTGCTGTGTTCCGTGGGTGGGTGCGTTGGAGTACCAGTGCCTTTATAGGCATTTTCTGGGTTAACTCGCTCCATCTTCGACCTCGTCTATGACCTTGGGGTCAAGAGTTAACCCGACATATAATAAAAAAAAAGCTTAGTTCAAGAGTGAAGTACTGTTCCAAACATTAATTTTAATTAATAGTTTTTTTTAGTTTTTGTAATTGTGTGTGCATTACAGTTAAATAAAGGTTTTATCTATCTATCTATCCAGGAAGAATCACTTAAGGCATTTATTCAGAGAAATCTTAATCACGCGACCGAGGCTACGGGAGAGTCTGTCAGCAGCTCTAGCGCGATAACGACAAACTTGCACTCGGCTCACGCTGAAACTTCACTTTGATTGCGCGAGGGTCCCGCGCAAAGGCTTGCTCGCCCTATGGCGTTGTCAATGTTGACATTTTGACATAGGACCGCGGTGTTGTCGCGGCGCTGTCACTATCGTACTCAGCCTGCAGATACATAAATACGCGACAAATCACGCGAATCAGTTTGATTATAGAACCTTTCGCTAAAGGTGTTTTAAGTAGATGGTTATCAAGGACACTCAAACCCCCACGACAAAGGGCCAAGTCCTTTCTACTTTGAACCTTATTACAAGCAGACAAGAAACTTGGGTGGATTCTTAATTGAGGAAACAGACTGTACATGGATGACATCATGTTGGGTGACTAAAGTCAAAAAATTGTTGAAGTGAAAACTTTAGCAGCGTTGAGCACTTTTAGTATGGGATCATTCAACAATTACGTGATCACTGGAAGGGGGGGGGGTCGGGTGCTTGTATATACATCTGATTATTGGGGGGGTGGGAAGAAACCATGATTACGTCATCATTTTATAACTTTAATTAACGTATAGCGAAATGATAAACTATCTATTTTATTAATTTAACTTTATAGTTCTTACCTTTTTTGCATTTTGTCAAATGACACACCCTCTTCCCTAAGACCCATAGAAAGATAACATAGGAGTCAGTGCTAATACAGCAAAAATTTTAAACACGGACGGATTACGTAATCAAGGTGAGGGGGGGGGGGTTAAAAACAAAAGATTACGCTGTGATTACATAGGGGGGGGGGTTAAAAAACGGCCAAAAATGATCACGTAATTGTTGAACGATCCCTAAGGGGAAAAAATGTTAAACTCGCGTCAGATGTCACGTGACCCTGATCGAAAATGCGTAGGATAGGGTTGCAACCTTTTTTGAAGTGAAAACTTCTTTAGCAGCGTTGTGTATTTTGAAGTATGGGTGGAAACCAATGACTAAAGAGTAAACAAATACTACATACTCAAAGGTGGAAACCCCGACGGATGGCAGCCCTATGGTAAAACTATCTCTGTGACAGATGTCAACGATTATTCGCACATAAAGACAGACTATTTTACTGAATTGAAAGTAGACAGTTTGGTCGAGTGGAAAAGTTGCCAGATTGTAAGCCACAGGTCGAGGGTTCGAATCCTGAGAGAATAACGGACTCTTTTTTTGTGTATTTTGTTTTATTTCCATATTAATTCACAACGTTAATGTTCAAGTTTTCATTTCTGCCGGCACTCCCGGAGTGCAACCCGTTGTTTTTTTATTTTATTAACCCCCAAAAAAGAGGGGTGTTATAAGTTTGACATATGTCACTGTCTGTTTAGGACTGATTTCGATGCGATTTTTTCTTTGAAAGCTGAGTAATCGAAATGGGTTGTTCCTTGCGTATAGTTGCTCAGTTTGTTTGCGCTGATTTACATCCTCTATTTTCATAAACCGATTTAAAGCCACCAAAAAAACATCCACTAGATGGCGCTAAGCACCTTTCATTTTAACCCCGACGCAAAAAGTTTTATAAGTTGAACGTGTCTGTCTGTGTATCTATGATATCGTAGCTTCCAAACGGATGAACCGATTTTCGTTTAGTTTTTTTTGTGTCATAGATAATTTTATCCCGAGCCATGTTTCATGAAAATCTGTTTAGCCGTTTAGAAGTTATAAGCAATCGGATATCGGGGGTGATTCAAAATTTTTTATTTTAGTGTTACGATTATGAACCATAATTGTTCCAGGGTCTAGAGCGTCTGGTCAACAAATTCCAATCCTTGATGCGGAGCGGCATGCAGGCGGAGGAGTTCGTCTCCTTGTTCTTCAATGTAGCCAACCAGCTCGAGGAAGAACGGAGGGCCTTCGCCTTGAGTCGGCTTAGGGTAACTAATTATTATAATTGGGTAGATGACCATTTTTTTAAATATTTAAATTCTTCTTTCTCTTATCGTAGACATATAGGCATAGCCAAGTGTGTGGCGAACTTGGCTAACCCTGGTATCAGAGTTTACAAACCGCACAATGGCCTCTGACTTGGTATTAACGATTGTAGACCAAGGCCTGGTTAAAAATTAAAACCAGCTCATTACTAGCGCCATACATTTTGCAACAGAGCATTATATTTCGATTCCGCTCGGACAGAATCGAAATAATTTCTGGTTATGCTCAAAGGGCGAAATTATTTCGGTTGCTGTTCAATAAACCGGTAAAAGAACCAAAAAATTTGTTAATTAGAAGACGCTCCGCCTACTTTTCGGTATCCTTAACACGTAGTTTTTGTCCTGTTTTGTCCTTTTTGTCAAAATCAAAACAGACATTTGCATTGCACATTTTAGACTGAGACAAAATGCCGAGCGGAGTGTCCATCTCGCTTACGCGACGTGCGCGCGCTTTAACCGGTTAATTTTGCTCTTTAACCTGGTTAATTTTGCTCTTTAACCTGGTTAAAATATGTTTTCGCTCCGAGCACATATAATCGAGCATTATTAAAAAACCTGTTCAAATACCTGGTTAATTTGGGTTTTCTAAATACCGGTTTCAAGCCCTGCTGTAGACAATCGACAACAGCCGGAACCGAAAGCTTGAAGATTCAAACCGAATATTTAAACTGTAGCTTCATTATCTTATAAATATCCTGGTATACTTTTATAAAATTTTTTATCTTTAAAAATAAGTTTAAAATTCTTAATACAAAAATACGAAACGGTGACGTCACCGTTCAGTACCTACATGTAAATTCCATGCAATATTTTGTTTCTTCACGATGTTTTCCCTCACCGTAATAGCATCGGTTAGTGTGCAACCAATGTACATAACTTAGAAAACGAGTCATTGGCACATGGTGGCACTGGGGATCGAACTCAATACCTCTCGCTTACGAATCCAACCTGAGACCATTGACACTCTAGACCCGTATTATACAATGAGACTCAAGTATTGATCTATACTTCTGTATTTATTGTCTCTTTCTCTCACTATCAAAATGACAAAGACGACTGCTACAGTATAGATCAGAGTCTAAGTCGCGTTCTGTTAAACGGACCTAAGGTCCGTAGTGAGAAAAAGATATAATCAATACTTAAGTATAGATCGAGACTTGAGTCTCCTTCTGTAATACGGGCCTTATTTTTTTAATTTTCAATTTTTGTGATTAATTTAATTAGTTTTTACATATATTTCAGGACACAGAAACATTGAAACAGTCTCCAACAGACACGATCACGCAATACGCTTACAACCTGATGAGCCATCAAACTAAACTCGCACAGAAGTGTCTCGACGACAGAGCGGGCAGGTATGTATCATGACATCACGTTAGCTGGTAGATAAATATCATATCAGGACAGCTAGTAAATCAGTATATCACGTTAGTCGGTAGATAAGTGTCATGATATCACGCTAGCCGGTAGATCAGTATCAGGATATCATGCTAGCCGGTAGATCAGTATCAGGAGATATCATGATAGCCGGTAGATCAGTATCAGGATATCACGCTAGCCGGTAGATCAGTATCAGGATGTCACGCTAGCCGGTAGATCAGTATCAGGATATTATGCTAGCTGATAGATCAGTATCAAGATGTCACGATAGCCGGTAGATTAGTATCAGGATATCATGCTGGCCGGTAGATCATTATCAGGATATGACGCTAGCCGGTAGATCAGTATCAGGATATGATGCTAGCCGGTAGATAAGTACCAGGTTATCACTCTAGCCGGTAGATCAGTATCAGGATATCATGCTAGCCGGTAGATCAGTATCAGGATATCATGCTAGCCGGTAGATCATTATCAGGATATGACGCTAGCCGGTAGATCAGTATCAGGATATCATGCTAGCCGGTAGATCAGTATCAGGAGATAGCATGATAGCCAGTAGATCAGTATCAGGATATCACGCTAGCCGGTCGATCAGTGTCAGGATATCATGCTAGCCAGTAGATCAGTATCAGGATATCACGCTAGCCGGTAGATCAGTATCCGGACATCACGCTAGCCGGTAGATAAGTATCAGGTTATCACGCTAGCCAGTAGATAAGTATCAGGATATCATGCTATCCGGTAGAACAGTATCATTTGTATGCTGTTTTGGTGTCTGTTTTATATGGTGAATAATTTTCTTTTTATTTCTTTCTTGGTGGCGCTGTGTGAATTTTCCAAGTGTTTTTTTAATTGTGAAAATTGTAATTTCCAGACGGCAAAGCAGCGCAGCTATATGTAAATACGGCACGTCTACCCAGGAGTGCTCCTGCCTGTTCAGCAAAGTGTTCCGACTGCCGTGCAGACACATACTCATGCTGACCACCGAGCTCAAGGTAGGATACAGTACAGCATAAAAATTTCAAGCTAGATCGTCTGAAGCAAAATTTAAAATCAAAATTTTTGTATGGAGAAAAAATGAAATATCGTCCAATTGACTTGAAACTTGGTAACAGTACTCTTTAACACAATTTGTAACACCCGTGTTTCTGCGTTTTATAAAATTCACCTCTAAGACGTTAAAAAGGGGTATCAAAATCTGAAACATTTTGGAAAAAAAAAGTTTTCCTACTTATTTACGTTCTATCAACGTTACTGACACCGTAAGAAAAATTTGCTTACTAGTTAAAAAGTCACCAAAATTCTTTACTTTTTAGTGACTTTTTAATCCTGATTATAAGTCCCCCAAAAATCTTTTCCTTTTTGATGTGCTAACGTTTTGTCTGTTTGTTTGTGTCCAGGTGAAGACCCACATTCCGTTCGAGCCGCGCTGGACCGTGCAGCACTGCCTGTTCGGCTGCGACACCAACAGCCCCAACAACAACACCACCACCACCAACACCACCGGTAAATATGCATAAATATAAATAGGAAATATTTGTATTTTTGTACACGAATAAACTTAAAAACTACTGGACCGATTTCAAAAATTTCACCATTGGAATGCCACATTTTTTTTCACTTTATTGGGGTTATCAAACAATAACACAATATTTATGAATAAAAAAAACATCAAACTAAGAATACGTAGAACATTATCTCTATGTACCTAATACAAGCTACATAATTGTCCCAAATTCCCACGGGAACGAAGTCAGATATAAAACAAAAATAACACTGAATCACAAGAAAAATTAAATTAAGCTTGACAAATGGAGACATAGGCCCTATTACAGGAGGAGATTCAAGTCTTGATCTATACTTGAGTATAGTTTGTCTCTTTCTCTCTACCAAAATGACAAAGACGACTGCTACTTAAGTATAAATCAGAGTTTGAGTCGCGTTCTGTAATACGAACCTTAGCATCTGAATAACTCCGGTTTTGGCTCGCATTAGGGACCATCCATAAATTACGTCACACGTTAAGGGGAGGGGAGGGGGTCGACAAAGTGTGACATTGTGTGACAAGGGGGTGGGAGGGGTCATAAGTTTCGTGACGTCACATTTCAAAATGTGTTATGAGTATCAAAACGCGTTAACTTTTAACGACAAACTTAACTTCCTCAGTCCCAAGCACTCTTTTTCCGTTTTTACTTTGGTTGAGACAATGAGTTTTAAGTTCCCAAAAAAATAACAACACTATAAAGTACTGCTTTTATTAAAAAAATACAAAAAATGGAAAATGTGCAAAATATGTGACGTCACGCTAGGGAGGGGGGAGTCTTACAAATGTGACCAGCTGTGACAAGGACCCCTCCAGGGGGGTCAAAAAATCATGGAATTCGTGTGACGTAATTTATGGATGGTCCCTTAAGTTATTAACTTTTTTTTATATCAGGCGGAGGTACATACATGGAGCAAGTGGTGGTCGAAGACAACCAGCGGCAGACCATACACCAGCCGCAACAAATACATCAGGTATTTATTTCCCTCTGTCTAATTGAGAGTTTTGAACATTCATATTTTTCTTATTTTTTAAAATATTAAAAGACTATTTATAAGGCACATACATACGATCACGCTTGTAATCCTATACGGGGTAGGCAAAGCATCAGTGTTCTAGAACCACTTGATGCCACGTTTGACATAAATTCTGAGGGTTATTAGATTTATGAAGTAAAGAAGTTTCAATTTTAAAGTAATAAAAAAATTGTCATTTACCCTATAATAATAATAATAATAATAATAATCATTTATTCCAGGCTTTGCCCATATTACACAATCAGATACATATACAAAACAAATTACTAAAGTTATTACAATGTTAAAAAATGTAAAAAAAATTAACAAACAAAAGAAAAGAAGGAACCTTATAATATATAAAATTTAAATTAAATTAAATTAAAATCAGATTAAATATAAATGAAAAAAATACAAAAATAGAATGAAAATTGTTAGTATATCCCTATAGCCCTTTTTACGAATTTTTGAATACACATGGTAATCTTATTTTATTATATAAATAGAAGCGTATACATTGACCTATAAAAGAGTTTCTACATAAAAGATCAGCTAGCGCCACTAGGAGCCCAGTGGCGCTCGCTGATGTCAACCGATTAGTTAGGTTACGCAACGTACACAGAGGCAGGGAACCTGATGGGTGATCAAAGTGGAAATTTAACACAAGCGTTTCCGTGCTTCAGAGATGTTAAGCTGTCGGTCCCGGCTGTTGTTGATTGACTAAAGTCGTTAAAACCAAGTCAGAGGCCATTGTGCGGTTTGAAAACTCTGTCACCAGGGTTAGGCAAGTTCGCCACACACTTGACTATACCTACACGATAAGAAGAAGAAGTATATCTGCAGCTCAAGCATAAATTACGTCACACGTTAAGGGGGAGGGAGGGGGTCGACGAAGTGTGACATTGTGTGACAAGGGGGTGGGAGGGGTCCTAAATTTCGTGACGTCACATTTCAAAATCTATTATAATCTAAGTGTTAAAACATGAACTTTGAACTATTAACGAAAAACTCAAAAAGATTTGCAACTCTATCTATAAAGGAAGATTTTTTTATCACCATCCAAATTTTTTGTACGTAAACTTTATGAAAATTTAACAGAAAATTTTTTTGTTTCTACGTTTTATATAAATATTTCAAGGTAGATCGTCTGAAGCATGAAAATAAATCAAAATTTTTGTATGGAAAAATAATAATATCGTCCAATTGATTTGAAACTTGGTAATAGTATTCTGCAACACAATTTATGACACCCGTGTTTCTGCGTTTTACAAAATTCATTCTCTAAGACGTTAAAAAGGGGTATCAAAATCTTAAATTTTTTGAAAAAAATAATTTGTTTCCTACTTATTTACGTTCTATCAACGTTACTGACATCGTAACAAAAATTTAGATGGTAATAAAAAAAATTACCCTGTATAAATAAACATAATTGAAATGGAAATAAAACTAATTTCGGAACTGCTGTTTTGATTTAATAATTAGGGATCGTTCAACAATTACGTGATCATTTTTGGCTGTTTTTTTATGTGATCACCCCCCCCCCCCTATGTGATCACAGCGTAATCTTTTGTTTTTAACCCCCCCTTCGCCTTGATTACGTAATCTTCGTCCGTGCTTAAAATGTTTGTTGTTTATTAGTACTGTCACGTATGTCATGTTTCTATGGGTCTTAAATAACCTAAATTTGGGAAGAGGGTGTGTCATTTGTCAAAATGCAAAAGGTAAGGACTAATTAAAAGTATTTCTAGCTTCTACAACACCTTTTTCATTTTTTACAAAATTTCTTTAGCTAACAAGTTATAAAATGATGACGTCATCATGGATTCTCCCCCCCCCCAAATAATCCAGATGTATATACACGAACCCTACCCCCCCCTCTTCCGGTGATCACGTAATAAACACAAGTCAAAAGTGTTTATTTCATTGAACATATAAAATGATACTTGAACACGTCAATATTATGAATTACATTAGCACTTTTGACTTTGCGCCTATTCGCAAAGGTGCAGTCTTCCTCAGGAGAAGAATAGGCGAGAAACTCCGAGGGTCACTCTTTTTAAGTCAATCATATAAATTTTCTTACTTTTAATTTTAATTGACTTAATATCTGAATAATTGTTGAATGATCCCTTAGTAGATGTAAAATTGCAAAATATGTGACGTCTCACTAGGGAGGGGGGAGTCTCACAAATATGACCGGCTGTGACGAAGACGGGGGTCAAAAAGTCATGGAATTCGTGTGACGTAATTTATGGACGTAGACAGAGAAAAGGTATAGACTGCTGGATATCTTCTTTTTCGGTCGCACAGATAAGGACAAAACTATATCAATTGCACGTGAAAAAAAGAGACAGTGCTGGGCATTTTTTGTCCCTTAGCGCGTGCCGGTTTTTTCAAGGCCAGCACTTTACTGTGCTGTAACTGTTAACACAGCGCGAGGTGCACAGTTAATTCGTACGGGTTATAGCACATTAAAGCGCAGTACTACGGCCGACTACGGCAGTACGAATATTTTCTGTCCCTTTCGGCGGCACGCTCGGCCGCAGTTTATACTTTTTCTCTGTCTACGTTTATGGATGGCCCCAAATGTCAAGAGTCGAAATAACAACGCCAATTAGTTTCTTTCAATTCGTTTTCAGGCTTTACTCATAATTTTTTTTTATCCGTAGGTGTCCGGCGTACGGCAGCAACAGTACGTGCTGGCGACGGGCGGCGGCGCGGGCCCGGTGTCGCAGGTCATCTTCTGCTCGCCGCCCGCGCCGCCGCTGCAGGGCGTGCTGCCGCCCGCCGGCGCCGTGCTCACCGCGCACCACCCGCACCCGCACCCCCACCACGTGCACCAGTAGGGGTGTGCTGCAACACCATAGTACTGGAAACTGGGAATCGAGCCAATATTATGTAGCTTCATCGATGTATAACCGACCCTGAATGGCTCCGTACTATTAGATAGCTCAGCGCCCACCACATACACCAGTAGGGGGAGTGAGCTACAATACCAACATAGTGTAAACTTATTGAAAACAACCGACCCGCCTCCTATAGCATGGTGGGGTCAAAATACCCGTACTGTTAGATTACGGGGTCCGAATGACCCTGCATTCTTAGTGAACGGCCGCGTACTATTAAATAGCTCAGCCCCCACCACATACACCAGTAGAAGAGGAAAAAAGAATACTGGAATACATCGATCCCATATGCTATAGGACATTGTTACTTGTCTAATATTGTGTGTATACGGTTGAAAAAAACCTCCTAGCTATATTCAAAATCCTGAACCAGTATCAATTACAAAACACTTTTTTTTTTCGGTGGGATTTTTTTTCCTAAACGTAGGCACCACTCGGGCGCACCCCCCTCGCGCTACCCGCACCCCTCGCGTGCCTGCTGTAGGAGTAATGTCTACGTTTATGCAAAAAATGAACTATTCCCATTGAAAAAAAAAATTTTTCATAAATATGTTCTTTGTGTGATTGGTTCAAGATTTTGAATATAGCTAGGAGGTTTTTTATCACCGTGTTTAACCGAACCGAAATGACGGGGTCCAAATGACCCTGTATTCGTAGATGACTTGGTCCAAGTGAACCCTTGTAGTTTGATGATATGATATTATGAGCGAAATGACAGGAGTCTCTGATATTCTTGTATTTGAAATCTTAACATAAAGCAATAAGGTCTATATTTCATTGGTATTGATGTTCGGTTTTGGTCGCTTTTAAAAGTACTTATTTACAGTCAGTTTCCTCAATTAAGTATCCACCTTGTGTGCTAGTGATAAGGTTGAAAATAGAACGAACTTGGCCCTTTAACTTGGGGCACTGAGAGTAAGGCCTGTATTACAGAAGGAGACTCAAGTCTTGATCTATACTTAAGTATAGATTGAATCTTTCTCTTACTATCAAAATGACCAAGACGACTGCTACTTAAGTTACGATCAGAGTTTGAGTCGCGTTCTGTACGGACCTAACATTAAAATAACTGAACTATGTAAAGTATATATTCCAAAATATCCTAAAATTGTAATCTTGCATAGAAATTCTAGGCTACTAGTATTGTCCGTTTCAAACTAACTGGCCAATGAAAACAAAGCTATTTGCGGACACGAAACTAGTTCTGCATACACTTTTACTTAGATTTTGCATTGAACGAGCCGCAAAAATAAGTTAGTTTTACAAACTTATTATTGCAGTTATTATGAATGGTTTTCTATGGAAAGATGATGGTTAGCAAGTTTTTTTAACAGCACTGTTGCTTTGTAATCATAGTATAGTTGGTTTGAAAAGGAGTATATAAGATTGTAAATATTTATATAGAAAACGCTAAATATGGCAAATTGTTATAGTTAAATACTCTAACTAGGAAAAAGTTTTTTTATTCTTTTATATTTTTAACCCCTGTCAAAAATAAGAAGGGTGTTAAAAGTTATAAGTACGTATGTATCTGTATGTCTGTCTGTGGCATCGTAGCTCCTAAACGAATGGACTGATTTCGATGCAGTTTTTTTGTTTGAAAGCAGACTTAATCGAGATGGTTCTGAGTTGTATTTGATTAAAATTGGTTCAGCTGTTTAAAAGTTATAAGCAATCGAATGTCGGGGGTGATATAACATTTTTACCGACTTCAAAAAAGAGGAGGTACTATGTTCGACTGTATGTGTTTTTTTTATGATGTATGTTCACCGATTTCTCCGCTAATTATGGACCGATTTTCAAAATTATTTTTTTGTTCAAAAGAGTATAGTCCCATATAATTTTATCGAAAATGATTCCTTTTAAAAAAATCAACAAAAACAAAAAACACTACAAACCGGAACATCATCTAAATAAATGAGTGACATGTGCGAACTGTTGTTGGGATTGAAGTCGGTGACCCATACGTTTTTATGACGTGGAAAATTATTAATTTTAGAGTTATATCCCACGGAAAATCTTAGTGCGGGAGTTTTAATATACAGATACGTATGCTTATCTATAATTCTTATAGGGGTTGGCAGATCGTTAATGGTTCTAGAACCACTTGATACCACGTTCGACATAAATTCCAATGGTTGTTAGATGAAACGAGTGGCAAAACCCTCGCGTCCCACTTACTGACTTTTACAGTATGCCTGGGAAAAGTAGACTCAATTTTTTATTTATTAATTTATCTATAGCTCCAGATATTTGTTATGGTGATGGCGATTGGAAATATGAATAACTTTCCATAAATTATGGACTTAAAAGAAATAAAAACTTTTTTCTTAGTCGGAGCCTGGTTTTTATAATTATTACAAATAATCATAATAAAAAAATTGTGAGAAATAAATGTTTTTATTTAAAGTGGAATCGTCGCCAGCGTGGTGGACTATGGCCTAAATCCCCTTTTTGTTTCGAAGGGAGGACTGTGTCCCTCGGTGGGGACGTAAATGGTCTGATAAAAAAAAGAATCGGACATATTCGAAACTATAGCAATATCGGCTGTGTAATGTAAAATGATGATTGTGAAATTAAATTAGGTACCAAAAGAAAATATTTATTTCTCAAAAATTTTGTTTGTTTCTTCTCTAGCTAATTTGTTTGGTTGTTTTAATTTTAACTTTTTAGGTAAATTTCAATGACGACTTTTGTTATCAAGGGCTTTATATAACATTTCAATGTACGGACGGCCGCACATCGGGTTATCACAAGCGTGCACTCTGTGATATTGTGATAAGAGCAGTTTTGCTATGTAAATGGGGTAACCTGATGCGCTGGCCTCTGTTCAATTAAAACAGCTTCAAAGTACACCCAACAGCACGTCAGGTTACCCTAATGTTGCCGTTATCTCGTAGTGCGAATTTATTACCTGATATACTGCTGTATGTACCGTCAAAACAGTTTATAACGACTTCTAAAGTACCGTTGTTTACAATAGTCGTTATAACAGAAAACTAAAGAAACGTTAATTAAAGTTAAAGCTTCTTTAAATGTAATGCCGTCTTTGTTTAACACCCGTGTTCTAAGAAGTTAACTCGAAACTTCCTCCACTCACTTCAGCTAAGGAAATCCTCGAAACGACCTCGAATTTGGTATTCTTGTGACAACCACGCTTGCGTGCACCGCGGTGGGTCTACGCCTATAATTAAAAAAAAATCTAAGTAATTTTTTTTTTCACATATTCTTCGTTTAAATAATGTAACGCCGTCTGTGTTTACGTCAACAAATCAAAGTCACGAATAGCATTATTTCATAGAGCTTTCAGAATGTTACTTAAAATGAGTCAAAGTAATGAATTACATTTGCATTTTAAATTTGCGCCTATTAATTCGCAAAGGTCTTCCTCTGAGAAGAATAGGCAAGAAACTCCGAGCGTCGCTCTTTTTAACTCAATCATATTAATTTTTTTATTTCTAATTTTATTTGACTTAATATCTGAATAACTCTGGAGCTGAGCAATTTATTCCGATGGTTACTTGTCTAACAAATAATCAGAAATTCTGTAATAGCCCTTTTTACGAAGTTTTTGTTTAATTATTGTCTCTTATGATATTTAAAGCAGCATTAACTTTAATTGACGTCTTTGCAGCTGAGTGATACCGTTATATCCCTATCAGGGTAGACAGAGCATATTTTTTTACTCGTTTTTGTTTAATTTCAATTCAATACCTCGAAAGTATTGTCTTTTTTTGTATATTTTCTTTGTATAGTCTGTAATTATACATTTATTATTATACACTACATAATTTCCGCGCCAATGTTTATGTGACATATTGTTTAATTTTTGGGTTATATTATTTACTAGCATCCCGCTCGGGACTTCGTTCCCGTGGGAATTCGGGAAAATTATGTAGCCTATGTCCATCACGGAAAATGTAGCATTCTAATGGTGAAATAAATTTTCAAATCGGTCCATTAGTTTCGGAGCCTATTCAATGCAAACAAACAATCAAATCTTTCCTCTTTAACCTTTTCATCGCCAAAGTCTGATATATCAGACGTTTAAGTTTCATGCCCTCGCCGCCAAAGTCTGATATATCAGACAATTTTTTTTTTACTTTAATATCGTTCACCAAGCGTTCGCCATACGCCACGACATTTTTTTTTTGATGTGGCGTGTTGTGGGCGTTTTTGACGAAAACTCTTGGCGCTAAAAGGGTTAAGATATAATATTAGTATAGAATATCGGAGGTGATACAAAATGTTAAATATTGGATTATATTATTTATTATTCATTTCTTTCTTATCGTGTAATGTGGCGAACTTGACCATCCCTAGTAGAGTAATTATATTACATAATGTATTGCTATTGTTTTAATACTGTTTGCCTTAAATGTTTAAATCGAAATGTATAAAAGTGCGATCATTTAAAGCGAGGCGCTGCGAGAGTTAGGCCCATATTACAGAAGAAGACTCAAATCTTGATCTATTAAGTATTGATTGTCTCTTTCTATCACTATCAAAATGACAAAGAAAACTGCTACTTCAGTATAGATCAGAGTTTTGTAATACGGACTTGTCTCCTGTTAATTCAATCACAGTCGTAACCTCTCGCCCTCACGGCCGTATGTGGACGCGCTTTAATATTTCGGTTCATAGTAAACTTCACCTGTTAAAGTGTTAAGTGGCGTCCTCATTTAGCCAAGCAGCTCTGTGAGCGAAAAAGAGGATAGTTACGGTATCGATTGGACTACAAAACAGAAATCTCGTTCTTTAAAAATAGTCTCGAGGGTTTAACTAATGCTTCACAGGCGAGTCTATTTTTAACTGACTTCAAAAAAGGAGGAGGTTCTGCGTTCGACTATGTATTTTATTTTATGTATGTTCACCGATTTCTCCGCCAATTATGGACCGATTTTCAAAATTTCTTTTTCTTCGAAAGAGTATGGGACCACCATATAAATTATATCGAAAATGAGTTAGCACTTAAAAAAAATCAACAAAAACAAAAAATACTACAAATCAGAACATCATCTAAATAAATGAGTGACATTTTCGTTTGTGGTTATCTGCTAATAGGCATTGTAGTCTGCAAAAAATACTTTGTGCGAACTGTTGTTGGGCTTGAAGTCGGTGACTCATACGTTTTTAACGTGGAAAATTATAAAGGGTGACTTTATATTAGTTTACGATACTTTAGGAGGTGATTTTTACCGTAAATTAAATAACTTTCTCCAAGGAACCTATACGAAATTCCCAAAAATAATAATAAAAATTCTCATCATCATCATCATCATCAGAGGCCTCTGCATCTTTACAGTTGATTTAAGCAGCGACTGTGAGAGTTTTCTCATGGGTAATCAGCTGAGCGAACAAGTTGTATGAAGTGAAGAGGCGACATTTTGTATATTTGTTTTTTTTTTTATATTTCAGCCTATGTTTCTTGTAGAAAGTGGTTCAATTACTTACCTACGTGGATGTAAATTTGAATTTACCCCAAAAAAGACGAAATCGATTACCATTACCTCAAATTCCTAATACATTGCTTCTAAACCAAAGAACCTCCAGTGAAAATCACTTTGTCCAGAAGCCAATGTATGACGAATTCGAGATCATTCGTACTAGCCCCCCGAAACAAAGGTGCGGATTGTAGAATCCATATTACATTAGACTTACAATCATACATTGTAACTTATTATATTAATAGCTGAGTAGTGTTATGCTGTATTTTATAAATAAATGTATTAAATAAATTGAAGGTATTCCTGACTATTATTTATGTGGAAACCTGTCTTGAAAGTTAGTCACACTTTTAATGTGTTTTCTAAATGCAGAAATGAGAAAAGAAATTAGACATTTTGGCCTTATCGCTAATTATGGTACTCTTCCAGCTACCAGACAACCAAGTACTCTGACAGACAACCAGAAGAAACAGACCATACACTCTATAGACCAGGGTTTCCCAACCAGTGAGGCGCGCCTCCCTTGGGGGGCATCGAGCGGTTCCAAGGGGGGCGCAGAGGTCCCTGATTTCTGCCTATAAAAAAAAATACTTTTTTATAGTTGATTATCTATTGAATAGATTCTATTCTATTGTCATATGAATAAAAATAAACATCCTCATTTTTATCACTTTATCATTGGTTTTTTAATTTTCTTATATAAACTCCCAATTTCAGCCCCTAGAGGGGGCGTAGGATTTTAGCTCAACGTTAGGTGAGGCGCATAGGTTAAAACGTTGGGAACCCCTGCTATAGACGAAGCCAGGAGCGTGCCCCTTTTAGATAGCAATAGGGATGTTGACTAATTTTTTTTTATTGTTTAAGTATCTAAAAAGGAACTGAATCCAAAACCGAAATATTTTTTGGAAACTATTGAGAAATAAAAAAGTTACTAGCTATTAAATTTCAATAGAGGGGGAAACTGTCAAACAACGAAAAAGAGATGCACTTACAGACACGTGACGTCACCGCCATTTGTTTGCGTAGGTTAAAACGAGATAGCTAGCTCTCCCCACAAAACGAGGTAGCTAGTCCTTACGATAATTTAAATGCTAATAACTTGTTCATTTATAATTTAATTTTAATGCTGTTTTTCGGATATTAATATATTTCTAGCATTATTTTTTGTTTCACATACAATAATTCACAAAATCAAACTCTGTCAACATCCCTATAGTTTACCCCTTCCCTACACCCAACCATACTTCACTGTACAAAAGCTGTACCACAACTTAACTAATGGAGTCTCTTTTTACACAAATTCACCATAAAAACTAATAAACTTTATGCGCAAAACCTTAAAAACCCGTAATGACTGATAAAAGCTGCAGATCAAACGCTTTGTTTGTCGCGAATTGAACTTCGCGACATCAAAAAATGGGTTACGCAGAAAGAGATGGCGTTAAAGTAATCTATCTCTTACTATCTTGTAGGAACTCACGTTTGCATCTCTTTCAAAAGCTGTGACGTCAGGGCGACCTTAGGTCGAGGGAAATCAAGAAGGCTGTTACTGGGCGAGTCTGATCTGAGTTTATCGACATGAAAAATAGATGATCTTGTGACAGAGTACCTAGTAGTAGCTTGCTTGCCCGCACGCGACTTTTGTGTATGCTCAATAAGCATTGATAACTGCATTAAATAGTGTGTTCAGTGAATTGCCGTTGCCCTTAAGTAATAGGGATTCCGCTTTACAACGACAACAAAAATACAGCTACACCTACACTTTAAATGGTTCACATTGGTTTGAAAAAACTGCTTTCGAGGTGCGCTTGCAGTACAGTGTACAAAACAAGGCAGTATGATTATACATCCTCTATCTATGTTCCAAAAAATATCAAAGTCAAATTCAAGAAAATGGCTATGGCTGCCGGTTGTACGCGTTTTGATTTGATGCAGTTGTTTCTTTATTTTGTGGCTTTGTGCATTTAACAACTAAAAATAATGTTGCTTAATTAGCCTGAAATATATTTGAAGCATCCCATAATTTTCCAGTAAATACATGTGGTAATTTAATATGCAAACATCACTCGTATGCCGCTGTTGTCTCAGTGAAGATTGCTACAAAGATATTTCAAATGAATATTTCATCGGAGGGAGAAGGGAAGTGTACGCAGATCTTTTACTCAGCACGTTCAATATTAATGTAAGTTTATTTTTGTCTACTTCATATTCCTCAACCGGCTAGCTTACACCGTTTACACTTATAAAAGCTATAGGCCTATTCAATCGCCATTTTTGGCCAATCTTTTATTTTAATTAACAAAATATGCTGTCATCGATAAAATCACGTTTGTGGAGGTTATTTCTAAAAAACAATTTATTAAATCTACTCGTCCTTGGTCTATTCACATCCTAACATGACCCTCAAACCACGAATATAGGTACCTACTGAAGTTAAGTAGTTCTTATAATTAAGATAAGGATATCACTACCTACTGTTCTCGTTATCGTCTCGTTTTTATTTACTAATAAAAATTGTAGTATGGGACCAATCTGGAACTAGATGCTTCCAACCAAAAAATCATTTTTGAAATCAGTCTACATATGACGGAGTTTTGAGGTAACAAAAATAAAAAAATTACCCGAATTGAGGACCTTTTTTTTTAAGTCAGTTAAAAGTGAAACTTAAGATTTGCTGTTTGTTATAATTTTTACTTTTATTGCTTTTAAAAATGTAGGAATGGGATTAATGTCAAACATCTGCCATAAAGATATATATTTTCAAAAAAAACCTGTCATTAAAAGATTAATTACAATACTATATACTTTATTGCACTCAAATACAAATGAGGTACATTGTGTTTTGTTCAGATATCATATGAAAAGGACTCTGCCCGGCTGATTTGTGAGGAATGCGTTGTGAAGCTACGAGAGGCGGCCACGTTCAGAGCACAAGTGGAACAAGCCGAAGATGCTTTTAAGAAGAAAGTCTTCGGCTGTGGGGTTCCCAGTGGTAAATATTAGCATTGGTAGTGCGTCTGAAACTAATGCACTACACCTTTTTTTGTTTAGCCTATTTAGCCACTGCCGAGCAAAGGTCTCCCCCCTCTTTCCATGTCTTTACAGCCACAAGGGTGGAACTTAATGCTTCCAATGTTTGCAGGTCATTAAAGCCTTCTTTGCTTTTTTTTTCCAAATTTTTTGTAGTGTTCAGTCACCCTAGGTGACCATGCCAGCCTCATAGAATCATTCTTATAGTTAATCCAAGTGACTGGTCGAGGAATCTTATGTAGCCCAACTGCTTGCCTTTTTTGTTGAACCGCAGTTGGTTTGTAGTTCAGATTGGAATACAGAAGTTCCAAAGGTGTGTAAGGTGGCTAATTTAATTTGTATATTTTTAAATTCTAGTCATAGACATAGACATAACTCTCCCACTAGTGTCAGCACAAACAGCAGCATGTCAGTTTATACATTTGAATGAAAGCTGGCATATTGCAAACAAGATTAGGGTAACGTTAAGGCACCAAGTATAGCCAATGTGCTGCTGTGTGTACAAAGAATGATAAATCCATTCAAGAATCTAACAACGTGATCCCACACCCACTAGATCAGTTCCTATCCACAGCATATTAACAGGAAGACGTCCATTTTTGGTGTCAAGTGTGTGGTAAACTAGGCTCAATCTGGTGTCTGCGTTCTAAACCACTAAATGGCTTCTGACTTGGTTTAACGACTGTAGTCAATCAACAATAGCCAAAACCGCCGGTTTAATGAAACCTGAGGATCCCTACCCCCGTGTACATTGCTTAACCTCACTGATCAGTTCAGATCAGTGAACGCCACTAGGCTACAGTGATAAACGTCAAAAAACAATGATACATACCATAAAATATCCAAGTTAATAGGGTAAAAAAAAATTTTATTGCCTTGTTTCTAGTCATGTCAATGGGTGCTTTGTCCGCTTTAAAATGCATAGAGCAGCTGCGTCGATTTGGGTTCTTTGAAAATTGTTTCATTTGGAGAATTGCCCATGTTGAAAAAAGTTCTTTCAGAAATAGCCATTTCTAAAATTGGGCTTTTCTACTATGGTCAATTTCAATATGGGCATTTGTTAAATTGGCTATTTTGGGAATTTAACCTTTCGAAAATAGCAATTTTGAGAATTGGGCCTTATTGAGAATTTGGCCTTTGAGTAACGAACATTTTGAGGATTTTTGTGCTGGACATAAGCCTCTCCTATGGCACGCCACTGAGCTCGGTGTTCAGCTCTCCTCCTCCAACCACTGCCCGCTACCTTATCAATATCGCCACCGCTACAGGGCGCCCTACGCTACGTTTGCCAAGTCGCGGTCTCCATTCTAGATCTCGTCTGCCCCAACGGCCATCGGTTTTGCGACAGATATGACCAGACTTAAGCTTGCTAATTCGCCAGACTGTCGGTGACTATTTCTGGCGGATTATTTCCTTTCGAATGCGATCCCTCAAAGAAACACCGAGCGTAGCCCTTTCCATATCTCGCTGAGCGACCTTAAATTGGTGGACTAGTCTGACTGTGAGTGGCCACGTTTCAGCTCCCTATGTCATCACAGGTAGGACGCACTGATTAAAAACTTTCATTTTCAGGCTTTGACCTGAACCTGAAGACTCGGCGGAGTTTCCCAAACCGCTGCCCAGTCTAGATGTATCCCAGTAAGTTGTTTTTACCTACTCAGAGTATCTGCCCCAGGTATACATATTCAGAAACAACCTCGGGGCTCCGTTTATCGCGACCGACCCCGGGTCAACATGTTCGTTGAACATGACTGGTTTTATCCAAGTTCATCCTAAGCCCTAACGCTGAGACGTATTAGCTAGGCTGTCCAGCATCCGTTGAAGATCCTGCAACGTTTCAAACAATGACGATGTCATCTGCAAATCGCAGGTGCGAGATGTGTTCACCATTTATAATGATGCCGCACTCTTTCCAGTCTAGCATCTTGAACATATTCTCCAGAGCGTTAGTTGTTTCGGTTATATAACGTCACACTCCTCGACGCAGGTGTATATGTTCGGTCTGCTGATTCTGTATTTTGAACGGTCATCGTTACGGCTTCATAAACACATCTCAGCATCTCGATGTAACGCCAGTCTACTTGGCATCGCTGCAGGGATTCCAGAACAGACCAGGTTTCGATTGTGTTGAAAGCCTTCTCATAGTCCTCAAAGGCTAGACACAGGGCCTGGTTGTACGTTGTTAATTGCCTGCCTTATCTTGTGCGGCTTATATTTCATTCCCAACAAATGATGACACAAAAATATTAAATAATGGAGACGAAAAGCAGCATCGACAATCAGGCTTTTTGAGAAATAGCTATTCTGAAAATGAGGCCTTATTTAGAAAAATGGTCGTTTTGAGTATTAGGCCTTATTGAGAATTCGGCCTTTTGAGAAACGGCCATTTGAAAATCGTTAAATTACTCGGTGAGGTCTTCCTGTTCAGTCCATTGGCCTTAGGGCTTTTGGAACGTGCAGTTAGACCGCGTTCGCATCTGTCTTCACATGCGACCGAGCGGGTAGGCACGTTGCGGATTGCCTGCCTTGTCTAATGGGGCTTGTATTTCATTCCGAACCAATTTCCTTATTGATGCCAAGACCAAGCTTTGCAGTTGCAAAATGCAGCTATAAAACACAGGTTTTTTGATTTAATAGGATTTATTCATTCACTCAAGTCTATAATCCCTAACGAAGTAGGCAAAACACCCTGTGGTTCCAGAATCCATGAAAACATTTTCAGAGATTAAATGAAATATGAGTATAGTGGTAATAGATATCCTTTTGCCTGTAATACAGCAAAAATCTGGCGTCTCACTGCTTATTATAAACCTGGCAAGAATATACTTGGTAACTATCTCTATTTGGTAATTGGTTCGAAATGAAATGTAATAAAACCCCCATTGGACAAGGACTGTCATTAACTCTTTTAATGCCAACTTTTTTTTTGTCTTCAACTCATCTTCTTAAAACAAATCTTTGAGGCAGTTTGCCCGCAACATAAATTTATTGCTTCTAAATTTGATTAGGTACGTCTCTTGTTTTGACATGCGTTCCTTTTCTTATAAATAACCCATCTAGGTTTTAGCTACCAATTTTTTTTAAAATATTAGATATTGGCATTGAAGGAGTTTAGACCCCGGACAAGTGAAGACTGCTCCGAAACCTTCCTCCCAGGTTAGGAGTATTCCTTTCCCTTCTTCGTAACTTCTCTAATTCCTATCCTTTTCCCCCGATTCCTATTCCTTACTCTTTTTCCATCCTCTTTTTCTTGAGGATTGAAATAAAATGGGCTAAAGTTGCTGATAAAACCATCTTGACTTATCAATGTTCCAGCATTTTTACAGCTGCCTTGATCACTTATGACAGCAAATCAGGCTAGACTAGACATATTGACTTTGACATCTTTCTCATATTGTTTATAATAGCTTTGGCTGTCTTAATGGAAATTTGTAATTTGAAGCTATTTTTAGAAATCACAGATAGCCCCATTTTATGTGGATCCAATCCAACTTACCCTCATCCAGAAACCCTTCTATCCCTTCTTCATGGAGGAGTAAACCTCAAAAAAAATCCCCAATCCAGTGGTGTGAACCGACCCGTGCCGATGGATGCATGGCCAAGGGGTAGCTTGGCCTTTAACGGAGGGACCTCGATACCAGGCGACCTCGAGGTCTAACTAGCCTTGTCTCCGCATGCGGGGCTCTGCGGAGATCGACCGTTTTTCCCTAGCTACTCGTGGGACTCAAATGTCTAAACTTAACAAAAACGTTTCTTCTCTCCAAAAAATAAACAATCAAACTAATGAAAACAAATTTAATATCAAGGGGGGATTTGGTAATCCTCCCAAGAAAGACTTCGATGTATTCGAGGTAAAAACTGAGTCTTCTGAAGAGGCTAGTGAAGCACTCTTTGAAGACTGGAAGTCCTATTGGGACTCGGGCGAAGAAAGCAACAGTGCTGCTGCCGAACCAGACGGTAAAAAGAAAAAGAAGAAGAATAAAGGCCTTTCTGGCTCAGCCAAAAAACGAATCGCATGGTGGATGCAACGGGGAAAAACATTTCAAGAAGCGAAAATACTTTGTACTATTCCTCTTAGCGAGTGCCACCTTTACCAGCAAGAACAGAAGGCCCTTCTTCAAAAGAAAGAGGCGACGGCTCGGGCAAATAAGAATAAATCCACTTCGCATTTAGTGGGACGGGTTAAACCTACCCTTAACACTACTAGGCCCCGTCAGCCTAACGTTTCAACCAATAGGTCTCAAGGTCCAATCCCTACATCGACTAATAGGTCCCGAGATTCTAATCCTTCTTCGACCTATAGGAGGTCTCAAGGTCTAAATCCGCATTCGACCTATAGATCTGAAGATCAGATCTCCAATTTAATTTATGAGAGCCGAGATCCAATCTCTACTTCGACTTTTAGGTCACAAGATCCAATCCCTTCGACCTATAGGTCCCAAGATCCAACCACTTCGACTTATAGGTCTGAAAGTCCAATTCCTGCTTTAGCTTCTGGATTAAGCAAGCATATCCCATCCTTATTTGCGAAGCGAATAAAACTCAAGCCTAGTGCTACCTTTACTCCGAGCTCACAGAATTCACAAATAAAATCTGCTAAATCTAACAAGCCTAAATCTACTCCATACAAGGTTTCAGAAGAACTGAAAATAGTGATCAAAAGTATGGATGGACCAATGACTAATGAGCAGATGGAAATTCTGAAGGATAAGATAATGGAGGCTGTAGTAGAGGAATGCAGTCGAGGCACAGGACCCAGGTACATAACCTGTAGTCCTCGATCGGGCGAACTTCTCTTAGTATGCGTAGATGAATATTCAAAACAGTGGACCATTGAACACGTACCAAAATTGTTTCCTTGGGACAATGCAGATCTGGTTGTTGTCAATCAAAAGCGAAAGGCGAAGCTCGCAATCGGGTGCGCATACATACACGATCCAAAACTAACACCGAAAATGATATTACGTCTTTTGAGTGTCCAAAATGAAGGGATCGATTTCACTGCCTGGCGTGTAGTAGGTGTAAAGCCCCAGCCTACCGAACAGCTAGTTACATTCTCATTTGACGGAAAAGATGTTGCGAAATTACATGAAAGGGATTATCGCCTGTTTTTTGGACTTAAGACGATCTTTATAAAGATTAAAGTATACAAACCGACGCAGTCGAATGAGATTGAACCACCGCAAACCCAGGCCGCATTTTCCCAAAACCTAGAACACCGGAATTCAGACTCGGAACGGGCTGAATACTATCAGACAGAATCGGAACGGGCTGAATACCATCAGACAGAATCGCAACGGGCTGACTACCATCAGACATTTCCAACGTCATCTCAGCCTTCGTATCGGTCTTCCTATCAGCAAGGATCATCGCAGATGCAATCGGACGATCCTCGGGATAAAGTCCCTAGCTTTGCCGATGTGCACAACCAGTATGAACGTTGGCATGTTCCTTCAGGGAGTAGAGACTCAACATTCCCGACTGGTAATGTTCGAGGTGGCTTATTTAACACCAAGGATGCTTCTGATCGGGACCGATACATTTCTACCGCGATGCGTGGATTCCAAAGGAGCGAAACTGTAGTTCAGGATTTCGCAAGTCGCGGCAGGAATATAGATTATGCAGCCTCTGGCTCTGGACAGATTGCCCGTGATTACAACGCTAGAACACAACCAGATAATCGAAGTAGGGGTTCGCAAGGGGCGTCTGGAGGGGCAATAAAACGACCGGCTCCGTTTCAGTCTAATTCACAGCCCCCCAAGAAAGCTCCTTATGACCCTAGCCTTCGTCGCTACTATTAGTCCTACGTTTTCTCAGAGTAGCTCAAGGAGCTGTCGTAATATAGCGTCATCGTTATTAATGCGGCATTAATATTGCCTCGTCCGTTACATAATTTCTTGGCGTTGTTCGTTTTCCATTGCTCCTCAAAGATTTGAGCTGTGATTTCATTTTGCTCATTGAAGTCATACGTCGGTCCGATGATTTATTCGTCTTCAAAAACACGCCATGTTACGAACGCTCTACGATACCTATATTCTACCTATATTCTGAGAAACTTAGCTTTAACTTCTTTTTGTGACAAATTACTCACATCCCCTTTTGGACTAAATGTCCGAAAATTCTGTTATATCCTAATTTTGTTCCTAACTAGGCTTATCACTTTCTCTTTTAAGAAGGCATTCTAAAAAATAATTTTATGTGATTTATGTCAATTCTGCCTTGAAATAAAAAAATTCAAATACCTTGAATTATATACGACCCTAAAACCTCAAAAAGGGAGAAATGACATTTGAACATAGAAGGCCTCAAACGGCGTTCTCAAGACCAGCAGGAAGCTAATACGACTTGTGTACCAGAATCGTTGTTTGGGATAACACAAGACTTGAATCCAGGTAAGATTTATTCACATAGTACCATCACTCAGGGGCACAGATGGAGTCGATTACGATTTACCTGAAATTCGTTATACATTGCTTCAGTAGAAAGTGGCAGAAGCAATGTAAAGTGGAGATATGTAAGAAAACACATCAATGTACGCAGATCTGTCTTGTTCCTTACGGGAAGACGAGGATCTGTTGAAAGCAATTGACTCCTTTTGCTCGAACTGGTGTGAAAGAGACGTCAAATCCAACAAACGTAACAAATAGGACAACGCGTGCGTGCGAACGAGAAGTTTGATCACTTAATAAAGCAGGTGGCAGCCTCGAGAAGAATGACCTTGTTTATTTGGATTGAGTTCTATTCAATCTAAGTATTTGTTCTTAACGCTTAATCCCGTTTTTGGGGCTCTACTCTGTACTATCTACGACCGAAATTTCTAACCGTCGATTGTCATCAGTATACACATTTATATCTTAGGTTATACAACTGACAGTTACAGGCAACTTGTGATAATTATCGTAAAGTCATTTCGTTTTTTCTTTGGTACTTTGATACTGGTCGTTGTCATCCAGACGATGGATTGCCATTAAAATAAAGAAGTCAAGATCTTTGATAGTACAGAGTAGAGCCCCTGGTTTGGGCTACGCTTCACCATGATCCAGGGTTTGGCAGGTCAAGTCATTACAGTGGAACGACTGCCATTTGACCTGCGTGACCCTGCCAACTGGGAAACCGGATGGAATTGTGGTTGCACATTTATTGGCTTGAACATGCAGGTTTCCTCACGATGTTTACCGTAAGAGCATCGAATAATGTGCAGATAATGGATAAAACTCAGAAATCGCGGTACATGACGCCACTGGGGATCGAAATCAGTACCTCTCGTTGCCAAGTCCGATGTTTTTTTATCCCAGTCTACTTGATAATTCCAGGCACAGACCTCCTCACAAAACTGATCGACTATGAAGATGATTTCATTGACCACATCACTGGAGAATTTGAGTTTGATGATGAATACGATGAGCGCTCCGATGATCATTTTAATGATCATCCCGATGATGGGTGGGATAGCGATGATGGTAAGTAATACAATAACAAAAACGGCACACATTTAAAGACAAAGATTTTTCCGTATTGTAGGACTCGATAAATACCCGGGCAAAGACAAACACCTGTTTTATAAGCCCCGACGAAAAGAGGGGAGTTATAAGTTTGACAGGTTTATCTGTCTGTAGCATCGTAGCTTCTAAATGAATGGATCTATTTAAAGCTGACGTAATCGATATGATTCTTAGCTATATTTGACCAAAATTGGTTCAACCGTTTAAGGCGACTACAGCACCTAAATTACGATTTTATGATGCGTAGATAAGCATGACGCACTGCATTAAATCGAAGAAAAAAATACTACGGTAATATTCAGGACATAAACTAGATAAGTAGTTTGCTGAAAACATGATTCAGCACTTTTGGTTCAATAGAAAAAGCTCACAAAGTCACCTCTAAATACCCAATATTGTGTATCTTTTAAGCTGTAAAAACGATAGTAAAATGCACAAAGGAACTTGAATTTGCTATCAAAATGTTCGCGATTGAACACTCTCGATAAGTAGTTAACGCATTTTTCGATTTAAGCTGTTACCTTTCCATAAATCTCATTTTTCTAACTTTCGAACATGTTTTTCGCACGCACGCTTTCATAGTCCGTAAACTTCGTGTATCGACACTGTTCGCACTGCCGGCCCAGGCCTGTTGAGAGATGGAGATGGCACTATTCCTACGTGTGCTGCCTTTATCAGGTGCTGTAGTCGCCTTAAGAGTAACAAGCAATGGATGTCGCGTTTTTTTTTAAATTTTGGAGTATTTTATGTAAAAACTCGTGCAGAAGAACTGCAGGAAGAAATGTGTTAATTTTTAACCTTAATTTAACTTAATTTAATTTATTTCGTTTCTGGTTAAGTGTCGATGGTCTTACAATTATTCATGAGAGTAGGTGTGGGAATAGGTCTTTTGATTAGAGTTGACGGAGCGTTCTAATACCTCATTGTTAATGAGATCTCGATAGGCCCTGTTTCTCAATTCTTTGTGCCCTAAAGTGATAAATACTTGCATAATATCGACAATTCTATATTCACACAACTTGTTGCAACTAGGAGTACCTGCTGTCAAAAATGACCTTCTAAAAAGCTGTAGTTTATAAAACGTGTTGCTGGCCTGACGTCATTCCAGCAGCGTCTCAAACTCCGAAAATACTTACTTTTTTCCATCTATTACCACTTTTCCCTAGACTCTAAAACTCATGAGTAAATGACTATCTTGACAGGTCTTCGATGTTTACTATAACTACAGAGTTCCAGCTGTGGCGCTGCTGAAATGACGTCAGCCCAGCAGCACCCTAAACTTTGTCATTTATCTCGGAAACCACCTACCCTGGCAATTTCTCAGCAATTTTTCATAGAAAGAAAAATGTACAACTATAAGATACAATAATCCATTTCAAAATCGATGATGGTGGCGCTGCCAGAATTATGGACACTTGTTTACCTTATAAAATAGACTGGTGTAAATATTTTTTTTTAATCTTTAAAAATAAGAAAAATATGAACGTTTAAATCTCTTTATTAGACAGAGAAGGTAATACTAAACTATGACGTCACAGTGCCACCATATTAATTCAATACTCGTTTTGTAAGAAAGTGTTAAACAAAAATGTTTGATAGGCTGTAAGTTTTTTATTTTTTGACCATTTTTAAATATGATTTCGAATTATTGTTATCATGTTATGTACGTAAATATATTATCTTAGTTAATATATTATACATATAATATTCAATATCAGTCATCTACCCTATAGTCTAAACAAAAAACCTAATCGAAAAAAAATATGAAAAACTTCACCTTGTGCCAATTATATTAACTTTGCCAATTATTTTCAGACGATTTTATCGTGAAATTGGAACCGATAGAAAAGTTGGAAACAAAAGTAGACGCGAAACAGAAATTGGAAGGTGACACCGATAAAGGCAAGAGCAGGACGGCAAAAGAAAATTCGAAACAAAATCAAAGTAAGAAACTAACTTAAATTATTAGGCTGTTTATACACAAGCGACGAAGCGCGGCGGCGGCGCGGCGCCGGCGATCAAAGCAACGTAAAATGGATCTTAATAGCTAACGACACGATAAGAAGAAAATTGCAAAACCTTATCGCAACAGCACAAAGTGCACGCATGTGAGAACCTGATGTGGCTGCTCTGTACACACGCCAGCACATAAGACTATACAAGTTGACCTTGAAATTGTCCTTATCTCGCTCGCATTAACATCGACTTTCGTAGTGCAAATGGGTAACCTGATATGCTGCTGTCTGTACATGACGGTGCTAAGGAAAGCTAAAACAGTATTTTTTGTTTCAGATCACACAGAAAAAGAATCATCTAGCAAACGTATAAAGACATTATCTCAAATAAATCTAAAAGAAAACTCTTTAAAACTGATAAACAATTCCAACATGTGCTTATTTGAGTCTTTGAAAACGAAATTCCGTTGTTTTTATTGCAAAAACTCTTATTTGAACATAACCGAGCTACGTCAACACAGCACCGTCCATGCAAACCTGAGTTACTTAAAAATGTGTATAAATAGACTACAGGGAATGTCTTTTAAAAACGTTGATATATCAAACTTGAGCTGCAAGATTTGTTCTGAGACGTTAAAAGATCTGGACGAGCTAAGAAGTCATTTAACAGAAAAACATAACGTGGAATTCAACGGTGAAACTCATTTGCTCATTCCGTACAAACTCGAGGAAGGTTGCAGCTGTGTTGTTTGTGACCAGAAGTTTAATACGTTCTTTCGGTTATCTATCCATATGAATTCGCATTACACGAACAACGTATGTGAAATCTGTGGGGTGTCTTATATTAACCGTTTAAGTTTAAGAATGCACGTCAGCTCAATGCATAAGGAGAAAAAGTGCTCAATTTGCTCACAGACTTTTTCAAACACATATTCTCGAGTGAAACATATGAGGAAAGTCCACAACTCCGGTGAAGCGAAGAGATATTGTTTGCTGTGCAATAAGACGTTCCGTTATACGTACCTTCTGGATGAGCATAAGATACAGGAGCATGGAATGAAACGTCAAATCTCTGTGTGTCAAGAGTGCGGGAAAACGTTCCTTACGCCTGTGAACTTAAAGACCCATATCAGGTGATATATTGTTTTAATTTTTATTTCAATACTCAATACTTTATTGCATCCACAGGTTGTACATATAGGTGTTATAATTAATACAGTACCCAATATGGACTCTGTTCTAGGGCACTGCAATTAAAAGGGGTAAACTTATTCTAGTTTGATTATTGGTCATGAATGTCATGATGAAATTCACCAACTATGGTAGCCCTCTAACGATCCTACGGTTAGCAAATTAAACGGGCTAATGTTGTCTATAAGGTTTGTGTAAAGGCGTGTCGACACTACGTCACCACTACACGCATGTTCCATATGATACCACTCAAAATGTATGTCAAACGAGGCGTCAAGTAGTTTAAGAACTACGAGTACACGATGCTCTGCCTACCCCAACAGGGGTATACAGCGTGAGTGTATGTATATAAAGGCGTATCTCCTGCGCGTGTTTTTTCGAAAATTTACACAGAAAACACGAAACAAAAAACATGTTTTCTGTCAGCCTCGGAAAACAAAAACATGTAATGTAATGTGTAGTGTTTGTCATGCGGTTTAGCGCTACACCTCTAGATTGGGCCTTTGGCGTGATTTGTTTCGGACTGGCTATTCCAGCCAACCAATGTCCTCCCAGAAGCACGCAAGGTTCTTGACGTTCTTGAATGTTTCTGGCTGGGACCCCGGGTTATGTAGAATCTGTACCTGTTGTGCTTTCTCGCTGTAGCATTCAGTCATTCTATCGTAACACTCTTCTGGAGACATATTTTTGAAACGATAGAATTCCAATTCGCATACGAATTGACAAGATTCGCATGAGAATCTCATACAAATCTTGTCAATTCGTATGCGAATTGGAATTCTATTGTTTCAAAAATCAGGCCCCTGGGCCCTGATTCTGCAACTTAATTTGTGTGTCGATGGAATGGTCGCCATTTCATCTGTTCAGGTGGCGAAGTTGAGAACTATCCAAATTTCATACATCTAATGACGGCTGCTTTGACTGGTGGCGCCACCACCAACTGAATGTTCAGTTGCTAGGTAGCTTGCAACTTTACGTTCGGTTACGGCGCTGCTGGTCGAGGTGGTTGTCAACAAGTATATGAAAATTAGATAGTTCTCAATTTTGCCACCTGAACAGACAAAATGGCTTCCATTCCATCGACACAGAACTGAAGTTACAGAATCGGGGCCCTGAAGTATCTCTATATCAATGCAACCGCGGCATAGAGGACTATCTGTAATTTATGGTTTACTTAATACAGGGCGGTACATATAAGGGAGCGTAACCACCCCTGCTCGTTGTGTGGGATGTCATTCTTCACGTCGTGCGACCAGAGGAGGCACGAGCGGACGCATCAGGATGTCAGGTGGGTGGCAGCGATACTTAAAACATTATAAAACTTTGTGTTTGTTTGTTAGTCCTTCCTTCCCAGCCTTATCCTTATAAATCCTTACTTAAACATTATAAAAGTTAAAGTGTGTTTGTTTGTCAGTTTGTTAAGCGCGTAGCCCCGCACCGGCGTCCTCTAATAAAACATTATTGTCTCAGGTTATTTTCGTGCAACTTCTGCGAAGGTCGGTTCAAGTCTAAAGACTCGCTGCGGAGACATTTGAAACGACAACATGGGCAGCATTCCTTCATGGCGAATAGCCAACAAAATAGAGCATAACTACATAACTACTTATTGTCTAAAACTTGTCATTATAGGGTAGATTTAAGCTTCTTTACCTTATAAATAGCCTGGTATAAAAAGATTTTTCATATCTTTAAAAATAAGAAAGATATGTACGTTTTTCTCATTTCGACTTAATACTAAACGATGACGTCACAGTTTAGTACCGCCATATTAATTCAATACAAAATTTCGTTCTGTAAGAAAGATAGGCTATAAGTTTTTTAATCATTTTCAAATATGATTTCAAATTCTGTTATCGTATTATGTAGGTATGTTAATGTATTATCTTAATAATACTATAGAACCAATCGAATTTTTTTGTTACTTTTGAATTGTGAAACCTTACTCCAAAGAACCCATTTAAGTAAACTAAAACAAAAAAAACTTTCGAAATGCCTGAAATATGATATTTGAACAACAACAAAAAACATTTCGAAATGAGTTCCTTTGGGAAAGTTCTGTTTAATTGTTTAATTTTCTTCCGCGTTCACTTGTAGTTTCCAACTTCGATATTGGCAAAATTGTCTTACTTTAAAAGGACAGAGCCATATATGCACAAGAATAGAATAGAATAGATTAAGACTGCGTTTCGATTCCTTGTTTGAAAATAATTCAACGTGTATAAGTAAAAGAGAATTTTCAACGTGAACTGTTAAAGGTTATTCTAATTCAGTGACGTACATACCTTAGTATAAGTACCTACTTATTACCTACTGTTATTTTAAGCACTATTCTTATCCTAGAAATATGTATGTACTCTAAACCTAATAAAGAAAGCTAAACAGAAAAATTTATAGCGCGAGTTATCTTGTGCCGCGTTTCACTGTCTCTTCAGATTTTCTGAAGCTACCGTTAATATCGATATTTTGTCGTTATTCTCACGTTTTTTTATACCAAATCATATCCCGGGTATGCCTGCTACATAGCCAGATTTTTATTTTTCTGTTTAGCAATTTTTTTCTGTAACAAAATCAATCTTTCATTTATTTTTTCCATCTAAACTTCGATCAACAATACGTAGAAATCGAACGACTTTGTAAAGAACGGCGCACTTATGACGTGAGCTCTTGTTTTTATTTATTTGTGACTTTATTACTAGGTGCCATAGTTGCAACCCGTTATCTAGTTGGAGTTGTTGATCGAAGCATCTGTCTACATTAGTAAGCCCAGGTTTTTCATAAGAAAATACCCTAAAGATATGTTTAGTGTAATGCGTACTTACTTTTACACTTTGAGCTAGTACATAATACTTCAATGCTTTTACATAAGTAAGTACATGAAAAAAAATCTGACATTATGCCTTTCTGACATTTTGATACTGGCATATGCCAATCATAAAAAACGGGATGTGTACTTATAGCATAAGAACCCGTTCCTTGGAAAGTTGTTTTGAAGGAATTTAAGAAGACTTGTTCACAGACAGTGTAGCTTAGGCCGAATCTCCATGAACCGGGATCCGCAAAAAACAGAATGAAATAAATGTTTTCGCAGGTATTAAATCTATACGAAAACAAGACAGGGATTTTAGAAGAATTTATTTAGTTTATAGATTATGAAGAAGGTGCTAAGTTGTGACTTGTAACATTTGGGAAGAACTATTTACAAATAATTATCGAGTGTCAAATTGAGAACCCACTTCTTAAACTATTAATAAGAAAATAATAATACAATCCAAATATTTAAAACCAAAATTAACCTAATTAATTCATAACAATGAGAAACCAAATAAATTACGAAAATAAAGCTGAAAAGAACTAAAAATAAATTAAAGTACTATTAAACAATTTTAAAAATAAGTAAGAAAATAAAATGATCTGTAATTATCTAGGTATCTAAAGTCTTAAAAAATAGTACTAGAAAATAAAGTTATCCAAGTTCTTTGCAAACATCTTGTTTTTGTGATATAATTTCTTTAAAAATTTGAAAATGGCTGCTGAAAGTCAAGGCGGTTTTTTTCTTCTTAGAAAAAAAATTAACAAGAAAAATTGGTTCCGGTCAAGTACGGCCACTTCCTAGTACGGCCACCACACAAATGCCTTGTTCGACCACTTCCCTGTTCGGCCACTTCCTTGATGGGCCACTACCTAGATTCCTTGTTCGGCCATTTCACAGTACGGCCATTTCCTTGAACGACCACCACCCAAATTCCTTGTTCGGCCACTTCACAGTACGGCTAATTCCTTGTTCGGCCATTTTACAGTACGGCCATTCCTCAAACGGCCACCACCTAGATTCCTTGTTCAGCCACTTCCCAGTTTGCTCACTTCTGGAGGGACCACCACCCAAAAATCGCCATATAAAACTCCAAGGTTTTAATTTTAATAAAAAAGCCGAAGGGTGTGTATGTATGAAGCAAATATCTAAAAGTTGCGAAATGTTGGCTACTTTCAAAATATTAGCTTACCCTAACCTGCCCCAAACCACTTTAAGGGCCATTAAGTTGAACTCCCATTATGGCTTTTCAAATGGTTAATGGGTGTAACTAAGTTAGGTTATGAAAAGAAGAGAACCTTAATTCAGTATTTTAGGATTAGATCTCAGTAACGTGACACTTTGGGATACCATGTTACCTGTCATTTTTTGTTCGTCTATCTATATGTCCTCTACCCATATACGTATATACCACCTTCATCGTGCGCCGCGATTTTGAAAAAAAAAACAAAATGGCGGCGGGTTGCTAGAAAAGTTCAAACCCCTTGGTCATATTGGGGTGAACGATATGTAAACGATAGTCTTGCGATACTTGTCGCTATTCTGTCATTTGTGCTGGCTCTCAGTAGGTACGTGGCGTGGGTTTGGGGTAGGTCATGGTATTAATTAAAATAACGGTAACATTATCAACTGTAACAATGCCACACATTCGTGGCAAGTGGCCCTTCAAGGAAAAGGCCCTTTACGGAAAGTGGCCCTACAAGGAATTGGCCATTCATAGGAAGTGGCCTTTCAGGGAAAGTGGCCCTTCAAGGAAAGTGGCCCTTCGAGGAAAAGTGGTAAGTGGCCTATATGGGAAGTGGCCGTATATACCACCTTCATCGTGCGCCGCGATTTTGAAAAAAAAAACAAAATGGCGGCGGGTTGCTAGAAAAGTTCAAACCCCTTAGTCATATTGGGGTGAACGATATGTAAACGATAGTCTTGCGATACTTGTCGCTATTCTGTCATTTGTGCTGGCTCTCAGTAGGTACGTGGCGTGGGTTTGGGGTAGGTCATGGTATTAATTAAAATAACGGTAACATTATCAACTGTAACAATGCCACACATTCGTGGCAAGTGGCCCTTCAAGGAAAAGGCCCTTTACGGAAAGTGGCCCTACAAGGAATTGGCCATTCATAGGAAGTGGCCTTTCAGGGAAAGTGGCCCTTCAAGGAAAGTGGCCCTTCGAGGAAAAGTGGTAAGTGGCCTATATGGGAAGTGGCCGTTCGGGGAAGTGGCCGTTTGCGGTAGGTGGTCATTCATAGGAAGTGGCCCTACTTGACCGGATTCAAAAAATTAAGTAAATATTTGTAAAAGTACTTAGTAGTAAAAAAATAATATTAAGTAAATTCATTCCTCGCAGAGAAAATTTAAGTATTGGCGGGGTCACTATAATCTGCTCTTTTTATTTTACAAAATGGCTAATACTTTTGGCGCCCTTTTCTCCGTTTCATGCAAGGAATAAAATTATATTAAACAAATTCAGTAAATTATCTTAAAATAAAATTATTAAATAAAAATAATCTAGCTAAACTTCTTACAAAATGTCTTTGTGAGATGAGAATTACTTTGTGATAGCGCGAAGTAGTTCGGCGCCTTTTAATTTTAGGTAATCGACGTTTCCCATCCAAGAAAAAAGTAAAAATATATTCAATTTTTTAAGTATAAGTTAATAGTAAAATAAACTAGCTAAAATTCCTCACAAAAAACTTATTTTCATTACTCATACTGGGAAAGTAGGTCTGAAGTTGCTTACGGAGCGGCTTGAAAGTAATACTTTTCAGGCCTAGGGAGAAACTGACAGCTGTCAAATTAAGTATTAAAAAAAACATGTTCCAACTTCCTATACAGCCAAATTTAAATAACAAAAGTTATGTATTCATTAAAGGATACTTTTTTTAATGACTTTATAATAATTTACTTTTAGCTAAGTATTTCTTTAAAATAACATAGATTTTGGCAAAATATTTACCATTTTTTTCAATGTTGAAAATGAAAAATAATGGCTGGCCATAATAGGCGGGAAAGTGGCATTTTGATCTTCATTTGTTTTTTAGAGTTGTAGAGATTTGTAACTTTCGCATAGCAGGAATGAGTTCAACTTATTCATGTTTTTGTTTTTACTTTCTTTGTATTCGTAATGAAAAGCAGTGTTTACCTCGGGTGAAATACTTATTTAGTCCTCGAACTATTAGCTCCCTCGCTGCGCTCGGTCGCCAAACCCCGTCTCGAGACTTAAATAAGTTGCTTTCACCCCTAACGTAACAATATACTACTTCGTTATAGAGTATTCCTTTTCTTCTTCAAATTGGCGGCCGGTGATTTTTGCGCCTTTTTTTCCGATTTTTTGACTGTAGCGGCAGTTTGTTTTCTGCCCACGTCTGCGGGTATGGGTAAAGAGCCAATCTCGTCCATCCCCGGGCCCGGACGGAAGGTTATTCTGTGAGAGGCGGCGTTTTGCGGATCCAGCTCTGGCTTGTTAACTACTAGGTAGTTGTAGAAATGTTCGTCTCTGCGAAGAGAAGAGTTGCTAAGTAGAAAGTAATGTTTCTACTGGGGATAAACTTTTACTGTCGTCCTGTTTGGTGGTGGGACGTAGGTATATGAGCTGACGACGACTAATAGTGATTTGGAGAAAATAAAGCAATTAAATAAAAAAAAGAGGAACAAAAATTCGATGCGAGCGAGACTCGAACCCGCGACTATAGCGTACCGTGCCAACGCTATAACGAATTGAGCTATCGCATCGTCAAGTCGCTCGGTCGAATCTTTCCTCCTCTTTATTATTGACACTTGGTCGCTTACAGCGACTATAGCGCCATCTACCCAAGTCCGAACGAACTATGTTGGGCTGATTAGTCCTATTATTAGGACATTAGGCACATTATCAAACAATTACACTTTTTTCCTTACCTATTTTTTCTTATTTTGATGTTTTTATTAGACACATACTTGTTTTTATTAGAAAAATTGATATTTAATATCAACAGCGGACACCTGCATATTATGTCTATCTATACTAATATTATAAAGAGGAAAGATTTATATTTTTGTATGTAACGAATAGGCTCCAAAACTACTGGACCGATTTCTAAAATTCTTTCGCTATTAGGATGCTTCATTATCCCTGAGTAACATAGGCTACATTTTCCGAATTCCCACGGAACCGAAGTCCCGAGCGGGATGCTAGTGTTTAATAAAAACATCAAAATAAGGAAAAAAAAAAGCAATTTTTTAACCGCCTTCAAAATAGAAGGGGTTCTATGTTCAACTGTACCTAAGGATGTAATTTTTGTAATGTACTTACCTTTTTTAATGAAACGAAATAAATTAAGGTTAAAAATTAAAAGCTTTAAAGCGACAACCGAAACTTTTGCTTTTGCTATGATTTTTTTATCAGGCACTATGGAGGAAATGTGTTAATATTTAAAACCTTTATTTTGATGTAAAGAGTAGTTTGAAGCTCACGAGGTTCGGGATCGTACAGATCGAACTGAAGATGGCGGCACAAAAATAATATACCAGTAATTGTAGTATATTTTGCTCTTTTATTTTCACAATAAATAAGCCCAAAATACACAATGTTTACTAGGATTAAAATGGATTTAGATAACATTAATAATTGTAAATGAGTGGACCGGAACAACCAAAGATGAAAGAACAGAATTGAATGGACAGTGACAGATGACAGATTTTTGACATTTAAGCATGACATTAACACAAACGTTTACAAATACTTATAATAAAATCTTATTTATAACACTTCCCCTTAAGATTTTAACCGTTCAATATGAACTCTACATAACTCTACACTACAGTCTCTACCTGCTCACTAGAGCAAATTTATTTCTTGGACAAATTGTTTATGTTTACTAGTACCAAGAGATTTTGTTAAAATATCCGCTACCATCTCTCCTATGGAGAGATACTCGGCCTCGGTACTGGATAACGCGACACATCGCTGTTTACGCGACTCCCAGTTAATGACATTTTGACCCAGTTTAACAACGAAACCTGTATATGACTTACGGTCAACGATGTCGTTTGCCCAATCCGCGTCCGAATATGCAGTTATATCTAAATCATTAGATCCATAAAAACATAGACAATAATTTAGTGTCCCCGACAAATATCTTAAGACGCGTTTGGCAGCTTGCCAATGTGTATTGTCAAAGCCGTGGCTAAACTGGCTCAACTGGCTACACGCGAATGCGATATCAGGCCTAGTACAGACAGAAAGATACATGAGGCACCCTAAAAGTTCTCTATATCTATGAGTATTATCATCTAGACCAGGGGTTCCCAACCTTTTTTTGTCTACTGCCCACTTTAAGAATAAATTATTTTTTAACGCCCCCCTTTTTAAACATACTTAAAAACCGCTAAGTACTTATAACTGATTATTGAAACGCAACTTTATAGTATTCGTACAGAGTATCTTTTATTGAAAATAAAACAAACATAATCAATTCTTATATAAAAACTAATGTGAAGGTTGAATCTGATGCTGTTCAATAAGTTTGTTGATATCAGGTTCCAATTTACTCAAAAACAGCCGCAAGTCGCCACGTTCGGTAACACGCAAACGATTTCTCTTTTTAGTAAGCAGCGTTGCCACAGCACTAAATCCACGTTCACACAAATATGACGATGGGAATGCTATCAAGAATCGTTGAACAATTGACCACAATCCAGGGTACAATTGCAGGATCGGTTTTTGTAGCCAAAATTCTTGATATCCATTTTTGAACTTGATTTTTATTTCTTCGTTTGTTGTCAATTCTATAAGTTCTTCTTCCAGCTGAGGTGACATTGCTATGTTGACATTTGAAAATGGATCCAACACCCAGTCTGGTATTTCCAAGTTTAAAATGTCCTGGTATCGTTCGGTGAAGTCAATGTGGAGGTTTTCCAAATGTTGGCAGTAGGCAAACAAGTCGTCGTTACTGCAGGATACTGATAAATTCGGAAAATTGTGAAACTCACGTCTGCCCATATTTTTTTTGTGCAGAAGCAGTTTGGCTGCGAAAGCAGCAACGACATTTTTTGTTTTAATTAAATTTAGTTCATCGCCTTGCAGTTGGAGGTTCACGTCGTTGAACAATTTATACAGGTCTGTCATGTAAGCTATATCATTCTTTGATGTTATGAGCTTGTTGCGCAGTTCTGTATCTTTAGTTTCCAAGAACTCTATCACAGAGTCAAACAGGTTATAAAATCGAATCAGACAATTGCCTCTTGACAGCCAACGAACTTCAGTATGAAGCAACAAACGGTTGAAATCTTCGTCATTAGTAACACAAAGCTGATGAAATAATCTATCATTCAAAGAGCTGCTACGGATTTTATTGAATGCTTTGATGACATATTGCAGTGATTGAAATAGTCGTTCACTTAAGTTTCTAGCAACCAAATGTTGTCTATGAATAACGCAATGTATAGCAAGGACATCTGGAATTTTATTTTTAGGTACGCTATGAAGCCTTTATGGCGCCCTGTCATAGCCGGAGCGCCATCCGTAGCAACTTGTATAATATTTTTCAAAGGAATCTCTTTCTCTTCACAAAACTTTTCCAATGTATTGAATATGGTTTCGCCTTTTGTATCTGTCTCCAAATTTCTGGCAAACAATAGTTCTTCACGTATTTTCTCATCTTTAATAAACCTCACGTAAGATAGCAACAACGCTTCATTAGTTGGTAAAGTGGACTCATCGAGCTGAATTGAGAATTGACTAGTCCTCAGATGATTGCACAATGATTCTTCAATGTTTTCAGCCATTTCATCAATTCGTCTTTGCACAGAATTATTACTCAAAGGAATTTTTTGGATAATATCTGCGGCCGGTTTATGAAGCACAGTAGTTATTACTTCCTTTATTGCTGGCAAAATTAACTCTTCTCCGATGTTGTGTGGTTTGCCTTTTTGAGCAATTAACAAAGGGATATTGTACGAAGCTCGAAGTCCGTCGTCATCTTGCTTAGCAGCCGCCGAAAATAGTTTTGATACACTTGGCTGAATATTATGCTTCTTCTCTAGGTCTTGAAAATATGCTACATTCTTGTCTTTCTTATCTGGATGCATTTTATTCAAATGACCTTGCAGTCTTGAAGGCTTCATTGCTTCGTTCGAAAATGTTTTTAGACATAGAAGACACAAAGGCGACGACGGGTTTGTGGGATTTTCAATAAATCCGAATTTAATATATTCCGCAGAGTATTGCCGTCTCTTCTTTTTTACTTCCGACATTGTTTTGTTTTGAGAAATACGTAAGTGGTATAATGAAGTACTGCTTATCTATTATGCACGAAACCGCAAATGAAAATAAAATAAATTTACGTCGTTTATATAGGATTGCATAAGCAGCACGCACCAACAGGAATAAGACAAACGTGCATAAACTCGTTTATCTCATTCGACGCCCAATCGTACTCGACAAGCAAGAACAAGTATTATAGAACCAGCCGATTGATACAGGAATGTACAAATCGGATTATTTAACAAAAACTTGTTAAAACATGATTGCCCGCGGTCTATTATATCGAACCGAGTTTGAGCTATATCTTAATTAATATTAGTTGATGTTCACAAGATGTAGTCGAGAGTCGAGAGCTCAGTCGGTATCTAAGAGTCTTCCTAGCTAGGTAGATGAAATTATAAATCGACCCCAAAGCCCTACACAACGCCCCCTTTTTTTTTCTGGGTCTCTTACCGCCCCCCTTTAGGCCTGCAGCGCCCACAAAGGGGCGTTATCGCCCACGTTGGGAAAGACTGATCTAGACCCTTAGAATCCGCTAATTTTAATTTACAATTTGTTACCATAGGGGTAGAGACTGGCTTACAATTTTCCATTCCGAATCTAATCAACAATCTTTTGATGTAATCTGACTGGTCAAGTTTTAAAATGCGTTTTGATCTATCTCTACTTACATTTATGCCAAGGCAACTTTTTAAAGTTCCTAGGTTTTTCACTGTAAAATTGCTCTCAAGCAGGGGTAACAATTCATTGTTTTTAGAGCTATAGAAAATATAAAAATCATCAACATAAAGTGCTATTATTATTAGAGATTTATCTGTTTTCTTAGTGTAAACACAGGGCTCACATTCAGTTTGTTTATAACCATTAGAACTTAACAAATCATGCACTTTAATGTTCCAAATTCGACTTGCCTGCTTGAGGCCATATAGTCCTTTACGTAACAAACATACATTATTATCATTACCATTATGAAAACCTGGAGGTTGCTCCATGTAAATGGTTTCTTGGAGCTCTCCATTTAAGAAAGCTGTGGCGACATCGATATGGTCTATATTTAAATTGAGCTCAGCCGCAAGTGAAAATAAAATTCTCATTGTAGAGTGTCTGACTACAGGTGAAAATGTTTCACAATAATCAACCCCATAAATTTGAGTGAAACCTCTGGCAACTAAACGAGCTTTATACTTTTCGAACTTACCAGAAGCGTCATGTTTACGTTTAAGAATCCATTTACACTTGACGACATTTTCAGCTGCAGGCCTATCAACAATTTCCCACACCTTATTTGCAATAAGCGAATCATATTCGCTTTGCATAGCAGTCCGCCACTGTTGACTGTCAGGGCAAGACATGGCTTCCTCATAACTTAGAGGATCACCTGAATATACAGCTCCATCATGAGCCAGAAGAGAGTAGTCAATATCAAAATCTTTGTACCTGTATGGCAACTGAGAGCGTGTACTACGAATAGGCCGTTGAGAAGTGCTACCAGATGGAATGGAAGTGGGTACTTCTTTTCCAACCGCCACCTCGGACGCAGACGTCATTCGCTTAGGTAATGACTCGACGACCGGCGACGAATCAGAGTCCATCTCGTTCTCACTGCCAGTGCAGTAAATCTCATCTTCTTCTCCTCCTGTAGAAGCAATAGAGCTGTTAAACTTTTCAGGTGAAATAATAGTTTCATTCTGTTCAGTATGACTATGACTAGAATTCAGCTTACTACTGCTAGAGCTAGAATTCAGTTCATGACAATGACTAGAATTTAAATTGATTTGATTATTTAAAATATTTTGACTAGAATTAAAATTAGAATTGTCAATAGGCTTTGAATTAAATTCATCATTATTTAAAAAGTCATAAAATATAAAACAATCATTCAATTCATTATTAAAATTAATATCTTTGGTCCCAGTGTATAATTTATTTTCTATAAATGCTACATTTCTGCTAATAATTACATTTTTAGGGTTCAAGGGATCTGCAAGCCTGAAACCTTTTGAAGTTTCACTATATCCCACGAAAATATACATTTTACTTTTGGCATCAAGTTTAAAACGTTTATTATCTGGTAATAAAGAATAAGCAATACATCCAAAAATATGCAAGTGACTGAGGTCTGGTTTAGACCCAGTCCACTTTTCCTCTGGAGTCAGACCGGACAAAGCGGAAGTAGGCGACCTATTTTTTAAATAAATGGCAGTCATGACTGCCTCGCCCCAAAAACGCTTGTCTAAACCTGCCCCCAGCAACATACATCTGGCCTTCTCTATGATAGTCCTATTGAGGCGCTCAGAGACGCCATTTTGTTGTTGACAGTACGGAACTGACGTTTGGTGCACAATGCCTTCTTTCTTTAGAAAATCTGTGAACTCCTGACTGCAGTACTCCCCCCCATTATCAGTACGTAGCACTTTAATAGGCAGTCCCATTTGCTTTTCTATTAAAGTTTTAAAATTAAGAAAAGATTTAAATACCTCAGATTTCTTCCTGAGGAGGCATCCGAAGGTCTTCCTGGTGTAGTCGTCGGTGAAGGTGACGAGGTATTTAGCACCTCCCCAGCTCTGCACGGGTAAGGGACCGCAGACATCGCTGTGTATCAGCTGCAGCGGTTGAGTAGCACGTTTAGCCACACCGGTGGGATAGGGCTTTGCAGCCATCTTACCCTCCATGCATGGCACGCAGTCTTTCAGTGAACCTAGATTGCCCTGAAAAGATACTCCGTTTGCTACACCACCCTTAAGAGCTAGCATACCTGAAATTCCTAAGTGGCCTAGCCTCCTGTGCCAGATATCCACTGACACCTCAGCCACGTTTGCACTCTGTGCGTCTTGCACAGGCAGGACAGCCGAAGAGTGCGCCACTGCACAAGATGACTTACCAGACAGAGGATAAGTGCCTTTATAGTTAGGGGACCTACTTAGATAATTGCCAGAAATTTTACACTCATTTTGTTTAAAAATAGAACAACCCTTATCATCAAAAACTACTTTATAACCCCTGGAAACTAAACAACTCACCGATAGAAGATTTGCAGAGAGCTCAGGTACAAGAAGTACATTTTCAATATTAATATTTAAATTGTTAATTTTTACAGCAACAGTGCCTTTTCCGACACATTTTAATGCACTATTATTAGCTATAAGAACATCACTAGTGATCTCACAAAAGTCAGTAAACATGGATCTATCTCTGCACATGTGTTGAGAGCAGCCGCTGTCTACGAACCAATCATTGTCACTTGTTGCAAGAAAAGCTGATGCCAAGAAAGTATGTTCTTGCTCTTCTTTCTTTTTCTTCTTATCTCTTTTCAGCTTGAAACATTTGTTCCTAGCATGACCAGGCTTCTTACAATAGTCACAAATTATGGCCTTCTTTGGCTTTGTAGCGAATGCAGTGTTGATCTCTTGAGTTGTGTTGCTTTTACGTAGCTCTTCCTGAAGCAATCGTGCTCTCACTGTCTCGCTTGACAATTTTTGAGTCATACACGCGGTTTCCAAATTAGACACTAGCGTATCATACTCCTGCGGTAGACCGGAGAGTAGAATTTCTGCAACCTCTTCATCATCTATTTTTCTATTTATGTCAGCAAGCTGTTGGACAAGGATCATGGCATGTTCTATATATTCTGACATTGAATTAAATGAAGTAAACTCAATTCTATGAAGTTTGCGTAGCAACAGTACACGTCTGCACAATCCTGTGTCTTCGAAAACATTGCTTAGGCACTTCCACGCGTCTTTACTTGTTTTCGCTTCACGTACATACTGGTAACAGCACGGCTTTATCGACAGACAAATACGAGCCAAAGCACGTTCATCTTTTGCAGAATCAGTTTCTTCACCAAGCACGCATTTCCATAATCCTTCCAGGGTTAATAGCATCTTGATAGAGAATTTCCAAGTATTGTAATTGTGCGACCCTTCCAGACGATCAATCTGATAAGCGCCCATCGCTCCAGACATGTGATTCCCATTCTGGGTACTTTGAGCCATCTTCTATGGCGTGTTAGTATACGGACGCGTGTAATTGCTTCGTTTCCACGCGTTTTCACAAATGTACACGCTGGGCTTACTAACCTGATGTAAAGAGTAGTTTGAAGCTCACGAGGTTCGGGATCGTACAGATCGAACTGAAGATGGCGGCACAAAAATAATATACCAGTAATTGTAGTATATTTTGCTCTTTTATTTTCACAATAAATAAGCCCAAAATACACAATGTTTACTAGGATTAAAATGGATTTAGATAACATTAATAATTGTAAATGAGTGGACCGGAACAACCAAAGATGAAAGAACAGAATTGAATGGACAGTGACAGATGACAGATTTTTGACATTTAAGCATGACATTAACACAAACGTTTACAAATACTTATAATAAAATCTTATTTATAACATATTTAAAGTGTCGATGATCTTACAATTATTCATGATAGTAGGGGAATATGGCCTGAATCCCCTTAGTGTTTCGAAGGGAAGCCCGTGCCCCTCGGTGGGGACGTATATGGGCTAGTAAAAAAAAAAAAAAGTAGGGGAATAGGTTCTAATACCTCAGGGTTACTGAGATCTCGATAGGTCCCGCTCCTTACTTTTTTGTGCCCTAAAGTGATAAATATTTACACAACTTGTTGAAACTATGAGTAGGTACCTGCTGTCATAAAATAAGCTTCTAAAAAGCTGTAGTTTAGAAAACGTATTGCTGGCCTGACGTCGTTCCAGCAGCGCCTCAAACTTTTTAAATATCTCCGAAAATAATTACTTTTTCCAACTATTACCACTTTTTCAAAGACTGTAAAACTGATGAGTAAATGACTATCTAGACAGGTCTTCGATATTCACTATAACTACAGAGTTCTAGCTGTGGCACTGCAGAACTGACGTCGGCCCAGCAGCGCCCCAAAATTTGTCATTTATCTCGGAAACCACCTAAACTGGCAATTTCTGAGCAATTTTTCATCGAATGAAAAATATATAACTATAAGATACAATAATCCATTTCAAATCGGTGATGATGGCGCTGCCAGAATTATGGACACCCAGGAGATCTAAGCCTGGGGTCGTGGGTTCAAGTCCCATTCGCGACGAATATTTTTTTCTTTCCCTGAAATATTTGCGAGTATCCCACACGAGATACTAAAGGAACTCACTTGCTCACTTTCACTTTAGATACCCCATCTCTTTCCGTGGGTGTTGTAAGAGGCGACTAAGGAAACACAAATGATACCTGCCGCTGCCTCCTAGTAATCCATCCTAGCAACGGCACTTCATTTTTTTCTGAATCTAAGGTCTCATGGTCTCATGCGGTGTGGTAGGCTCTGTGAAGGGCCGTCTGGTTCGCGACCACCATCCTACCGAAGGCTGACGCCAAACAGCTTGCTGTGTTCCATCGGTGCGTGGGAGTACCAGTGCCTTTATAGGCATTTTCTGGGTTAACTCGCTCCATCGTCGACCTCGTCTTTGACCTTTATGGTCCATCTTATAATAAAATAAAATAAAACTCACTTGCTTCCGGGCACAGCTAATGCGGGAGATCCAACCTTATAAGATAGATCCAACTTTCGTTTCTTGAAGCACTCCCACCTACACCGCAGTATCTCAGAGGTTTTAAACGAATACTTCTTCATGTACTTCTTCTCGAGTAATTCGTAGTTGAACAGGGGCAGACAATCGTAATTTGCGTTGGCGGCATCTGGATAGTAAATAATACTTATTAAAGATTTTGTAAAAAAAAAGCCAAGAACCATCTCGATTACGGCAGGTTTCAAACAAATAAAAAACCGCATCAAAATCGGAGCTACGACGCCACACATACACTCAAAGGCCCACATAAAGGTTTTCCCTTGTGTCGTGGGTCCCTTGGAACATACACAAAGATAGACACGAAAACCCTGAGAAGATAAATCTACTTTTAAAGCAAATATTTGCCCCGACCGGGAATTGAACCTAGAACCCGTCGATCAAGGGGCAGAGTCACTACCACACGACCAAACCGGCCGTTCAGGTAATTTACATCTTTAGGTACTTTTCGCTAATTAAAGTCACCCAATACGTAGTGAAAGAAAAACTTAGAACATGCCAGCTGCCAACTCTTCCCAGGCATACTATAAGAGTCAGTAATTGGAACATGAGGTTATTGTTGCATTGTGGTCGAAATTCTGACGACCACCATCAGTGGTGTAGCTATACCGGAGGGCTAGACGGGGCAGTGCCGCGGGGCCACCAAGCTCAGGGGGCTCCGCGGACTGTGACTTACGTACAAACTATAAATTGAACTAGTGGAAATGTCTTCCACATGCGGAATATAAATAAACCAGATTCCAGGAACGCAATAATTCTACAATGATTGGAATTATTCCAAACATTTGCTAATCTGGAGTACGACAAATCTGGATTACGATAAATCTGAAGTACGTCGAATTCGGAACACGGCGAATACGGAGTACTTAAGGCGACTACAGCACCCGATAAAGGCAGCACACATAGGAATAGTGCCATCTCCGTCTCTCAACAGGGCTGGGCTGGCAGTGAACAGTGTCGATACACGAAGTTTACGGACTATGAAAGCGTACGTGCGTAAAAACATGTTAGAAAAATGAGATTTATGGAAAGGTAACAGCTTAAATCGAAAAATGCGTTAACTACTTATCGAGAGTGTTCAATCACGAACAGTTTGATAGCAAATTCAAGTTCCTGTGTGCATTTTACTATCGTTTTTACAGCTTAAAAGATACACAATATTGGGTATTTAGAGGTGACTTGGTGAGCTTTTTCTATCGAACCAAAAGTGCTGAATCATGTTTTCAGCAAACTACTTATCTAGTTTATGTCCTGAATATTACCGTTTTTTTTTCTTCGATTTAATGCAGTGCGTCATGCTTATCTACGCATCATAAAATCGTAATTTAGGTGCTGTAGTCGCCTTAAGTCGTAAACAAATCGATTAGGTCGTAGCCCAGTGGCACTCGCTGATCTCAACATTCTCAACCGAACAGTTAGCATCTAATTATCACTTGCTCAACGGTGAAGGAAAACATCGTGATGAAACCTGCCCGTCCAACAAAATTCATTTTCTAAAGACGAGCGGTCCACCAACCCGCATTGGGCCAGCGTGGTGGACTATGGCCTAAATCCCCTTCATGTTTCGAAAGGAGGCTCGTGCCCCTCGGTGGGGACGTATATGGGCAGGTAAGATAAGTCGCCTTAAGTACTTAAACTATTTTAAATGGTTTAGTCGGGGCCTAGTTTATTTTTTGCCCCAGGGCCTTCGGTTACCTAGCTACGCCGCCACTGAACACCATAGTCATGTTTTCATCTAATAACCCACAGAATGTATGTCAAACGTGGCATCAAACATGCATCAAGTGGTTTGAGAACCACATGAGGCTCTGCCTACCCCGATAGGGACATAAGGCGTGAGTGTATGTATTTATGTAGTCTCCCAATAGCTAGATCGGTTGAGAATAACACCACCCCGTGGTGTCGTAAGAGATGACTAAGGAAACACAAACCATCCCAAGCAACGACACTTCATTTTTTTTTCTGAATTTGAGGTGTCGTCCTATGGTCTCATGCGGTATGGTAGGCTCTGTAAAGGGCCGCCTGGTTCGCGACCACCCTCCTACCGAAGCCCGACGCCAAACACTTGCTGTGTTCCGTCGGTGCGTGGGAGTAGGTACCAGTGCCTTTATAGGCATTTTCTGGGTTAACTCGCTCCATCGTCGACCACATCTTTGACCTTTATGGTCAAGAGTTAACCCATCTCATAATTATATATATATATATATACTAAAGTATTGTAATAGTAATTAAATACCTAAAGTATTGATGTCTACTTCAATATCTTGTACGTTCCTCCATTTCAGATGGGCGCATTCCGGGTATATGGGTTTTTTGGCCTGCATTTTGCTTATTGAGAGTTAAACTCTGGACAATGTAATATGTTCAATCAATCAATTTTTATGTATATGGCTCTGCCTTTAAAAGTTAAGACAATTTTAGATAGTGATTTAGATATATTTTCAAAACTTTTATGTAAAATGCAATGACTAAAGTATAAACAAATACTACATACTCAAAGGTTAAATGTCAATAAATTTGTCATTTTTTGCTAAGGACTCTAATGAGAACATAAACCAAGAAGGTTGCACAAAATCATTGAGGTTTTAAGTTTTTATAGCGACCTTCCTTAATTCTACACTGTTGACCACTGGAGCACCGCAACCCTCGTGGCTTGACCCCACCCTACTGCACCGTTTCAGAAAAAATCTATTTGTTCAACCGTTTCTTCTTCTATTCATATCCCGCTTCTTTGTTTTACAATCTATTCGTTGACGGATGTGCGTAGTAGACCTCCAGAGAGGGAATATTCATTTATTACGTAAGACGATTTAGGTGGGAGGGGGGTCGACCACGTCTTATTTTTTCTTACAATGGGGTCTTGGTTGTTCTTACGTAAGATCAAAAATAAGCGCAAAGTTAAGATTATACTTTTAAAAAGCGCGCGCTCGCATAATGTGCGTCTAGGTCAACGATTTCCAGTGGCAGATCCACTTTCTGAGTGGGTTTTGAGCCCTTGGACTGATCCAAATAAAGGCAAAGATGAATGATCAAGAAAAATACGACAATTATGCCAAAGTTGATTTTTACCAAAAAATTAAAATTAGTAACTAGAAATAAAAGTGACGTTCCTAAATAATGTTGCATTGAAAAATACTAATTAAAACAATCCAAACGTGTATTCATTTTTCCTTTAGAATCTTACGTAATAAATATTACACAGGGGGGGAGGGGGTCGGCCGATTCTTATTTTTTCTTACATAGGGGGGGGAGGGGGTCAAAAACTGGCAAAAATCATCTTACGTAATTAATGAATGTTCCCAGACGGCGGCGCGCGGCGCTCAACGGCGAAACGGCCACCAGTAGTGCCCCAAACATAGTGGTTTTAATCACGATGGATGGCCCATAACATAACTAACGTTGATCAAAAAATTGTATTTTAATTTTATATAGAACTGTGACAACTGTCGATAAAAATATATCTAGCAATACCAAAGTTTTTATTAATTCAAATGATTCCCGACTTGACAAAAAAAAACAAATATTTAATCATTTCTATTTAAAAGGTTTCAATTCAACATAAAATTTGGCGCGCCCGGACTGGCGTCTCGGTTCAACAGAAAATTCAAAATTCTCTATTGTATCGTTAGTTGTTTTAAGGTGTTACATCATTAAAGCACCACATACACGAACCCCGTTAGGGCACTATAACAATGTTTTTTTTTTTACATAATAACATTTATCTTAGACATACTTCAAACTAAAAAAATGAGATGTTTATGATAAGTACCTACTAACACTTGGACACAAAAAAACGGACATAATAATATATGTACTTAATTCATCCACCTCTTAAAGTAGGTCCCACCGATCAAACAACGCCGAGGTCCGGTGGGAGTCCAACAAACAAAGGGGGATGTTTTAGTATGACGTAGGTATCTATGTTTCTGTCTGTGGTTTGCATCGTAGCTCCTAAACGAATGTACTGATTTCGATGCGGTTTTCGAGATGGTTCTTAGCCTTAGCTAAGTATATTTGATATAAATTGGTTCAGCTGTTTACCTAACAATTATAATTATGTAAACGAAGGTCGAGGATTAAACCTACATTTTTTTTTAAAATTTTAGAGTTTTTAGGTTACTATTAGCTAAACTTTTTTTTTATATTATAAGATGGGTTAACTCTTGACCTCAATCTTGACCAAGGTCAAAGACGAGGTCGACGATGGAGCGAGTTAACCCAGAAAATGCCCATAAGGCACTGGTACTCCCACGCACCGACGGAACACAGCAAGCTGTTTGGCGTCAGACTTCGGCAGGAAGGTGGTCGCGAACCAGACGGCCCTTTACAGAGCCTACCACTCCGCATGAGACCATAGGACGACACCTCTGATTCAGAACAAATTGAGGTGTCGTTGCCTGGGGTGGATTAATAGGAGGCAGGTCTCATTTGTGTTTCCTTAAGGAAACACCTCGCCTTCGCCTCTCACGGAAAGAAATGGGGGTGGTTTTATTCTCAACCGATCACTACACGGATGAACTTCATAAAATAAAACAAAAGCTACGTAATTTCCCCGAATTTCTATGAGAACTAAGTAGTTACCGGACGAAAAGCTAGTTTTCTTAATGCAATTTTGTGAATAAAATCTCTCCTGGAATATAAGTAAGTATTACCTACCCATATAAAGCAACATGGAGCCCTCTCAATGGGAAGGTTTGGCAGCACAGCGGCCAGAATGGCGCGACGCGAGATTGTGAAGAGGCAAGTCAGCGAGTTCGAGAAACAGCGAATAATCGACCTCAATGCAAAACGCGATTAGATAAAAGCCCATCCTCCCGTTGCCATTAATTATCGTTACGTTAGCGGTGTACTTATACGTGCCCTCATTGCGGACGTGGTTTTGCCGGCTATATTAGCCATCTTCGGGCCCCAAACAAATTAGGAGTTGAAGTGGTCGCCATAGCCGAAATCGGTCATCATCATAACCAGGCCCTTCTTACCCATTGGGCACTCTGGGCTAGTGCCTAGGGCCCCGCGATCGATGGGGGCTTTGTCCCCGATAGATCATTTATAATCACTAAAGTAATTATTGCTTATTAGCTTTTGCAAGAGTTAAGCGCGAAATCAATGCAATAAGCGCAGTGGTTTTACCCGTGTGGTGATCGGTTGAGAATAACACCACCCCATCTCTTTCCGTGGGTTTCGTAAGAGGCGACTAAGGAAACACAAATGAGACCTGCCTCCTAGTAATCCATCTTAGGCAACAACACCTCAGTTTGTTTTGAATCTGAGGTGTCGTCCTATGGTCTCATGCGGTGCGGTAGGCTCTGTGAAGGGCCGTCTGGTTCGCGACCACCATCCTACCGAAGCCCGACGCCAAACAGCTTGCTGTGTTCTGTCGGTGCGTAGGAGTACCAGTGCCCAATAGGCATTTTCTGGGTTAACTCGCTCCATCGTCGACCTCATCTGTGACCTTGATCAAGATTGAGGTCAAGAGTTAACCCATCTTATAATAAATAAATAAAATCAATTGTCCTGAAGATTAAAAATAATCTTTAGCGTTACTACCAAAAAAGTGAGAGACCACTGTGCAGTTTGAAAACTCTGACACAAGAGTTATCAAAGTTCGCCACACACCTTTGAGTATGCAGTATTTGTTTATAGTCATTGCCACACACTTGACTATACCTATACGATAATAAGAAGTGTACTATTGCAATTTTCTGTCACAGGGGCCCGATTATCGTAATGTGCCCATGGCATAGACATAGAAATAAGTGCCCATGGCAGGCTTCCTATAGGTTATAGACGGCCCTGATCATAACCCAAAGAGATTCTAACCTAGGTACCTACATACATTACCTCACTATCTTTGGTTTAAGAAACAATCTTTCAGCTTTCAAAAAAGACTCAATTTCTTTTTTGTTTCTGTTTCAGTATTTAAAAAAACTAACACCTCATAAACCATCTATTTAATAAAAATGCCTACAAGAAAAGAAGTTTTATTCCCCCAAGATAAATATTATGCTAAGTGTAAGAATACAGCGAGACTTCCGAAAGTGCATGTGAAAAATGAGGGTGAGTAAAATTATTTTCGTTGTTATCTTTCCGCATGGGACTGCGTTCCCACGGGAATTTGGCAATGTTGTGTAACCTGTATTTATATATCTGTTACCGGAAAATGAAGCTATCTAGGAAATGTATGTATATAATATTGTTTCAAAGATTCTCTAAATGTATAAAATGCTGAAATTGCTCTAGGAAATGTATAAAACTAATGCTTTCTGTAAATAAAATAAATGAAACAACCTAACCTAACCTGAATAAGCGATTTGTCTTGACCCAATTGTAGATTTGCTCACTTCATGAAATGGTCACATTTCATGAAATGTTTCACTGTCTATTGACCACATCATGAAGTTAGCTCAGCTGAGCGAAACGCGACAACCTCTTAAGGCGACTACAGCACCCGATAAAGGCAGCACACATAGGAATAGTGCCACCTCCGTCTCTTAACACGCCTGGGGCGGCAGTGCGAACAGTGTCGATACACGAAATTTACGGACTATGAAAGCGTGCGTGCGTAAAAACATGTTCGAAAGTTAGAAAAATGAGATTTATGGAAAGGTAACAGCTTAAATCGAAAAATGCGTTAACTACTTATCGAGAGTTTTCAATCACGTACATTTTGATAGCAAATTCAAGTTCCTGTGTGCATTTTACTATGGTTTTTACAGCTTAAAAGATACACAATATTGGTATTTAGAGGTGACTTTGTGAGCTTTTCCTATCGACTCAAAAGTGCTGAATCATGTTTTCAGCAAACTACTTATCTAGTTTATGTCCTGAATATTACCGTAGTATTTTTTTCTTCGATTTAATGCAGTGCGTCATACTTATTACGCATCATAAAATCGTAATTTAGGTGCTGTAGTCGCACACCACAGTCGTTTCTGGCACTTCGCCAGCCGCTGCCGCGGCACACTTGTTCGCTCGGCTCGTGCGTTGGGCTTGGTTCTAACCTAACCTAACCCAGCCAACCCGTTGAGGGCGGTTTTTTTCGTTTCCTAGAAAAGTTTCTTTGAGAAAGTTACTCAAAACCATTGACTGAGCATGTACTTTCAGTATTCGGAAGCGTTTCCCTTACACCCTGTATAAAGGTCTTAAGGTATCTCTCTTTCAACCTCTTGGGTGGTAAATCAGTCCAAGAAACTGAACAACTTTCCCAAGGAACAAAGGTCGGAATACGAAAAAATTTTTTTTAGTTCCCATACAAACTGCGTCAGCTGATAGCGCATTTTGTAAGGGAAGTTAATTTTTTTTTCATACTTTGACCTTTGTTCCTTGGGAAAGTTGTTCAGTTTCATGGAGTGATTACCACCCGAGAGGTTGAAAGAGAGATGCCTATAGCCCGGTATACTTATATGGGTGTAAAGGACAGCTTGGCAAACACTTAAATGGTAGAATCTACCCCTAACTATTCATATAAGTAATTATTTTTTCCTGGAAACGTCCTGTTAAGAAGTTTTCATTATTTACCTACTTTGGCGCCGCCCGCGCGCGATCCCCCCGCGCCGCGCTACTATCGGAGTGCGATGTACATTGCTGGTTTTCGTGTTTTACGTTGTTATGATTGTTTTTTATTGCAAAATGTAGTGTATTCGATCAAATAATAACAAAATGTACTTTGGCAGAAAATACTAAAAAAACATGAAAAAAATGAAATTTTCCGGACAAAAATTCCACTGGAAAATCATTCAGAATGATTGTCTGAGTCCAGGGTTTCAGTTTTTGCTAAGCTGTCTATTACACCCTGTACTAGTACTATAGAAAACCAACAGCCTTTATAACAACGTAAAATAGTAAAATATCCCGGTTGCCTGGAAGAAATTGCTCTATAGCAATGGCCGCCGAATTGTACACTACAACTAGGTACTACATGATGAACATTTGTTTTTGTTTTAATTTTATATTTTTGTTTGCAATAAAGAGTATTGTATTGTAATATAGAAAAGACAGCGCCAGAGGGCCGCTTACATGTAAATATTATGTTACTGGCTTTCCGCCCGGGACTTCGTCCCCGTGAAAATTTGGCAAAATTATGAAGCCTATGTGTTAATTCAGGGTGTCCTACAATCCAGCTACCTCCATACCAATTTTTATCAAAATTGATAGGTACAGCCGTTTGAGCGTGAAAGAGTAACAAACAGCCTTACATACAAACTTTCGCCCTTATAATATTAGTAAGGATTTTGATGTCTAAGCTATTACCTACTGTAAAGTTTCATTAATTTCTGTCTAGTACTTTTTGCGTGAAGAAGTATCACATCCATATATTTTTGGAGATTATTGATTGGTTTTGTCACCTTGTAATATTGTCAATATTGTGATTTCACTTAGTGAGATTATAATGAGGGATTTTCTTTTTTTTTTTTTTAAATTTTTCCCCAGTCGCTGGATAGATGGCGCTAAACTATGTACGTTACTGCAAGGAACGGAACGTTAAATTATTTTTGATTAATTCACTTGAACGTAATTTTGAGATCATAAAACGAAACGTTATAGTCATATCACATCAATATCACGTCTACCATACGTATTTAGACGATTTTACGAAAACAACGAAAAAACAAAACTGAATTATAACAAAGCGCGAGAAAACTAGGATGATTGGAAAGCCAAAACAAACTCAGAATATTTGATGCAATGCTTTTCTCCAAGCCTTTTGGCTTTGGCACCTAGTAACGGAGTCATTTCAGCGCCATCTAGAGAGCTCTGGGGAAATACTTTTTTTTTTTAATACCCAAAAAGAAAACCTCCCATTATTAATCCCTCGGTAACTTTGTGACTGCTTCAATTTTTTTTCATATTGACGGGCTTTTTTATAATATTAATGTCACCTAACTTAGCCTAGTTTCATGCGGGCAGCCCAATTTCTTGGAAATTGTAATGTCACGAGAGATTATAATTAGGGATGCATCCGATACCGATAAGTACCGATACGGATATATCGGCATCGGCGATATTTTTATGGCAGATTCAACGATACTTTTCAAAAGCGCTTTAAAAATGTAATGTAAAGGCGCGTGTTGTCCCGTCTATTTCTTTGCAAACGAGGCACAAACTAACTATGCTCGGGGAAACCCCGCGCTTTATTCAGCAGTGTCACAGAAAGTTCTGCATTTAGTTGTGATTTAGTTCTGATACGCTCTGTTTTTTTTTTCTAACATAAATCGACGTGACACTGGCAGTAATGTCCTGTTGGACGGTTGCCACTATAAAAAAAAAACAAATAGTATGTACTAACGTATCAGTGTCTTCTTTCGCATCGCCTAAGAATACTTTGTTTTTTAAACAAAAATCTAATCAATGTTAATTTTAATTACTAAAACTATTAACTATCTCAACCTATCTATTTTTTTTATATAAAATTAAAAATAACCTGACTTTTGTTTCATTTATTTTACCTTTGTTTTTGAATTCAATAAGCGTAGGTATCGGTATCGATATCAGTATCGCCTATATTTTCATAAGAGTATCGGTATCGGATCGGCAAAAAAGCGTATCGAGGCATCCCGTTATAATTTTACTTGTGAAAAAAAAAATTACGGTTTTTAAAATTTTCCAGGGACAGTTACAAAATCTAGTCATCATTAATGGTAGCTGATTGATCACTGATGATGTTTTATTTTATTTCACAGCGGTAATAAAATCTGTAATAGAAGATTTCTCAATTCTTCCCCTGGCCGAGAAATCATTATTGGACTATAGAGACGCTCGTTATTACTCATTAGTGACAAATGAGTACCTCCGATGTCGCTGGGGCGTTCTTAAGAAGAACTTGGCTACAGCTGAAGAGAAAATACCTCTTCGCATCATTAATTTAAGGTATGAAAAACCCTTCAAACACACATCTACTACAAACACAAAAAATGTACTACAAACACACAAGCAATTCGTCGGTCCCAACCCAACAGAAGATCTGGGGGGCTACCACCTAAGCGAAGTTGATGCTGATTGAACGAATGGAATGATGTACATTGCTGTGTTTGGTTCATATCATTAATCAAGGTCTCCTTAATAAGAAGCAATCGTCAACATTCCATTCGTTCACCCAGCGTCAGCTTCGCTTAGATGGTAGCCCCTCAGTGCTCGCTGTGGGGAAGAGCAATATGCTGAGCTGGGACCCTATTTTGTCACTGCAAGCACACACTTATTTAAATCTTCTTCTTCTTATCGTGTAGGTATAGTCAAGTGTGTGGCGAACTTGGCTAACCCTGGTGTCAGAGTTTTAAAACCGCACAGTGGCCTCTGAAGTCAGAGGCCACTGTGCGGTGCCACTTGGTTTTAATGACTGTAGTCAGTCGACAACAGCCGGGACCGACAGCTTAACGTGCCCTCTGATGCACGGAAACGCTCGTGATAAATTGCCACTGTTGGTCACCCATCGGGTTCCCTGCCTCTGTGTACATTGCTTAATCTCACTGACCGGTTGAGATCAGCGGGCGCCACTGGGCGACTTAAAATGTAATTAGTCTTTAAGATACAGTGGCGGCGTAGCATGGGTTGACACCCGGGGTAATTTTCTATTGAGCACCCTCAAAATAAAATGACAAATACTTTAATCTGAATGAATAAATTTTATCTTCATCTGAGAGTCTGAATCATACAGCCGTTTAAAAGATAATGAATCTTTTAAACGGCTGAACCAATTTTGATCATTAAACCCTACGAACCATTTCGATCACGTCAGCTTTCAAACAATAAGAAACGCATCTAAATCCGTTCATTCGTTTAGGGAGCTACGATGCCACAGACAGGCACACAGGTAATACAAGTCAAACTTATAACGACCCTGCGGGGCTACCACCTTAGCGAAGCTGATGCTTGGTGAACGAATGGAATGTTGTCGATTGCTTCTTCATAAGGAGACCTTGATTAACGACATTAACCAAACACAGCAATGTACATCATTCCATTCGTTCATCATTCGTTCAATCAGCATCAGCCTAAATCCCCTTCGTGTTTCAAAGGGAGGCCCATGCCGAGGGGCATGTAAAGGCTGATAAAAAAACAAGGTGAGCTAATTTAAAACCTCCTATTTTCTTACAGCGATGAACACTTTCACAATCACTGTGTCCGCTTAATGCCAGAATTGGACGTACGTCTCAAGGATCACAGGAGGAAACTGAGACCTGGGCCAGGAGTGGATCAGTATGGACAGATTCCAGTGCCTGTCGAGTTATGCTTAAAACGTGGCCTAGAAGAACCAAAGCCCGACATCCAAACTCTTAAGAAAAAACGTGAAGAAAAACGGCGTGCTGAAAAAGATGCTACTAAAAAATAAAGAGGAGTGTCATAAATTAATTCACAAAACTAGGTATAACAAACCAGGCGGTCTCGACGTTGTCCTTTCTGTTTGCAGTGTTTAATTGTGAATTTAAATCATCCAGGGACTCACAAAAACTTTCATCAAAATCGGTCCAGCCGTTTAAGAGGAACCTAACTATATTAGAAGAATACTTACCTAATTAATGTCTAAAAAAGTTCTTATTTAGTTTTATAATATTAATTTAGTATTAATACTTAGGTACGATATTGTCAAACAAAATATCTAGGTACTTAGTTAAATCTAGTCTTAGTCACACTGTTATTTACTTACCCCCGAAATTAATAATTTATTTGTGTAATTTTAATTTTATGTGCTTATACGGTAAGTTTTTCAACTATTTATTTAATAAATAAAGTATTTATAATCAATAAAAAATGTTTTTTTATAAAATCGGCCTTTTTAAAATCGGCCGACACTTGGCGAAGAAACACTAGGCGGAGAAACTCTAGGCGGAGATAGCGCGTAATAAACACAAAAAAACATAGTCGAATTAAGAACCTTCTCCTTTTTGAAGTCGGGTGAAAACAGAATAGTGAGTCCTGCTGGGCTAGCATACGGGATGAGAGAAGTCTCTCATGAGAGAAGACAAATTATGTCTTCTCTTCACTTTATCTCTCATGTCCTAACATGCCAGCCTCAAAAGAGTAAAAACTCTTCGAAGACAGCGCTATCTCTAAGTAGAGATAAAGGAATTGCCATTATGAAAAAACTTAACCATTTTTACAGCTTTCAACACTAATTTCATTCGTTCCCATTCACTCTCTTGTAGTTTGAAACACCCAAAATTTGTATTTAAAAAAAAAATTGACATTTCTTTGACGTTTCAAGCGGTTGAAGTGTTGAAAAACAATTTTGCGCGGAAAAGTTATTTTAGGTGTTTTTCATTGTTTTATTTTGTTTATCCGGGTTCTATTAAGTTGAAATTGGTACTGATGGTTGTTCCACCATAACGACCGATTGCCATTTATCAAGAAGTGAAGTGAAAGCGCTAGTGTTTATATCCTTTTCGCGCGGAAGAGGATATAAATACTATACGCTAGTGAAGACTGTATAATAATTTGTTTCTCGATTGCCATTTATGAAGAAATTGTGGATATGTCGTCCAAGAAACAAGTGTAAGTAAATTCATACAATAATATTTTTGTTATACAATAGCACATGCAATGAAAACAATTTGTTTATCCGTGTTTTTTTCTTATTTGAGATTAGCTGTATCAATGGTTGTTCTACTATAAGAGAAGTGAACTTCTTGCCGTGGTGCCACATAAGTACTTATTAGTCTTTTATAATATAATCTTACTAGGTATTCCTTTTGAATTGCTGTTTTGTTTATGACTCTGCAGGGTGAGAAGCAATGCTGCTCAAATTAAATATCTAGTGGAGTACATGGCAGCCCACACCAATTTTGCGGCACGAGAATTTAAGGGCCCGCTTGGCGGCGCCCAATATGAGCAGCAGTGGGCTCGACTCAAGGCGGCTCTTGATGAGCTAGGTCCAATACGGACAGTTCACCAGTGGAAACTTGTGAGTATAAACAACAATGCAACAATCTTTAGACCTACACTTTATTACCTACATATATTTTGTTTATAACCTAACTCACAGAATATTTATCAACTGTCGTGTCAAGTTGTTAAATTGAATTTAGTTTGGTGAATGGCTGTGTCGATGCAGTTGTGCTAGTATCATGTGGATACACACTGGAGATGATTGGTTCAGTTAGTTTCAGGTTTAGTCAAGTTGTTTTTGTCTGCTTGATGCTCTACCTACTTAAATAAGGAAAATAGGTATGAGTAATGTATGTGTCTTGCACTTATGTTTATTGTAGCACCAAAAAACCAGCCACGAGCATGTCGGTCCACATAGTACAGTTTAGGGTTCTCTAGTTGAAAACATGCTTCGTAAGCTAGTCTTGACCAAGCTGGTCTAAGTTAGTGAATATGATATGTCCTCAGTTCTTATAAACTAATTTGATCGACCATTACTTGTTTGTATTGAGTGTAGGTTACATTTCTTATTTTATAATAGTAACATAAAGGATAACAAGTTTACAATACTAAGCTGTGATAGTATTTCTATTAGTTTCACTGTAATATAACTGTGAACTTATCCAGTTTTTTAAAAACAAAGGTTTAGCTGGTAGAGGTAATTTGAGATTGAAAAAAATTTTCACTTTAAAGCTAAATATTAGGCAGACTGCTGAATCAAAAAAACGTTCTACCCAAACAAAAATTCATTTTTTAACATAATATCCAATAAAACCCCACATAATGGAAATGGCAAGTAAAAAAAATTGTCCCCCTTTCATCTGTTTTTTTAATAAAGTTTTCATTTTGCTGTTTTTTTGGTGTGATCAATATGTATGACCATGCCGAAATTCTGGTTAGTAGTACCCAGGCTCTCTGAGGAAAACCGCGGAATAAAAGATAGACAGACATGGTGAAACAGTAAGGGTTCGTAGTTTACTATGGAACCCTAATATTGTAGTATATGTCGGTATTAAATAGGTGAATTGTATTTTTAGTGTTGGCGTGATCAAAAAAAAAAAGCTCGCACTGAAGGAGCTGCAGTTGCCAGAGGTCGCCTGAGGACTGGGGACAATACATTTGTCCCAGAAATTTCTGACACCACAGAAGTTTACAATCTGTGAATATAATATGTATATAAATATGTACATTGTTTAAAACTGCATAATAAGATGGGTATTTAGGTAAAGGAAATCAATAAATGGTGGTCTTTTTCACAATGATAAAACGATGGCCGGTTTGGTCAAGTGATAGTGGCGCTACCTCTTGATCGACAGGTCCTGAGTTCGATTAACTGTTGGGAAAAATATTTGTGTTAAAAGCAGATGTTTTTTCATGGGTCATGGGTATTGGTGTCTGTCTCAAGGAAAACCTTGATGTGGCCCTTTGAGTGTGTAGCGTTTATTATTATTATTTGTTTCTCTCCTATGGGAAATCAAGAATGCCGGTTGTTTTGGAAGGTGTGCGTGGGTGTACAGGCCCCTTCAGATACTATTATGTATTGGGATATGTACGCCTAACGGATACTATCACTGCCTGCACTATTGAGGAGATACAGCCAAAGAGAGCGCCCATTTATGTATGTATGTGTGTTTGTAAACATAAACACTTTACTGCACATAAACAAAGGTAGAAACAATGGGTGGGTAAAAACACATATTAAAATGTACAAAGGCGAACATATCCCACTATAGGGATTTATTCCTGCTAACCTTTGAGAGAAAAGAAAGGAGACTGAAATGCAGGATTGGTGGTATTTGCGGAATAAACTGATTCTAAAAATTACAAATTTTTAGAAGAAAGCTTTTAACAATTAAACAAATTAACTTTAAATAAAATCAAACCCATTAATGTATTACTTAAATAATGTACATATGTACATTTACACTGTTATTAAATTGGTATTTTTATATGTTTGTAACGAATAAACTGGAATACTACTGGACTAATTAAAAAAAAAATTGCATTAGAATGCTAAATTATCCCTGCTGTGTTTTTTTGTGTGAATAAATATTATGTCTGCTATGTCTAAGTAACATAGGCTACACAGTTTTCCCGAAAGCTAGTGTATGATATAAAAGCTGTCGTGAAATCTATGTATTTATTTTATGTAACCTAACCTTTTGTTACCATTTTCTAGCAACCACTTCTCGACGACCCGCAACCGAGCACATCAAGAGTCGAGCCCACTGCTGAACGTTCTCGGCGGGGGCAAAGACGTCCGCGGAAAGAGACGCCCCCCACACAATTCTTAGATGAGCAAAGAAAAACCAATTTGTTACTCAAGGTATATGCTTGAAAATAGACTTAATATTAATTAATTTTAAAAAACATTGCCTGGCTGGATCGATTCTGAAGTTTTTTTGGTGGTGATTCCAATTGCCTGGCAAGGCTTAGATACCAAAATATTTTTTCTGAAAAATCCACTGGTAAAATTCCAACTGGGACAAAGTCATTGGCTGGACTAAAAATATACCTATATAATAATAATAAATCATCTATTATCAGGCTTCTAGGTCCACAGATAAATACCTTACAGACTAATATAAATCTACTTACACAAATATTATAAAGAGGAAAGATTTGTATTTTTGTATGTAACAAATAAACTTAAAAACTACTGGACCGATTTCAAAAATTCTTTCAGCATTAGGATGCTACATTTTTCCGGAAGTCTCACGGGAACGAAGTCCCGAGCAGAATGCTAATATGAAATATATTGAATAGTGTATGGTTAAAAGGATTCTTTAATTTTTTTCCACACAATGATATTACCTGTTTTTATTCATACAAATATTTTTAAACTTAACTGATCTCTGTAAAAAATCTAACAAAAATTAGTAAGGGGCATTTTATTTTAAGTATTTTTAAACACGTAATTAAGGCTTTCAGATTCGATTTTGCGCCGGAAAGCAGCATCTCGCCCCTTTGCAAAAACCTCAGGCATGGTCGGCCAGCGAGACAGTAAGAAAATCCTCAAACACTGAAAATAGTCGTAATCAACTAATTAACTCGCTATTATTTTTCAGCAGCCAACTGATAGAGTTGAAAATCTGTGGCTAGTTTCAACAAAAATCACACACGGTTTGATTATATTAACAATGTAGCGATATTTAATTTCAGGAGCTAATAGAAGAAATCAAAACTAGTAACGGACACAGGAAACGGGCAAACGAGCTTAGGGAACTAATGTTACCACGCCGCAGGTCAATATAATAGTTTAAATATCAATGTAATTGTTTAAATATTGCATCCGGTGCAAAAGTATGGTTAAATATGTATGTTTTTCGTTTGCAATTTCTCCACGCAAACAGATTTGCGGGCGGAAATCTAGCAACTATGTTACTGTAAGTTTCTGTGAAACCCAATCTTGTATAAGCGTCAAGTAACCATTTATTTAACTACTTACACGTCACACTAAAACTATAAAGAGAAAAAATTTGTATTTTTGTGTGTATGTATGTTTGTAACGAATAAACTCAAAAACTACTGGACCCACCGACCGACCGATCGACCGACCGACCGACCTATCGACCGACCGACCTATCGACCGACCGACCTATCGACCGACCGACCTATCGACCGACCGACCTATCGACCGACCGACCGACCAACCGACCGACCGATTATGTGTTCAAATCGCGAAAGTTCAGTGTTGTAAGTACTGGACCGAAATTTCAACAGTTCTATCACCATAAGAATCCATGAGTAACATAGGATACATCATTTTCCCGGATTCCCACGGGAACAACGAAAAGGTAGCTAGTTTATAATATAAGTAGGATTTATGAGCTCCCCTGTCCCTTGTGGGATAATCACAAACCCCCACCCCCTTTGTATTGCAGTTATTCTATTACGTTCCGTTAAAATTATACTGTGTACAAAAAAAAAAGATAAATAAATAAATACATGTAAGAAACCAAAATTTCACTTAAAAATATTTAATAAATAAACAAAATAATAAAAACAAAATTAATAAAAAAAATTAAGAAAAAAAACTATCTAAAATTTGTTGTTGCCGACTCTGGGCTGCTTGAACCAAGCGGAAAGGCTGCTCCTCGTCATCATTTGGATCGGAACGCTGCACTTCCTCTTCCTCCAGTTCAACTCTGAAATAAATGTACATAAACTTTAATTTTCTATGTTTGAAATAAAGCATAATAAACATTTAAAAATATCATATTTTCAGTGAAAGATAGTTAATTTTACTTCATAGTCTATATTGTAATGCATTCTTAGTTTCTAGGTGCATATCAATATAAAATACCATATTATTTATTGCACACCTAAAAACAAAAACACCTTTATCTAATAATTTGTAATGCTGCGGTCATTTTATTATAAAGAAATTTGAAGAAAAATTCAACCGGTTTAATTGAGAAAGATTTTTTTGGTTTTCCGGTAATTAAAAATCAGTAGTTTCTGTAAAAAAACATCAAACATCTTTCGAATCTCACAGATAGTTGACGTTTATAATTTATAGCAATTCAATTATGCATTTTTGACTATTGTCTTATATCAAATAGTAAATAGAACTTTATTTTTAAATATTACATACCCAAAATGCTTCATTATGTTGTAAACAGTGCAACACGCATAAATTATTGCACTGGCCTTCTCCGGAGAGTAATGGAGCCCTCGGTCGAGGCCGAGACAGCGCAGGCTCCCTTTGAGGTAGCCGTTGGTGCGCTCGATGGTGTTGCGCGCGCGGCAGTGCCACGCGGTGTACCTCTCTTCCGGAGAGTTTGGCACAGCGTGGACTATCGGCGTCATCAGCCACGGCTCCAACGGATACCCACTGTCTCCTGTTTGAAAAGAGATTTTAAAAGATGAATAGACCACAAATATCTACTAACTTGTTACTTTATCTTTTTCAGGACCATGAGTGACTAGATTTATATAAGTATTATTATCTACCTACCTACCTGCCTGCCTTCCTACCTACCGCCTACCTACCTACCTACCTGCCTACCTACCTACCTACCTACCTACCTACCTACCTAATTGTATATCTTCTACTTCCTAATACAATAAATGAATTCGTTTTTACAAAAAATGAAATTTTATTAATGTACCTATACCTAATAATTCCTTTATGAAGTAAGTGCATACCAACCCAAAAGAAAATATCTTCCTATTCCGTTTACGTGTAGTCGCTTCATTTCCTCTTTCGCATTGCTGTGGTGCCAGATGAAAGAATCATGTACCCTCCCTGGGTACCTCGCATTCACATGGAGTATGCGGCACTCTGAGTCAGCAATCTGGAAAATATAGTAAATGATAAATTATCTTGATGGTATATACTTATTTTGATTTACTTTAAATTTTAATTTACTGTTGTACACTTTTCTTAAAATTGAAACAAAGTGCAGAAGTTACAAAGTTAAACCTACTAGGTACCGCAAAAAGTTTTATTTCCACCTGCAATGAGATTTCACTGAGAAATAACAGAACGACAGAGGTTTTATTATTAGTTTTACTTACTAACTGGACGTTGAGGGTGTGGAACCCCTTCCTCAAATTTTTATATTGGACACCTTGTGGCCCTGGGGGTGGGAAGATTTGCACGTGAGTACAGTCTATTACCCCCAAGACATCAGGCACGCCAAACTTATTTTGAAACTCCCCGGCTACGATGCGACAAGACTCCTCTGTGCTTGGGAACCTCACCCATCTGTTGAAAAGCCTGTAATAATCAAGTACAGAGAGTTAATTAGTTAGATATTAGAATCTAGAAAATAAGTGTTAATGAAAACATCAACTAACTGTTTTATTACCTGCTTGTTGCTAAGTCAAAATAAGAATAAAAATTAAAGGTCTTAATTTGGCATAAAGGTTCCTTTTATAACGTAGGCAAATAATGAAGAAGGATTTTTATGACAATCATACGGGAAAGAAGTCCATCGATGAAACGTTACTTTTTGTACAGTTGGGGTCCGAAAGTGGCATAGGTTACACGTGAACAAAGTCGCGAGTGGAGAGGTATAAATTGATCATTAGGTAAAGTAAAGCCGTAATAAACTTATTAAAATAATAGTCCAACGGCTAGCAGTCAGACTACCGAGTTCGATCCGCAGGCCGCTACGTATCAGTAACTCGTTTTCTGAGTTATGTACTGTACATAAGTACATAGACTTTATGAAAACGATGTTAACGTTAAGGGAAAACATCGTAAAAGGAAAGCTGCACATTCAGAAAACATTTTGTAACCATGATAAAATCCGGTCAAAATAAAAAATTATATTTTGTAATTCCCCTGTTAGAAAGGCATTAAGGAAGAAGTTGGTATTTCTAATTTTTCATTGCGGTGTACCTACTTAACTAATAGTCTCTTAGGTAAGCTAGGTTTCCATGGCAAGACCTTCCACTTCTTAACTCCTATCGCAAAGAAACTTCTAATTGAATAAACGTAGGTGTACCTAATTTAAAGTTAAGTACCTCGCGGAAGCGTTTAACAATATTTCTTATACTATATAGTTTAATAAGAGCATGTTTTTACACGCTCCCGTGAGGCTCATAGCAGGCGATTCATATATATGTTGTAGACATACCTTGTATAAACTGCGTTTACGAATTGAGCCAGGTACTTGCTTACAGTAGTCTGGGCTACGCAGACAGAGTGGTCCTGGCCAACTTGGCGCTGATAGCCTCCGCTGGCCAGGAACTGAATAGAGCAGAGAATCTAAAACAAGATATCGTATAATAAGGTATTATGATATTGAAGACCGTTCAAGTTAGAAGATACAATACGATATGAGTATTTACTTACATGAATACTTATGTAGTAATTATTCTACTTTATTTGCTCACAAAACACAAATTATATAGAAAACATTGTATTAAAGGTAAGGTATGTATGTAGGTATTAATGCATTTGGTTCTTGCTGTAAACAGTACAGACTAACAGCTGTAAGCTATAGGTAGTTTAATAGATACTTACTTTGAGGTGGGCGGGATATCCGTCTCCGGATATAGGCGACAGATCCTCCAACAACTGTTGAACCATATATTGACCCATCGGTTTACTTATTCTGAAAATCTTTCGAAATTCAGCGTCAGGTAAACCGAATGGGTCACATATGTCTCGGATCTGTCGCCTTTGAATTTTCCGGGCTTGCCGCTCCTCGTAGACGGCATATAAATAATTATAAAATGCCACAGCCATTTTCACAAAAATAACTTTGAAAGTATTATTTCCAAACTTTCTCTTCGTTCTCTTCGTGGCGGGAACACGAAGACATAAATTCCCTATTTTAAATGTCAAAAACTCTCACGGAAGCGCGCGCATGTTAGCACATGAAGAGAAATTGTCTATGGATTGAAGAGCGAGAGTCATTGAAGAGTTTATCTCTTCTCTCTACGGATGTCATGTTAGCGCAAGTAGACAAAATGACGTCACATCTAGAATGAAGAGATAAAGGCGTAGAGAAAACCTTCTCTCATCCCGTATGCTAGCCCAGCTGGAGACATATTTTTGAAACAATAGGATTCCAATTCGCATACGAATTGACAAGATTTGTATGCGATTCGATTCTCATGCGAATCTTGTCGAAGTCCCGGGCGAAAAGGTAAATTACTGTAAACATATCTCTTAAATTTTGATTCCACTTGTTAGAATACATAGAATGGTAGGTAATCTGAAGAATGGACCAAAGCTACTGAACGGATTTTGATGAAACTACCAGTAAAATTGTAATTATAATATGGCTCATACAAACTACACATACGTAGTATCTTTTAAGTCGTCTGTGCTACACATGCGATAAACTTTTATGACGTCTACGCAGGGTTGGAAATCGTACTTAGTATAATTATACTATTTGTACCAGAATATCATTAAGCGAAGTATGTAGTATTGCAATGCCAGTATACTACGCAAAAATACCAGAATATCGACATGGGGCCTGATTTTTGAAACAATAGAATTCCAATTCGCATACGAATTGACAAGATTTGTATGAGATTCTCATGCGAATCTAGTCAATTCGTATGCGAATTGGAATTCTATCGTTTCAAAAATATGGGCCCAGTGGAAGGGTAGTTTTTAATGTATTTTTTTACTATTTCCTGTCTTTTTGACAGAATAGGAGTTGTTATGTATTTTATCCATGGACTTAGTACTTTCTATTTTATCTATGAGTGTGAGTGAGATGACGATTACTTGTGTATGCTGTTACATTTTCTTGAATAATATGCTAAAATAAGGAAAACAAAGTTTTTTTTATATCGCAGTTTCTATCTTACTTTAACTCAATAAAATAGGCTAGAAATTGAAACAAAGGATATTTTTGTGATTATTTTTTATTATTTCAATTGTTTTTTTATGCAATAAAACAAAATTTACTTTAAAGTCATTGAAAAACAAAATGTTGTATAATTTTTTGTCAAGTAGTATAATTTTGATCTCCAAGTAGTATAATTTTCTGACAGTCTGATTCCAACCCTGCATCTACGTGAACGGAGTCGCGAAAGGAAGGTTAGTTAGCTGAAGAGTAGGTTTATTCAATTACATTGGCTGTATTGCCACGTTAGATTGGCTGTATGTGATTTGATGCGTTTGCCTCATACTTAGAGGAAAATTTAAACAAAAGAATGTCAAAAAAATCCAACAAGAATGGAGATTGGAGTCTTTGGCGGGAACTCGGCGTGAGCGGTTGCTTTGTCAATTGAATTTTCGTTTTCGGCGTGAAAAAGTTGTTTAATGTGTAATAGTGATAGTGTATTATGCAGTAAATTGACTAAAATTCGTGTAGTGATGAAAAATTCAAGTGATAACAGTGTTTCTGCTCCGTTTGGTACCGACAAAGATCCTCGCGGTTGTGCTTCTCGCCGCCAGTTTTCGTAAAACAGACGCTATCCGGTTTTACGCAGAACATGAGGAGCTTAGGGCATTGGGACTCTGCTTTTACGTCGAGTGTGCGATACAAGTGGTTTTACCGTTTCTATTGTTTTCGTCGTATATTGTGGTTGACTTTCTCTTATTTTGTGTGTTGGTGTTGGTAATATTTACTGAAGTAAGTTTATTTATTATTTGTTTATTTATTGCCCTGTTTTAGAGGCCATAATTATGGCCGAACCGCCCGACCCCGGTGGAGGTTATACAGATCCGACATGTGATCAAGGAATCTCTCAGGATCTTCTCTCTGGATTTAATCTTGAAACTGATCCGCCTACATCGCTTCTATCGAGAAAGCGCCCACAACAGAGTGATGGCGCTATTCCCCATAAAAAAATAATAACCAACCTATCTCAGGCCACGCCGTCAATTCAATCTACTTATACCCATCCGGACTTCAGTGAGAAAAAGTCAATGTACTCAGACTTTGATGTTGCTCCTTTCCTCGTGCATGTAAGTAAAACTATCTCTGATGCTTCTGCTGGTACTGCCCTTAGACCCATTAAATTCGGTCATTTCTTATTTAGAAATAACATCAAAAATGTAGTTATGGACGGAGTCAAGCGTGTTGGCCGAAACCGGGTTTCGGTCGAATTCAAGTCTGCTGCTGCCGCTAATGCCTTTCTCGATCATCCAGCCCTTTGCCCTGCAAAGTATGAAGCAACCATACCAACTTTTAACGTAACCCGTATGGGTATTGTTCGACACGTGCCGGTTGAGTGGACTCTTGAAGAATTGGTCAGTTCAGTTGAAGTGCCAAGTGGGTTTGGCCAGGTTATAAAAGCACGACGACTTCACAGGAAGAAAGTTGAAAACAATACTACGACTTGGGTTCCGACTCAAACTGTTGTCATAACTTTCAATGGACAGAAATTACCACCTTGCGTTTATTGCTTTTATACATCGTTACCAGTAGAAGTGTATATCCTTCCCACTATTCAATGCAATAAATGCTGTCGTTTTGGCCATATTTCAGTACAGTGCCGTTCTGCACCCCGCTGTTTCATTTGCTCCCAACCTCACGAAGGTGCTACTTGCCCGAAACAAAACCCTACCTGCCTATTTTGTTCTGGTTCTCATTCAGCAACAGACTCTTCTTGTCCTGAGCACGCCCGACAAAGGTCAATAAAACTAGTCATGTCGCAAGAGAGCGTCTCATATCTTGAGGCATCCGCAAGGTTCCCACAGGTGAGACGATCCTTTGCTGACACAGCCAGATCAGCCTCTCATACAATCCCTTCTCAAATCTCTTCCTCGTACAGCTGTCCTTCCCCTGTAATTTCCTCTTACAGAAAAACCGTCGCAAGTCTACGGCGCCCTCCTTCACCCGCTTCTGGTCCAGGCTACGATGTACAGGCTCATAGAGCCATAGCTGCTACCCCACCACCAACCCTTCCGAATGGGTGTGCATTATCATCACCCTCATCCGGTCTCTCCCCCAATGAATCCCTTTTGGATAATCTCCTATCCACACTCATCAGCATCATGTCCAAGATGGACGATGGTGTTGAACTACCGAACAATCTCTATCAAAAACTCACTAAGCTTTTTAATATCATTAACAATGTCTCACAAAATTATGCAATGGAATTGTAGAAGCATTAGACACAAAAGATCTGAACTGATTTATCTTTTGAACAAACATAAGCCTCTTATTTTTGCCGTCCAGGAGACAAAATTGAGGCCGGAGTCCCATTTTAGGATGTCAGGCTTCTCTTGCCTCCGGGACGACAAGAGTACTGGTCACGATGGTTGTTGTTTATTAGTTTCCAAATCGATTTCCTTTTCCCGAACCCCAATACCTGCTCATGACAGTGAAAGCTTTAATGCTGTAGCTGTCAGAGCTCTGGATATATCCTTTCTATCCGTGTACATCCCTAATCCTAATAGGTTGGTCCTAGCTAGCCTAGAAACAATCATTGCTTTTCTTACACCTCCTGTTGTTATCCTTGGGGATTTCAACATTCATCATACTTCCTGGGGTTGCCACTCGTGTGACCCTATCTCCTCACCTTTCTTAGACCTCGTTGATGATCACAATTTATGTATCCTCAATGATGGCTCCCCTACCCGTCGCGTTCTTCCCCACCAAAATCCAAAATCTGCTGTAGACTTGTCCCTGTCCTCTCCAGAAGTCGCCTCACGACTTTCCTGGAATACCCTCCCTAATACATTTGGCAGTGACCATTTTCCCATTGTGTTGTCCCTCCCTGATTCCTCCATCTCCCTTTTGCCTGCTCGTAATCCTCGGCTTAAATATAATCTGGCCAAAGCTGATTGGCCTTTATTCTCTCGGTCCGTTGATGAGCTTCTAACCAATCTCCCACCAGTATCAAATGACAACATTCACGAAGTCTATGTTGATTTTAAGAATGCCTTGCTGTTAGCTGCGGATAAGTCCATACCTGTGAAAAACATAGCCAGGGGTAAAATTCCGTCACTCCCTTGGTGGGATTCAGATTGTTCCTCTATATGTAAGCAGCGTAAAGAAGCCGAAAAGAGGTACGCATCTTCTATGACCACCGAAAATTACATGGCCTACAAGGAAGTTGCGGCAAAAGCAGTCAGGCTCTTCTCTGAACGGAAAAAGGCGGGCTGGAATTTGTTCTGCGAGTCTCTTTCTCCGAGAACCCGTCCTTCCCTAGTCTGGAAGAACATTAGGAGATTCCGGGGATCCGTCAATACAGACCACAATATTTCCTCAAACGATGCTTCAGTTTGGATTGAGCAATTTTGTAACCGACTTGCCCCGCCCTTTGCACCAACGGCTTCCGAATCCTCTTACTTCCCCTCTACAGAATCAAGGGACTCTTTTGATGCTCCTTTTACCAAGGAGGAATTTTCAGTAGCTTTGGATTCCCTGAGGGATTCATCCCCGGGGATAGACGGAATCCCTTACTCTTTTATTACAAAATGTAGCGAAGCTTCGAAATCTAAGTTCTTAAATATTATCAATACAATTTTTGCATTAGGCTCTCCCCCTGATGAATGGAAGTCGCAAATTATCGTTCCCATTTTAAAACCAGCAAAGCCCAGCAGTGACGCTCAAAGCTACCGACCGATAGCTCTCTCATGTACTATGAGTAAAATCTTGGAACACCTGGTAAAAAACCGACTGGAGTGGTTTGTGGAGAGCAGATGCATTCTTGCCAAGAGCCAATTTGGCTTCCGAAAGGGATTGAGCACAATGGATAGCGTTGGTACATTAGTGACCGATATACGCATTGCTCTCTCTAAGGGAGAGTCTTTGATTGGGGTGTTCTTGGATATCTCATCCGCATATGATAATGTCCTTCTTCCGGTTCTCAGGCAGAAAATGCTACAGCTGAGTGTCCCTGTGAGGATGGTTAATTTCATTTTCAACCTCTTTTCTTCCCGCTCCATCTTGATTTCCTCGCAAAATTCCCTGCTTCCCCCGAGAACCCTCTGGAAGGGTCTTCCTCAGGGTTCAGTTCTTAGTCCTCTTCTTTACAGTATTTACACGTACGATTTGGAACTTTCCGTCAATTCCTTTTGTAATGTCCTTCAATATGCGGATGATTTAGCTTTGTATGTTTCAATGAAAGACTTAGAGGAGGCCTCTTCCCGCCTCAATACTGCCATCAGTTACCTCCAAGACTGGCTTTTCGATCATGGGCTGTCATTAGCCATTGAAAAGAGTAGCGTTGTCACCTTTACTCGAAAGCGATCAATACCGGACCCGATTATTAGATACGATGACGAAGTTTTTCCGGTGAAGGATAGGGTCAAGTTTCTTGGAGTTGTCCTCGACTCACATCTCACAGGGGTACACCATATTGATCAGGTGATTAAAAAATGTGAGAGGAACATCAACATCTTACGCTCAGTGTCGGGAGTTTGGTGGGGTTGCCACCCTTACACTCAAAAACTACTGTACAACGCTGTCGTGCGTAGTCATTTCGATTATGGGACGTTCCTCCTCGAGCCCTGTAACAAAACTTCATTAGCTTTATTAGACAGGATACAGTCTAAGTGCCTACGCATCATAACGGGTGCAATGAAATCATCACCCATCAATGCCCTGCAGATAGAGTGTGCAGAGGCCCCACTCCATCTTAGGAGACAGTACCTGTCAGATAGATTCATCTTTAAAGCTCTACAGTCGACCGATCACCCGCTTGCGGCTAAGCTACATACCCTTTCCGATTACATCTCATCTGACAGGTACTGGACTCATAAGGAATATCCTCTTATATTTAACAGCTTTGTAAAACTCATTAGTCTCTCCTGCCCTACTTTTGAATCAAGTCTTAACCCTCTTTTTCTAACCCCCTTTAACGCATTAGTATTCCAACCTGATATCACCTTAGATCTTGGTATAAGCAAAAACGATCCTGGCGCTAACAACAAGCTCAGCCGTATTATCAATGATAAATGGACGGATTGGCTTACTATCTACACAGATTCTTCCAAATTAACCAATGATGGTTGCGTAGGCTCAGCAGTGTGGATACCGAAGTACAAAATTGTCCTTAATTTTAAGTGCCCTCCACTAGCCTCCGTCTTTACCGGGGAGGCGATTGCCATTCTTGAGGCTCTCCAATATATTGAGTCTCATCAACTCAATAACTCTGTTATTTTTTCGGACTCAAAAAGTTGTTTGCAGGCTATTCTAGCCAATCAGTTTCGGAGCAAATCTAAATTTCCCTTTATTTTCAAAATTAAAGAAGTTTTATTAAGGTGTCACATAAAGGGCATCAATTTAGCACTGGCATGGATCCCGGGTCACAATGGTATAGTGGGGAACGAAGCTGCTGATCAATTCGCTAAGGAGGCCACTGTAACAGGATGTAACAGCCACTACTTGGTATACACGCAGGACTTGATGCCCTTGGCAAAGGACTGCGTGGTGTCTAGGTGGACCCAGCTATGGGATATATCAAAACAGCTTAAAGGAAAGCATTACGCGGCAGTCCAGGAATCTATACCAGTACGACCTTGGTTCTTCAAATTCTCAAAATTTAATAAACGTGTCACCTCTACATTATGCCGACTTCGGTTGGGCCATGCTTGCACTCCAGTCCATCTCGCTAAAATAAGGGTAAGGGACAGCTCACTTTGTGAATGTGGGCTGGACGAGGGTTCAGCAGAACATATATTTTTCAACTGCCCTCTGAGACCTTCTCTTTTAGATTCCATTCCTTTAACCGTCCCCCGGCCCACAAATCTAACTATTCTCCTGGGTCTTGTACATACCCCTTTAGTGGATATTTTATGTGATTATATTAACCGGAATAACATTAGACTGTAAGTTGTCTGTCTAATACTAACATATTAACATTGTGTCATATTGTTTGTCTCTTTTGTTTTAGGTTAGTCAACATTCAGGACCAATAAATTCAAACATTTTCGTTTAGATTAACTTGCACCTTGTTCAATCACAAAACATAAATCTAAAGCAGAGTCAAGCAGTCTTCCAACATAATCGTGGAGGAAAATATACCGAACATACACGCAAATACGCTCCTTGGCAACACTGGACATTGGCGAAATCTACCAAAGGATCGCCACAATTGAAGAAATTGAATTGAATTAGGGCATTGGCGTATCTAGGGTTATTTTCTAGGGGGGGCCGCGGGCCTGGCGAAAATTAAATGTACTCTAGCTTAATACGCTGTCTATTCAAAAGTAACTAATACTGTATTATATGTAGTATGTAATAATAAGTAAGTATTCAGATTTCTCAGCTGTAGATAACTATATATATAAGGTCCTAATTTATTAGTCACTTTCCTTTTAACACGTTATTGTGTAGGTCAAAATATATCATTTGAGTCAAAAAACAAAAGCATAATATTAAATTTAAAAGGTCTTGAAAAATTTTGTTATGATATTTTTTCATTACTATGTTGAATAAACCCATCCATTCAAACGTAAATAATAATGGCAGTAGTAGAGCGGGCGAGCGGGGAGTGGACGGCTATAATCGAAAGAGAACCATTCCTTTATCTTTAAATGGAAAATTCATTTTTTATTTTTTTTACAAAATTTAATTTTCAGATAATTAATTTTTATGTTGTTTTTTGGAATACTATCAACCTATACAATAACGCCTTAGAAGGTAAGTGACTAATAAATTAGGACCTTATATATATTATGATTTTTGTGTGAAGTTATCAGTATTTTGGCATCAATTACTTATAGAATTTCGAATTGGTAGCCCAATATCCTGGGGTGGGCCCTAGACCATACTCGGGTGGGCACGGCCCACCCGGCCCCCCTCCTATATACGCCTATGGCTTAGGGCTTAGGTTAAGTTGAAGAAAGAAGATTTTTCACTGAAGACATGGCTGTATGGACATAGTTTCCTTTGCCTTTCCCGAAAGGGATAAATTTAACAAAAAAAAAAAAAAGAATGGAGATTGGCAGCTCTGGTTAAATTAAAATCGAAATGTTTTGTTTTTTGGTCCTAATCATGGCTTTGAAGAGTTTTTCTGAGTGAATTAGGATAATTGAGAATCAAAAATGGATTCTCATTTATTAGTTGAGGCGCTGCCTCTACTGGGCGTGTGTAATTTGTGTTTGAGCGAAGGCGCTGTCGAGAGTATGTTGTTAGATAAAGGAGGTGCTAACAACGAGTGTTATTCGCAAATGTTACTAAAATGCTTCGCTATAGACGTAAGTACTTAATTCATAGTGGTGTAAATAGCCCTCTACACTGCAATTTTAGTTCTAAAATCCGTAATTGGCAGAGAAATGGTGTGACAAACTTATTATTTTTATGGTTTTTAATGAGATTATCACTCGGCACTTCGCTGTGTTGAAATTCTTCTATAATTATAAAAACACCTAAAAACCGACACCAGTTGCGGGTGTGTATCGGTAAAGTAACTATTTATCTTTATGAGCTTTTAGTTGGTTGTCTACAATCTACAATATTTTGTTAGATTTTCATGGAACTATACTGGGGGTAGGAACCTGACGGGTAACAATGGTGGGTCACGAGCGAATATTATTCAGTGGGCCCTGCCTGTAAAACAACACATACTGCGATTAAAAGTAACAATTTTATCTTCTATTTGCATAGAAATAAGTTTTTTTAAAGTACCTAGTTATTTAATTAAGTAAGTAGTGACCTTCCAAACCCTGGATCATGCGTACCCCGAATGAGAAACAGGACCAAGCGCTAGGAAGAAAAAGAAGATAATAATGAAGACACAATTTTTTTTAAATCTCTAATTTTAGGCTTCAGCCACTCTGGGTGGTTATGCCAACCTCATGGTATCATACTAGAACTACAATTTCAACAATTAAACACTATTTGGTTATCCTTTCTTCCAGATAATGTTAATGGAGTTGGGCGACACGAAGCACTTGATCTGTGAGCTCTGCATCGCCAGACTGCAGGACGCGACGGCATTCCGGCACCAGGTGGAGGCTTCCCTGCACACTCTCGAGAAGTCTTTTAAGATTAATAGTAATTATACACAAAGACTTTTTCTTGCAACTACGTAGTAATGTTATCATTAATCAGTACAAAACCAGTGGCGTGCATAGACATTTTAGGCAGGGTAGGCAGTGAACTTTTAGTGATGAAAATTATTAAGATTTTAGAATGTTAGTTAAAACAACTTTAGGTTATTCAAATCAAAATAACCTGTGCTTCCAAACTTTTATATAACAGTTTGAAAACAAAATGCACGGAACACAAAATAAGCGGTTAGTATGCACACAGCCCGTGAGCCAATTATGAATGTCGTATATTTTAGTATTAAAATGTCTTACTGCGGTACCTTTTTTTGCGTCAACGCACGCATCGGCCTTCAGCGATAATGTTAACTTTTTCTTGAAAAGGTAAACTTGAAAAATTACGCAGTTTCGGCAAACAAACATCATCACCACACTTTTCACAACTTATTGTACTCATTTTGTTCTAAACAAATGTCGAATAATCACTATAAACTAATAAAACAATAATTTGCGAAAGTTTTCGTTCGTAGTTGCAAAAGAAAAACAATTCAATAAGAAAAAAATGCCGCAAAATTAAAAATCTATAACAGCCCTTCCAAACTTACCAAATATTGACACTTCTTTGGTAGCATCGCTTTATAGGCAGAGCTTTTTTCGCCATACAATCAGTTCGTTAATTTTTCGCGGGGGAGGCGAAACAGCCAATCAGAAGCCAGCATTTTTCAACAAAAAAGGCATTTCAAACGAGTGCTTATAAGCTTCGCCATCTAGCGGCGGCGGCGAGCGGCACTAGTAACTAGTTTAGATGGCGCTGTTTTGAAAAAGTTTAAATTCGGTACCTAAATCGTTTCACAAATTTTGATTCTGTGATCGTTAGTGTACATTATATATTTAATTTTTGTTTTATTTTCGTTGAATACCCTAGGGTAGGCACTGCTTTTCTGCTTGTATGGAATGCACGCCACTGTACAAAACCAATCATAAAGAACATGTTTTTTGCTTAGATCCAAAACATTGCAGAAATGTTGTATGGAATCTCATTATTGCACTGTTTTTCATTAATGCATTGGTTTTTTTTTTCAAATTTAGATATAAATTTACCATAGAGGTTTAATTTCTCCCATTAAGTATAATACTTTGCTCCAAATAAAGGGCAACCAGACAGATTAATGGTACATGCCCGCACCAGGATTTGAACCCACAACCTTCTAGTTATAAGTCTGGTTCATTACCAACCTTGCTATTGAATCAAATAAGCCTTTATTTCAGATATAATGAACAATATATCGCATGCAAATAAATATGGTTTTAGAAACGAATTTCTTCTTTAATTTTAATTTTCTTCCTTTTTTTATCTATGTGCCCCTGGGGCAAAGGCTTATCAATTTTATTTCTCGTTTCAGACGAGCAAGTACAGGACGTGAAGCCTGAACTATCAAATTCCTTTGATGATGACTTCGATGGCCGCTGTGATATGGATGAAGATGATATGGGTATGTTAGTGTGCGTATATTGGGTGATTTTAAATTAACTGAACAACTTTCTCCAAGGAACATAAGTCGAATACAGGATGCCTTTTTAATCACTACGCAAATTTTTCTTACAGTGTCAGTAACTTTAAAGAACGTAAATTAGTAGGAAAAAACATTTTTTTTCCAAAATTTTTTTGATTTTGATACTCTTTTTTAACATCTTAGAGGATGAATTTTGTAAAACGCAACCGGTTTCACAAATTGTGTTGAAGAGTACTACTACCAAGTTTCAAGTCAATTAGACAATGTTTTTTCTTTCCATACAATAATTTTGATTTATTCTCATGCTTCGGACGATCTAGCTTGTATGGAACGATATAAAACCAAAAAATACGGGTCTGTTTAAATTTTCATAAGATTAACGTACAAAAAATTTGCATACTGATTAAAAAATAATGTGGTATAAAAAAATGTTTCGCCTCTACATACAACTTAAGCGATCAGCCGATTCGCCTTAGTAAGAGTAGTCAAAAATAATGTTTGAGAATAGGGATGTTGACAATTTTTTTTTAAAAAGGAACTGTATCCAAAACCCAAAACCGAAATAATTTTTTAAAACTATTGAGAAATAAAAAAGTTACAAGCTATTAAATTTCAATAGAGGGGGGAAACTGTCAAACAACGAAAAAGAGATGCACTTACTGGCACGTGACGTCACCGCCATTTGTTTGCGTAGGTAAAAACGAGATAGCTAGCTCTCCCCACTAAACGAGATAGCTAGTCCTTAATATAAATGCTAATAACTTGTTCATTTATAAACCAATTTTAATGCTGTTTTCGGATATTAATATATTTCTAGCATTATTTTTTATTTCACATACAATCATTCATAAAATCAAACACTGTTAACATCCCTATTTCGTATTGGTTCCTTGGGGAAAGTTGTTCAGTTTCATGAGGGAATTACCTCAAAGTTTCGCTAATTCGAAGTAACCTTACACTGATTTTTTTTTGAAAAATGCGTCATTATAGATTGAAATGGGAAGGCGGACGTGGCTGTACGCTTTAAACCCTCGCGCGATTTATGCACACCCGTGTGTGCAGGATTTGTATCGTACGGCGCGTAAACAGATTTGTTCACTATTTAACCGTGCGACGGGTTAAATAGTGAAACGCTTGTTTTTTTAATATTTAATATACATATTATATATCAATCTACACCAGTGGTTCCCAAAGTTGACTGGGCGGCGACTCACCAAAATGATAGTCCAAATTTGGCGACCCACCTCGACCTAAAAATTTGTTAAAGGATATGGTATCTTTACGACCTAACGTTGCAGTAACGTACCTAGTTTAGCGCCATCTATCCGGTGCCTGGGGAAAAAAAAATCCCTCATTGGCTAGTTGCATTCGCCACCGCCGCCCGCGCGCTGCCCCACCGTGTACACTGTACACTAATATTAAAAAGAGGAAAGATTTGTATTTTTGTATGTTACGAATAAACTTAAAAACTACTGGGCCGATTTCAAATATTCTTTCACCATTCTGAGTAACATTCCCGAATTCCCACGGGAACGAAGTCCCAGGCGGAAAGCTAGTATATTATATTTCAATACACTATATTTTAAAATACAGAATCAAACTTAGTACTTAATAACATTTTTTTAAATAATTTAAAAGTAAATATTTTCGAACTTGACGTACAGAGGCCAGCACATCAGGTGACTCCATTTTCATTGCAAAACCGCTCTTATCACAACAGCACAGAGTGCACGCGTGTGATAACCTGAGTTGCGGCTGTCCGTACATAAGGGTATTGCTTTCTCGAGGTTAGATATCAGAATATCACGTATAATTTGAGGTAGGTACATTTTATAAAAACTGATTTAACCGTATCGGGAGCAGCCCACACTTGTTTTTTTTAGATAACTTTTATTACACCCCATCAAGAGTAGTACTTTCTTCATTTCGAAGCGTAATATTATATTGCCACCGTTCGCCTTTCGAAGTCAAAAAAAAGTCAAAAGTGCTAATGTAATTCACTATTTTGCTGATGTAAATATATCACTGTATTGACGTGTTCAAGAAACATTTTATACAAGGTGTAAGGGAACCGCTTCCGAATACTGAAAGTACATGCTCAGTCAATGGTTTTGAGTAACTTTCTTAAAGAAACTTTTCCAGGAAACGAAAAATATTTTGGACTTCTCCATACAAGCTGTCTGATTAAAATGACTTTTTTGTATGGGGCCGTCGTTTTTTTTTCGTTTCCTAGAAAAGTTTCTTTGAGATAATTACTCAAAACCATTAACTGAGCCATGTACTTTCAGTATTCGGAAGCGGTTCCCTTACACCTTGTATGTTGAATGAAATAAACACTTTTGAATTTGATTTGAGTGTATCTGGTTCGAAATATTGACAAGTATTTTTAAGAATGAAAAATTACAGAAAAAAAAGACCAAACATTTTATTTCAGTGCTAAAAGACATCGCGATTAAGAAGGAGCCAGCGGAAGACATAAAACCGAAGAGAACTAGAAAAAAACTAGCCAGTAAGGAGCACAAGATTAGTCTGAAGTCGAGCCGAATTTCAGAAACAGACGCCATGCTTCAAGCCGGATTATTTCCTTTTAAAATATTAAAAAACCGGACGTTCTCTTGCACTATATGTCCGGAAAATTCCGGTAATTTAGAAGATATAAGAAACCATATAAAAGACCATAACAAAACGAATATACACGTAGCTTTTAAAAAGATGATGTATTCGAACTCTCAAAGATTTTTCAAAACCGCTACCAGCCTAAGATGTAAGATATGCACAACGGACTTAAACAACTTCGACGAATTAAAACAACACATAGAAAACTGTAATAGAATAAAAAATAGCTACAAATGGAACAATTTACCTTTCAAGTTAGAAAAAGATCAGTTAGACTGTCCTATTTGTAAGAAAACGTTTTTAAACTTCGTTAGTTTGAACACGCATATGAATATGCATTATCCTAACTTTATCTGCGAGAATTGTGGGAAGGCTTTCGCTTCTAAAGCGAGGCTACGCGGCCATATGCGTACTCATGAAATAGGTAGTTTCCCTTGTAGGTACTGTGAAGCTGTTTTCGACAGGGTAACTAAACGAGAAAATCACGTTTCAAAGGAACACAAAAGCGGGGTCCGTTACGCTTGCAAACGCTGTAAAATTTCCCTACCTTCTTTCTACGCTAGACAGAAACATTTAGCTGAAGTACATAATGAAGAATTAAAGCGATATAAATGTAAAGCGTGTCCTCAAAGCTATATAACGCCTGGTCACCTATCGAGTCATGTGAGAAGAGATCACTTAAACGAACGCAACCACAAGTGTGATAAATGTGATTTAGCGTTTTATACGAAAAATGCTTTGAAAATGCATATGATAAAGCACGATGGCGAGCGCATACACACCTGTAGTATATGTCAAAAGTCTTACCAAAGGAAGAAGACTTTGAGAGAGCATATGCGGATTCATACAAATGATAAGAGATTCGTTTGTCCAGTCTGCGGGAGGGCGTTTACTCAGAAGTGTACGTTGAAAGGACATTTGAAAGTTCATGAGCGAAAAGTTGAGATGGACGATAGGACTATGGAACCGCTAAATTCTATTTAGATTTCTAACGAAGGGTGAAAATGAGACGACCGATTTTGCATTGTTAAATAGATAGCGAGGCGTGTGTCATACATATACAGGGCTTTAGGTAAATCTCTTTCAACCTCTTGGGTGGTAAATCTGTCCATAAAACTGAACAACTTTCCCAAGGAACAAAGGTCAAAGTATGAAAAAAAAATGTTCACTTCCCATACAAAATGCGCTATCAGCTGATGCAGTTTGTATGGGAACTAAAATTTTTTTTTCGTATTTCGACTTATGTTCCTTGGTAAAGTTGTTAAGTTTCATGGACTGATTTACCATCCGAGAGGTTGAAAGAGATTTACCTAAAGCCCTGTAAAATAGAATAGAATAGAAAATATGTTATATACAGAGTGTAAGGAACAGGTTAGCAAAAACTGAAACCCTAAATTCAGACCATCATTCTGAATGATTTTCCAGTAGAAAATCATGTTTTTAAATATTTTCTGCTTTTAAAAATTAAATCATTTATTCTAATACACTCTATTTTCCTGCAAAAAACAATGACAAAAATGTACATCGCATTCTGACTAAAGCGCGGCGCGGTTTCGCGATACATTACGTAGCGCCAAAGTAGGTGAATAATAAATACTCCTTAACTTGACGTTTCCGGAAAAAAATAATACTTTTAGCAGATCACAGTTATGGGTAGATTCCACCATTTAAGTATTTGCTAAGCTGTTCTTATACCCTGTATGTAAACGTATCGCTCCCAACCCGGGGTCCACCTCATTTGTTCACCTAGGTGAACCTGGTTATTATTATTTTTTCATTTGTTCACCTGAACCTCGCCGTTCGCCTTTTACGTTGGATCAGAGTGGGTACTTAAATTATAAATAAACTCGTCCTATTATGTACTGTTGTTATACAACATTTAACTATTGTTATGTTTCCTCATTGTAAAAAAAATAGTTTTAAATAGATAGACTCTTTTATGTTACTTATATCTCTTTTATATATTTTTTTAAAGTTAAGGTAGAATTTTATTTAATGTTCATGTATATAAGTTATTATTATAATTATATACAGCCCAAGGCGTAGTTCCTCTACATTTTACTATTTTTAAATTAATTTGGTTAATTAAAATTAGTTAGCGAAATTCAAGGTTAAGAATTAGCCCAAGAAACTAAACAACTGTCCCTAAAGGAACGTCAGTTAAAGAGTTTAAAAAAAATCGCCTCTATACAAGGTGTTTCAAAAAAACCTAAAAAAGAAATTCCAAAATTTAATTTTAAATGTGAAATAGTCGCAACTCTAGTAATCAGTTGCACTGTTTGACATCTTTCAAAATGAAAGTTTCATATAATTAATATGACATACTTGTTTTTTTTTGGGAGATTATGGCCTGGTTACAAGAACTTTGGGCCAAGACTTCAAGTCATATTTGTAATAGAGCTGCGCAATAAGCTAAATTTCAATGAGGGATTTTCTTTTTATTTTTTTTTAAATTTTTCCCTAGTCGCCGGATAGATGGCGCTAAACTAGGTACGTTACTGCAAGGAACGGAACGTTACATTATTTTTGATTAATTCACTTGAACGTAATTTTGAGATCATAAAACGAAACGTTATTGTAATATCACATGTTAGGCGATTTTACGAAAACAACGAACAAACAAAACTGAATAATAACAAAGCGCGAGAAAACTAGGATGATCGGAAAGCCAAAGCAAACGAACAGAATATTTGATGCAATGTTTTTCTCCAAGCCTTTTGGCTTTGGCACCTAGTAACGGAGTCAGTTCAGCGCCATCTAGAGAGCTTTGGGGAACTACTTTTTTTTTAATACCCAAAAAGAAAACCTCCCATTAATTTTAAATTATCTTTTTTTTATTTTTTTTTGAAACACGTATAACTTGTGCGATCAACTGATTTGCCTTTATAAGTATGTCAAGTTTAAATTTTCTATTGCAAATTTCATGTAGTACATGGGAAAAGTTTCGTTTTATAGTGAGAATGACCTCCTACAGTTTTGCTAGCTAATTTAAGCAACCCCTAAACGATAAATTTATTTATTTTTAATTATTTATTCAGTTTTTACATTACATACGCTCGCGTCTGTAATCCCATACGGGGTTCAGAACCATTTGATGCCACTTTTGAATGTTGTATAATGGTGAGAGGTTGTCAGCCTTTCGCCCATTATACAGCAAAACCCTCGCGTCGCGAGGTGTTTATTCAGCCGGGCTATGGTGATCGCAACGACATGTTATCTCAGGGGTGGCCAACTTGATTATACCCAAGATCTCCTGTTTACTAACGAAACCCTGTGCGATCTACCAATTACATACTTCTTGAAATCTTAAGTGAAACAGCATAGTTCAGTACACAATCATGTAGTATTTTTTATTTATTATATTAAAAGAAAAAACTTAAATCTGAAATGTTTTTTTTTGCCTTGCCACGATCGACTGGTCTAACAGTCACGATCGACCGGTCGATCGCGATCGACCGGTTGGCCACCCCTGTGTTATCTCGTGGTCACGTGACTGTTTCGACCAATGAGATTACGAGAAAGCGTCACGTGACCACGAGATAACGCGTGAGATAATATGACTGTAGTTGCGTTGCGCTTGCGATCATCATAGCCCGGCTGTTTTATGCAAAAAAATAAGTCTGAGTCTAAGGCCCGTATTAGAATAGGAGACTTAAGTCTTGATTATACTTAAGCATTGATTGACTCTTTCTCTCACTATCAAAATGACAAAAACGACTGCTACTCAAGTAATACGGACGTTATTTTTGAATGGCGCGAAAATATCTCTGCAATATCGCGGTGCCGCGGGGCCCTTTTTAAAGTACTATTATACAGGGTGACTTTTTAATCAGTACGCAATTTTTTCTTACGGTGTCAGTAACGTTAATAGAACGTAAATTGGGAGGAAAAAAATGTTTTTTTCCAAAATTTTCAGATTTTGATACCCCTTTTTTAACGTCTTGGAGGATGAATTTTGTAAAATACAGAAACACGGGTGTCACAAATTGTGTTGTAGAATTCCCAAGTTTTAAATCAATTGGACGGTGTTATTTTTTCCCTACAAAAAATGCTGATTTATTTTCATGCTTCAGACGATCTAGCTTGTTATATGAAACGATATAAAACAAAAAATATGGGTCTGTTACATTTTCATAGAGTTTACGTACAAAAAATATGCGTACTGATTAAAAAATAACGTGGTATACAAGGGCAGGACATGGCGAAACGGTGAGAGTTGTTGACTCTGGAGTTTTAATTACATCTCAGAGTATATCAGTTTTAAACAATTTAAAAAAAACAGCTGGGTAAACACAGATATGTACTTACAACGAAAAGCAATATTAGGTAACTATTTAGGTACTTATCTAAATGTCGCAGGGATATTGTCAACTAGTGTCAAATTACAATTAATCGCAACTTTATCAATTGCCTCCATTTCTTACACTTTAACGAACTTTTTAGTGTTACTGTAATTTCACGTGTAGTGATTTTATAATAACTCTAGGTATATAAGGTCCTAATTTATTAGTCACTTTCCTTTTAACACGTTATTGTGTAGGTCAAAATATATCATATGAGTCAAAAAACAAAAGCATAATATTAAATTTAAAAGGTCTTGAAAAATTTTGTTACAATATTTTTTCATTACTATGTTGAATAAACCCATCCATTCAAACGTAAATAATAATGGCAGTAGTAGAGCGGGCGAGCGGGGAGTGGACGGCTATAATCGAAAGAGAACCATTCCTTTATCTTTAAATGGAAAATTCATTTTTTTTTTACAAAATTTAATTTTCAGGTAATTAATTTTTATGTTGTTTTTTGGAATACTATCAACCTATATAATAACGCCTTAGAAGGTAAGTGACTAATAAATTAGGACCTGTAGCACGCCGCAATTATTTAAAATCAACAACGTCACAAATATAGCACAAGGGACCCTAAAGGGCGCGCGTCAACTACCTGCGGCGGCCCGCCTCTATTGTTTCAACCAGCGTTCGTCCTACGGCAACGGCCCAAGTGTTGTGCACATGTGATGAGTCCCGACCGTTACGGCGATTTCTCAGGAAAGCTTCCCTCACCACCGCTAAAAACAAAGGATCGGCACAATATATAAACCGGCGTCTCCTTAGTCAGAGCGCATTTCTCGCCTACGGGCTCCTGGGAGTGATATCCCGACCAGCTCTGGATGGGTTCTAACACGCAGTGTAAGCCTAGCAAACTAGCCTCTGTTCTAGCTCCCATGCTTTGCTCGGCTCCGCGGATCATTTCTGTCAGGATTGCCTAAGCTAGGAGTATCTGTCCTGATACCCCGGCCGGCTGTGCTCGGTGTTGTGGTACTATACACATAGTGTAAGCCTAGCAAACTAGCCTCTATTCCTAGTGCCCCAGCCCACACTGTCCGGTGCTGTGGAACGTCACACACAGATCTCCGAGTCTTTCTAGCAAGGACGCAATACCCCGGCCGGCTGTGCTCGGTGTTGTGGTACTATACACATAGTGTAAGCCTAGCAAACTAGCCTCTATTCCTAGTGCCCCAGCCCACACTGTCCGGTGCTGTGGAATATTGCACACACCTACTAGCAAAGGCGCCTCAGGTCCTCGCGCATAGTAAACGCGCGCGTATCGTGATCTCAAAGTACTCTACGCGCACCTCCGTGCCGCGCGTCGCGACTCTACGCGCGATCCGTACCGCGCACCGCGACTTTACGCGCGTTCCGTGTCGCGCATCGCGACTCTACTCGAACCCCGCGCGTCGTATACCGCGAGCGTTACCCTAGTGCCATCCGCGTCCCGTTAAGTGCAAAGTGCAAAGACAATAGTGTGTTGAACTGAACCAAAGTTAAAGTGCAAAGAACAATATTAGACTTAAAGACCTTTTATAACTTCAACTATCATTGTAATACGAGTGTCATTAATAAACTTTGTGAAGAACATCGGTGTTTTTGTCGTCAACTGCTAGGCGCTACCCTCACCAACACAACCACGTGTTACAATTGGCGCCCAACGTCGTGGCCCTGGCTACCTCCGCAAGAACCCGTGCTCAACACAAAGCTACGAGGATGGCACTCACCGAAGACCAATTTCAACGCATGTTCTCAGCTATTGTCAACGGGAAGAAGAAAGGAACATTCGCACAATGCTCCCTAAGATTCAAAGGGAACCGTAACGCTGAAGTAGTGGAAGCATTCCTATCAGCCACTTCCATCTACAAGAAGATTGAAGAGATCACCGACAGCGACGCTATCGCCGGTCTACCGCTTCTACTCACCGATGAAGCCGCAGTATGGTGGCAAGGAGTGAAGACGGAAATAAACTCATGGGAAGAGTTCGAGACCCGGTTGCGCCATGCCTTCGCACCGAAGAAAGCCGGTTACCTCCTTTATAAAGAGATTGTAGGCATCGAGCAAACCGCCCCGTCAGCGACCGAGAGCTTCATTGCGAAGAAGAGAGCATTGATTGCTCAACTACCCGCTCCGTTGCCGAGCGAGATACACCAATTAGACATGGTTTTCGGACAACTACACATCGAGATACGAAGCAAAGTACCTAGGAACTCTATCAAGTCGTTCAATGAGTTACTAGAAGCTGCCAGAAGCGCAGAAGAAATCCTTCAGGAAAAAGACCTACACCGTCGGCAAGCCGTCGCCGACCAAGAAGAATCAACGAGCACAAGAGCTCGCAAGAAATGTAATTACTGCCACAATCTCGGCCTTATTGAAGAAGAGTGCCGAAAGAGAAAGCGTGAAGGAAAAGCCACGCAAGAACAAAACACTACAGACCCGTGTAAGGAAGATACACGCTCAGCTAATTGCAACACAACCGCACCTAGATTTGCCTGCTACGGATGTGGTTCTCCAGGGGTTGTACGTAGTAAGTGCCCCAACTGCAATCCAACATCGCCGCACAGTCCAGGGGGAGAGTTGGACTTAGGCTTCTGCACCATTGATTTTATCAGCGAACTAAAAGCAAGGCCTAACGATGAATACGGCACCCTGTTGGGGAAGGGTTTAGCTGATCGAACAGAACATCAATATGAAAATATAGCCAAGGTAGTGCAGGAAAAAGAACGCACTGAACCAGTGGCATCAATACCAGAAGATAACTCCAAGCTCTGCATCAAGAAAAGAATCTGTACCGACAACGTGATCAGAAAAACTTCAAACCAGGGGGAGGGGAAATATAAGTATCCAGTCGCTTTCACAAGACGATTGCCAAAATCCGCCGAGAGAGGCTACTCATCAAAGAAGCGAAAATTAAGATTTCCTGACGATATATCCAGGGGCCAAAGACTAATCATCGCCTTCGGAGTCTTCGCCCTCGATATTGCCCTCATGATATTACTCATACTTCTACCACTCATGGCATCGCTCAAGGAAGTACTAGAATCTCAAATAAGCCCAGAGAAGAGAAGAAAATTCCGCTCGTCGTCAAACCATAAACGCAATGACCTGGTTACACACAAAAAGAAGAAGGCTGACCTGGTCTTGGTCACAAGTCTAATTGCGGAGAAAGCAAAGCCTGCTGAAAATAAGAAACCAGCACCATGCAATAACAAGCCTTCCAAAGAAAGAAGAGGATCCAAGAGAAGCATCCCGCGTGCTACTGAAGTTCCTGCTTTCTCGCCGGGACGTCTTCGGAGCAGAGGGGGAGACTGTAGCACGCCGCAATTATTTAAAATCAACAACGTCACAAATATAGCACAAGGGACCCTAAAGGGCGCGCGTCAACTACCTGCGGCGGCCCGCCTCTATTGTTTCAACCAGCGTTCGTCCTACGGCAACGGCCCAAGTGTTGTGCACATGTGATGAGTCCCGACCGTTACGGCGATTTCTCAGGAAAGCTTCCCTCACCACCGCTAAAAACAAAGGATCGGCACAATATATAAACCGGCGTCTCCTTAGTCAGAGCGCATTTCTCGCCTACGGGCTCCTGGGAGTGATATCCCGACCAGCTCTGGATGGGTTCTAACACGCAGTGTAAGCCTAGCAAACTAGCCTCTGTTCTAGCTCCCATGCTTTGCTCGGCTCCGCGGATCATTTCTGTCAGGATTGCCTAAGCTAGGAGTATCTGTCCTGATACCCCGGCCGGCTGTGCTCGGTGTTGTGGTACTATACACATAGTGTAAGCCTAGCAAACTAGCCTCTATTCCTAGTGCCCCAGCCCACACTGTCCGGTGCTGTGGAACGTCACACACAGATCTCCGAGTCTTTCTAGCAAGGACGCAATACCCCGGCCGGCTGTGCTCGGTGTTGTGGTACTATACACATAGTGTAAGCCTAGCAAACTAGCCTCTATTCCTAGTGCCCCAGCCCACACTGTCCGGTGCTGTGGAATATTGCACACACCTACTAGCAAAGGCGCCTCAGGTCCTCGCGCATAGTAAACGCGCGCGTATCGTGATCTCAAAGTACTCTACGCGCACCTCCGTGCCGCGCGTCGCGACTCTACGCGCGATCCGTACCGCGCACCGCGACTTTACGCGCGTTCCGTGTCGCGCATCGCGACTCTACTCGAACCCCGCGCGTCGTATACCGCGAGCGTTACCCTAGTGCCATCCGCGTCCCGTTAAGTGCAAAGTGCAAAGACAATAGTGTGTTGAACTGAACCAAAGTTAAAGTGCAAAGAACAATATTAGACTTAAAGACCTTTTATAACTTCAACTATCATTGTAATACGAGTGTCATTAATAAACTTTGTGAAGAACATCGGTGTTTTTGTCGTCAACTGCTAGGCGCTACCCTCACCAACACAACCACGTGTTACAGACCTTATATAGATAATAGATTTATGAGTCAAGTTTTAGTGGTGTATTTTCATGAGTTTTGTTTGGTCAATTCTTCTTCCACCATTTGCAAGCGTGCTTGCTCAACTTAGATCATATACTCTATAGACGGAGCCAGGAGCGTGCCCCTTTTAGATAGCAAATAGTTTACCCCTTCCTTGCACCCAACCATACTTACTGTACAAAAGCTGTACAACAACAACTAATGGAGTCTCTTTTCTCACAAATTCATCACAAAAACGAATACACAAAAAAACTTTATGCACAAAACCTTAAAAACCGTAATGACTGACAGAAGCTGCAGATCAAACGCTTTGTTTGTCACGAATTGAAAATCGTGACATCAAAAAATGGGTTACGCAGAAAGAGATGGCGTTAAAGTAACCTATCTCTTACTATCTTGTAGGAATTCACATGTTTGCATCTCTTTCAAAAGTGCTGTGACGTCATAAGTACTCCGTCTATAGAGTGTATGGTCTAAGTTGTCCAAACTGAAGGATCAGTGTTGATTTCGCAACATTCCATAAATATCAATATCACAATTTAACGGCATTTTGCCCATGCAGTGAAAATGACAAAATATTAGTGTCTTGGAATTTAATGTCACTGAAATGAGCCCGGCAATTGACAAAGTTCAATGTAATTGTAATTTCACTAGTGAAATTATAATATCACTAATATCCCTGCGCCATAAATATTGTAAAGACATATTTATTTTTATAATTGATAGTTGATTTTAAACGACACTCGTATTATTAATGTTAATAATTGTAAATAATTATTATTAATTATATTGGGTCACTTTAAATTAGCGAAAACTGAACAAGTTTCCCCAAGGAAAATATGTCGAAATCTGAAAAAAAAATGTCGCCTCTCCAATCTCCATACAACTTGTGCGATCGATTGAATATACACACATCAACACGGTCTAGGGACATTGCATGATTTTTCATACAAAAGAGGTCTGTTTGAGAAGCTATAAAAGCATACTCAAAATAGATGAAGCGCTATAATTTTCAGACGAGCAATTGCTGAACCTGTATTTTCAATTCTAGTCAATAAAATTTTGTTTTACTTGAAATTTGTGAAAACGTGACGAAAATTAAAAAAAATTGCGTAAAATTAGACCATTTTCATACAAAAAGTAGGCAAAAAGTGCATTTTTGTTTTCGTTTCGGTCACGTTTTCACAAATTTCAAGTAAAAACAAAATTTATTGACTAGAATTGGAATTTTGGGATTTTTGGCTTAGCACTTGCTCGTCTGAAAATTATAGCCCTCTATACTATAATATATCTCCAGTATGCTTTTATAGCTTCTCAAACAGACCTCTTTTGTATGAAAAAAATCGTGCAATATCCCTAGACCGTGTTGATGTGTGTATATGTCTTTGCCTGAGAAGTCGATTTTTTTTTGAGAATTTCGTGTAAGTACCGCTCTCCAACCAGGTTACTTTTCTAGGGTAGCTTGCTTTGAAGGAAATACGGATTCAATCTTTCGAAATTTATATTTTAATATCATTTGCAACTTTTACAAAATTTTAACTACTAGCTTCTACCACACGGCGAACAATAAGTGAATAAAACCAGCAAAAAGGCCTTTTATCAACTTTCCCCCCGTCCGTTACCGTTTGACATTTCGTCTAGTGTTGCCAATTCTAAATTCATTTGACCCCAAAACAAATTTTCTGTATATAATAATTTTAAATAAAGTAGGAAAAACCTTACATTCGTATGCGTTCCTTGGGGAAAGTTGTTCAGTTTCATGGGGAAAATTACCCCCTAAAGTTTCACTTCTAACTAATTTATAATCACCCCATATTGGTGACTTTAAATTAGCGAATCAGCACATGAAACTGAATAAAGGCGCAGACCCACCGCGGCGCAGGCTGTGCAGTGTGTACGGCCACGCGGCGCATTTTATCTGCGTGGATTCATTTGTTTGACAACGTGGGTCTACGTTTCCACTGCAGTACACGCTATAGGTGCACGAATTGAAACCCACGACTATGCACAATTGTAGCGTGGCTTGCTGGAACGCCATGCACGCTGTACACGCAGGCGATGAGCTATGTAAGCGCTTATTCGAGCAAGCCACGCGTGTATCGATGACGTCATTTCATGCGTAGCGTGGTCGTGGGTCGTAGTGGACACAGTCACATACATTTTCTTGCAAAGCGAAGATTAACCCACGTGCGTAGCCTCTCCGTGCGCCTGGGTCTGCGCTTTTACTTTCCCAAGAAAGAAAGCTAATTCAAAGTAACCACCCCACCCCATATACTATTAAGTACTTAAGATTCTTGCAAATACTTATTTATAAAGAGTTAAAAGTTTCTTTATATCAAATGAAATAAAATGATTTATTATTGAAAACTTTATTTCATTTAAAGTATTTCTTACTTACTGACACATTTTTATAGGTATGTAAACCTTTTTTTATCTGACTTTTATTATTTGAGATGGTCTTTATCTTTATTGTTGTTTTTTGAAGCCGTTTTGAAAACATGGTGTCCGAGATTTGTATCGCACGCGGCATAAACAAGCACGCGACGGGTTAAAATAACAAAAAGTAGACACGAAAACGAATATAATTTTCTACCGGATTCTTATATAAAAAAAAAGTAAAAATGTTTATTGTTTCAACATTATTACACAGTATATGTAACAAGCTGGGGCAACTTTTTAAAAGCCCGTGTTGTAACCCCGCTCTTCATAATGATTCTACCTACATTTTAGTCTTAAACTTAAATGTAGGTAGAATCATTATGAAGATCGTATAAAAAGTCGTTTATTTCAATTCTTATCATTTAAAAAAAACGACTTTTTATCTAGAATTTAAAAAACAACATTGACTACTTAACACAGATTGTCGGTTTGCTGGTTTGGTCGAGTGGTAGTGACGCTGCCTCTTGATCGACGGGTGTTCGATTCCCAATCGGGGCAAATATTTAAGTAAAAAGCAGGTGTTTGTTCTCGGGTGTTCGTGTTAGTCTTTGTGTATGTTACAAGGGAGCGACCCACGACACAAGCCAGGCCAGCGTTCATTTACTTACTGTACATTTATTTTGTCCACTGACTACTCAACAAAGTTTGTACTACATTTGTTTCGTAGAGTGCTTCTTTCTTCTGAATATCTCTCGGCAAACATGTCTGTCTCGTTTTGTATTTTGAAAATCAATTTATTTATTCGACATACGATATTTGCCAAACCAGAATAAGAAAATAGAAGCACTTATTGTTTTTTTTACTTTTCCAGTACAATTCAAACAGAAATAACGTGGTTTTAACGTGATTTTTCCACTTTTATATATTTATACCTATTTTCACGTAACACTTCCTCGATGCCAGTTCATGTGTTTATCTAACTCCCCTTTACCGTTAAAACCGACGCCACATTGCGCACAAACAAATTGACATGTACCACTGTGTGTCCTCATATGTTTTTTTAGCGTTTTCTGATGCATATACGCATTTTTACAGATTGAACATACGAAATCTCTTTCGCCAGTGTGACTGCGCGTGTGCTGTCGGAGTTTAGACTCTATGCTGAAGCATTTACAGCACAAATTGCATTTGAACTTTTCTGTGTGAAATCTGGTCACATGTTCCGTTAACGCTCTTCGAGTTTTGAAAACGGTTTGACATAAATGACAGTTAAAAGTCTTCGTAAGCCCGTGAACTTCTTTTAGATGTATTATTTTTTTGTAATAGCCTTTAAAAGTAAGTTCACATTGCGGGCATTTTTGCAAACGTACTTTCTCCTTTCCCTTATGTTCAGTTTCTACATGATACTTAATTTGACTCTTTTTAAAGAATACCTTCTCACAGAAAGTACATTTGTACTTCCTTACTAAGTGGCTTTCTTTATGTTTTATCAACAAATGTTGATTCGAAAACCCCATTCCACAGTTCTCGCAAACTACCTTCCCAACATGTAAGTTCATGTGAGAGTTTAACAGGCTAAACTTATGGAAATCATTTTGGCAGATGTGACAGGAGAAGACGCCATTTTGCGACGCCATATTGTATTCTGTCATTCCATTTCCTGAAGGGCTGAATTTAATTGTATGCTTTGTTTCTAAATGCGTTCGAATTTCGTTTAAATCTTTGCAAGGAACGTTACAAATTTTGCATTTAAGGCTTGAAATATCGACCTGCAATGTTCGTTTACCTTTTGGGATGTACTTATTTAAAATCATGTCACGGTTATCAACGCAATGTGTATTGCAATGCTCCAATAAATTGCTGACTTCCGAGTAGTATCTGAGACAGTAGAAGCACTTGAAACTGGACCCCATGAATATGAAAGGTCTCACAGTCGTGTGCTGGATGAAGATAGCTGCGTTTTGTCGCTCCGGGACTGTCAGCTGCCATATGCTTGTCTCCGTTCTGACACCTGCGAAAAGGTAAGCGATGATTATGTACTTATATATTTTTAGGTACAATCATTTTTTTATTAATTTTATTACTTACACACTTGTCTGGCATAAAGACGTTGTTTGCTCTTTAACTAGATTCGATTTATTATAAAAAAGAGAGTGCTATTGCAGATGGTGAAATCGACAACTGTCGATCTTCGTCATAATTTGTATAATCGAAATCATCTGTAATAACCCCCATGGTACTAATAAGACTAGTATTCTGGTAGTAAGTTGGTAAGAGTTAGTTGTGATTAAAATATAAAATCATAAGAATGGTTTTTTGTGGTTATTGTAGGTATGACTTTTTCTCGTCTTACATTTTTATTGGTTAAATTCTCTTTTGTTGGTATTTTCATTTATTATCTGGCGCCCAGAATGGGGCCGTTTAAAACCAATTGTTTTAATAGACTACTTAGGCCAGTGTTCACCAAAAATATAACCAACGGTTAAACCGCGGTTAGAAGGTAATCAGACAAAATGTCAAAAAAAATGTATGAAAATGACACTGTCAAATCTCTGGTTAGCTGCTAATCGTTGGTTAAATTTTTGGTGAACACTGGCCTTAGAAGACAAATTGATGGATAATAATATAACACAGCTATAATGAATAAGTGTATTAAGTAAGAATCATTAAATTTTTAATTGTGTTTGATTCACAAAATGTAAAAAAGGATCTCAAGCTACAGGCGCCTGATTCAGTAAGTAGATTCTGAACACACAAGTACCTCACAGCAAAGTTCATATTGAAACTGAAAATATTTTCGTCTATATGCCACAGGTAAAATGCAAATAGCTGTTGGGATGCCAGTCCTTCGCGTGTGCATCAAATTCAGTTCTACTAGAAAAGGAGAGGCCGCATTCTGGACATGTAACGATACCGCCTAAGCTGGGCTCTATAATGTGAGTATTCATATGTTGTTTTACACTTTTCCTGTGCCTATAACTCTTCTGACACAAAACACAAACGAAATTCCGTTCCCCGGTGTGGCTAACCATATGTTTTTTCAATGTGGTAATACAGCCAAAACTTTTTTGACAGATCTCGCAGGTCGTTTTGACAGAATGGAACTTATTCGTGTGCATTGTCACCGCTCGGCGGCTGTCGAAACTTTCGCTGCAAAAGTCGCATTGGAAGGTGAAAGTTATTCCATGTTTTTCTTTCAAGTGCTTTAATTTATTGAAATGTTCAGCAAATCTTTCTGGACACTGAGAGCAGCGGAGTAATTTCGTCTTGACAGACCTCTCGTGAACTTTCTCTATATGATATTTTAGGTTAGAATTGGTTGTATAGACTTTATTACACAGTTTACAAGGGTAACCTCCAGGCACATGTATCGCTTTGTGCTGTATAAGGCGTTGGTACGTCATAAATCCTGCTCCGCATGTTTCACAAACAGCATTACTGAAATGAGTATTCATATGCCTATTTAGAAGAATAAAAGTCGGAAAAAGCTTTTTACATAGATGACATTCGTACTGACTGTCTTTAAGCGTTAAATTGTACTCAATAACACCATTTTTTGACTCTGTAAACGCTACACCATGTTCTTGCACTAAATGCTCTTTGGTGTCTTTTAAATTTGCGAAAAAATTCCCGCAATTTTTACATTTGAGGTTAGAAATGTCAACTTTGACAGTTCTTTTTCCTTTTGGCACTAGATTTTTCAAAATGGCGTCGTATTCCGGCATGGAATGTGTGGTTGTATGTTCCATGAGTAAGCTGAGATCTCTATATTGTTCGTTGCAGAAGAAACATTTGTAGAAGTATCTGCAGTATATGAAAGGCTGTGCGCTCGTGTGATGGAGGATCTGCGCTGCGTTCATTCTTTCTGACAGCGTCATTTCCCAAATACTTGTTATAGCTCCTCGGCCGGGTCTTGAGTTCTCTTCTGTGTTTGGCCCTGGGAACGAAAAGTTTGGTTTAGTCATCAATACTTTTAATCAGTAGGTATTTTAGTAAAGAAGCGTTTTTTACTTGTTAATGACGTATTTGATATGCATACTGAATCTACACATACATTCAGAACTCTCCGCAAAAATGCTTTCAAGGTCCTAGCAGAATATCAGCGCTGCCGCTGTGGTAACTCACAGCAGCACTATGCTGAGCCAGCGTCTTTTTAATCGGCATAGTAATTAATCAAAGCGTGCTTAGCTGTAAGTTTATGTGTCAATTTAATAATGTAGGTTTTCTATTCTATTCTACACACAGTTATACTTGGTACTTACGTCGACGATGTTATTGTAGGAATTAGTTAGGTACATTCGCGATAAACATTGCAGCGTCAAGTGGTTTCAGAACCACACAGCCACACGGCGCTCTGCCTACCTCGTAACCCGTAAGGGATTATAGGCGGGAGTGCATGAATGAATAAGTATATGAAAGATCCACCTTAAATCTCATTAATTAATTTATGAGCCCCATTTAAGTTAAAAATCGTATACTTAAGTCGAAAATACTTTTTATTCATTGTTTCGAATGTAATGGCTGCTTTAAATAACTTACAAACTAACGGTAATTATGTACAATCTACACTCACAAACAAACATACAAGCACTTTATAAAAAAAAAGTTGTATAAACAAGGCTTTAGGTAAATCACTTTCAACCTCTCGGGTGGTTAACCTATGAGGCGCGGCTTCATAGGTTACCCCATATTCATTGCAACTGTTCTTATCGCAGAGTGCACGCGTGTGGTAACCTGATGTGCGGCCCTCTGTACATTTAAGTGATAAATGTGAATCAGACTCATTATAGACTGAGATCCAGGGCCGCCAGACCTTACTTATTTTCTCAGTAACCAAAAGTGTATGAAAAAGTAGTGCTAGTACGTACTATTAACATATGAATACCTGCTACCTTGGGCCGACGGACAGTTTTCAGGTACCAGGTTCTGAATGTACTTCCAAAAATTACTCACTTGTCTTGAAGTCTGGGTGCTGATGTCTTATAGAATATAATTAATTAAATATAAAAATTAATGATTAACACCGCCAGACACTCTCCGTCGACTGTAGCTTTACAGTTCGCAAGTAAATTATGCGATTGTACCTATACTATCTGATCCGTGTTTTTTATACGATGTTCAGGGAACTATAACAATACTTTTTATAGCACCCAGACTTCAAGACAAGTGAGTAATTTATGGAAGTACCTTCAGAACCTGGTAGCTGAAAATTGGCCGTCGGCCCAGGCTAGCAGGTATTCATATGTTAATAGTACATATTAGCACTACTCTTTCCCACTCTTTTAGTTAATGAGAAAATAAGTAAGGTCTGGCGGCCCTGGGATCTTGGTCTATAGCTGAATCCCAAGTCATAGGTGAATCCAAGAGACCCTAGTTTGGGATGCAGAGTTAAAAAATACTAAAATGTACAGCTGTTTTGATAAATAAAGTTATTTATTTATT